>CM056999.1:92218932-92716432 GCA_029891345.1 Dryococelus australis | reverse complement strand
ATATACATATTTTTTTAAATCTTCAGCAATACTATCAAAGTTTTTATTTGATGATTTGATTAATGGTTTCCCAAATATATCTGTCATTTAATACCATAGAAATTATATAGCTAAACTTAATTTCTCTCGAAAAAAGGTGTAAAACAATTAAACATAAATGTCCACAGATAACAGAATTAAAATTCTGAACTCGATCATCATTGTAATAAACATTATTGTTTTTGAAATAATTAATTAAATTATTGCCACCAATTGAATCCAAATAATAAACATTATTATTTTCTTTAAAATAGCAAACCCAATGAGTGCCAGGATTTGTTGAAATATCAAAATTTACCATAGCACATTCATTCTTGAGCATATTTTTTGGTAGTTCGTTAATCATATAAACTTTTCTGAAATTTTTAATATTTAATTTTTTTTTTTTTACATATTTTTCGATATTGGATAATGGAGCTAATTTTTTTTGGGCCTTCCTCTTTTTTTCGCAACTACACCACTTCCAGTTTTATTTTCCATTGCTAAATTATGTCTTTTTTGTTCTTCTAATTCTTTTTTTATTTTGGCTAGCTTGCTCAACAGAATTATATATTGAAGTAGCTACTCCTGCTAAAGCACCAAGGCCAGTTAAAGCAGCAGCTATGAGAGGGATAATTTCTCCATGATGTAAACCATTGTCAGGTTTTTTTTTTTGACAATGGCTATGTTAGCAAGAATCCTTTGCCTTCTTTTAATTTTTTATTTTTTCGCTCAAGTTGATCTTTTGTTAGAAATTTATCTATACCCAAATCTTTTAATTGATCAATGGGTATATCTAAAGTTAAGCTTTTTATATTCATTTATATAAGTAAAAAAATATATATGTTCAATAAAACATTTTATTTCCCCAACCTAATTTTCTTTTTGTAAACATAGTTGAGGCAACAGCTGCAGAAGCAATTTTTCACCAATCTGAGTATTTTTATCTAACATGATTTCTTTTGCTTCTTTTCGTAAAATTTTATCAGCTTCATGCATGAATCCTAAATCTGAATGATATCTGTAAGCAATATCATGAAATTTAGAAGCTTCGTCTAATTTATTTATTCCTGTATATCCTCTTTATAATCTTTCATCTAATTTTGTAAGTGGTCCACAATAATTATAACCTGGCGAATGCATATCAGGCAAATTTAAATTGTTTAGTGCCCAATTTATCACATCTTTGCCATGGTATTCAGAATTCCAAAATGTATGTGGAATTACATTTAAAACTCGTATTAGATATAGAATTCCTTTCGGATTATTAACCACAAAATCAGAAAATTTATTGTTTAACATATTCTTTATACTTACTTTTTCATTGTAATAATTGTTATTTCCAGCATTTTCTTCACCACGAATAATTAACAATATATCAATTAATTTTCTAACATCGTCCATCCAAATATGTTCTTTTGGCAAACTATTGTATTTTTTTATATGCTTACCAGATTTAGGAGAATTTTTTTATATGTTCATGAAAAAATTGGTTTAATTATTTCATTATACTTCCAACCTATACTCGAAGCTACACTCATAGTTGGATCATAATTTTGATATGCTGCATTTGTTAATAAAACAATTTCTGCATAATATTATAGTCCTCATTAGTGAATTTATCTTCACCGGTAGATTTATCTACAAGATAATTTTTTTTACTTTTTGTTAACAAATTAGTAAGGCCTATTGTTAATTCATATTTTTATCTTTGACAAATAGAAAATCGCCATTTATTTTTACTTTTGTATCTCCAATTTTAAAACCTTGCCCATCTTGTAAATCAAATTTATCATTAATAACATTAATATTTTTATAAATATATTTACTGAGATTTATAGTAGAAACATCTGCTATAGGTGGTAAATTTTTCAATGGTACAATTCCCATTTGGTCTTCAAAATTGGGAGATTCTTGTTCTGCAAATAATTCTTTTTCATATGATGTTTCTTATGGTGTTGGTGGATAATCTAAATTTTTTGCAGCGACGGGTACTAGTGCTGTTATTAAATTTTTATTTTCTTCACCTACTTGTTCTACTTTTTTGCCAATATTTTGCAATTCACGAATTAATGGTAGATCTTTTTTCTTTTTTTTTTTTTTTTCATATTCTACCTCATGGTTCTTTTTATAATTTCTATACTTCTCGATGAACAATTTCACTCTATGAACTCCCTTTGAATCCTTAATTTATATAAAAAATTTTAACTTATGAATGAGTTATAAAAGCATTGAGAGTTTTGAGAGACAAACTTTTCCCCCAACTGATCAGACAAGGGAGAATTTGAATATTTACAATAATATAATCGAGTTTTATACTCTCATAGGAGATGGCTTTTCTCTTCCAAACGACGCTTATGTTTTGGAAGAATATCGCCTACTAAAGAGAGATAAAGTTGGAGATGAAGCAAAATATTAGAAAATATTGATGTTTGTTCTAATTTTTTTCCATTTCATTTTTCTATAGTAGAATTTTCAAAATACTGACATATTATTGAGGCTATTGCTATACCGGGAATAACTTCCACAATGATGAATATTTTGCTAAGATCACCAAGTGAACAAAATTATTTAGAGTCTACTGGTGTTTATAATTAATTTCAAGTGAAATCTGTTCGTAGTGATAAAATTAATGAAATAATGTACCCATTAAGATATTTGTTTGGCTTTTTTTGTGATAATAATGAAGTTTACTGGAAAGGTTGTTATAAAATCACTTTTTTTTTTTAGAAATTCATCTGCTAACAATTGTTTACTTGTTTATGAAACTAAAAAAAGCAAATAGTTCAGTTGATAAAACTTATGCTGATCCAGGTAAAATTGTAACTAAAAAATTACAAATTTTGTGGCCTGTTGTTGAATACGAATCTAACACATTAATTGCAATTAAAGAAAAAATATATAAAAATCCTAAAATTCATATTGATTTTAAGTATTGGCAATTTTTAGAAAAAGAAGTTCCTGCTGGGACAACTGTTTTTAACTTTGATATAAAAGATCATTTCAATAATTTACAATTTGACATGCCTGATTTTGTAATTGTGGGTTTCCAAACTGATAGAAAAAATCGCACCAAGCAATATGTGCATACTTCATTGTTTGATCATTGTAATGTAAGAAATAATTTAAAAAAAAAACGGTAGAAATGAAATTTTTGAAAAAGAAAATTGGAATCTAGATATTGAAAATGATCTTTGTCTTAAAATGTTTCTGGCTTTTAATGATTTTAGAAATTTACGAACAAAATTAGACTATATTCAGAAATAATTAACTTTATTATAAGCCAACTACAAACTATCATGGCAATACTAGTTATTATTCATTTTGGGAATGAAGACCTTTATATGTTATTGACTGCCTTTACAGAAAAACAGCAGTAGTTAAAGATAAAACAAATATAAAAATTAGTGTAGATTTTAAGAAAGCTGTTGAGGCTAATACAATTTGTAATGTTGTTTTAATTAGCCAACAAAATTTAACTTATGATTATTTGAAAGAAAATATCACTGAAGATATATAAATTTTTAATTTCATTAAATGGATAATGTAAACAATTTTACAGAAACAAGAAATAGTTCTGATTTTTAATACAATTTTTAGACTCATAGTTGAGTGGTTGCATTTAAAAGTTTTACGTATTTTTGATCAAATAAAAAATTATAATTCTAATTTAAATTTTCTCATATTATCACACTTTTATAAAAGATATATAAATTTTAAGATATTATAAATGGATCAAATTTTAGATCTTTTAGAACTTTGGGATATTGGATATGAAATTACAAAAACAGCAACTTCCATTGATAAAGAATTGGGTCTTGTTCATTTCAAAATTGTTTTAAAAATCAACAAAAATGATCCCAGATCAGATAAATTTTCTAATTTTAAAGACGATGTTTATGATTTGGATTGCTGTGATGGTTGGGATTATGGAACAGTAATGGCTATGCTTAAGATTTTTCTTTATTTTTAGACTTTAAAAAGTTTTATTGGTGTTTTACGTTAGTTGAATAAACTCTATAACTTCTATCAATTATATTTTGTAATATTTTCACTTGATTTTATCTTAAATTTGCTTTATTTAGATTACTCTCTTGAAAAATTGCTATTTCTAGACAGTGTGAAATATTGCTTGAAAGGCGAGAAATTTGCTTCATTTTGGAGTAAATTTGCTTGTTTCTTATGGTGGCACAAATCCTGCTTGAACATTTTTGAAAAAGTGGTCAATTTACTTGATTTTGGGGTAAAAATACTTGATTTTGTAGTAAATTTGCTTGTTTTATAGAATGCTTAATGTCTTAAATTTGAAACCATGATTTTGGAGCAAAATCCATGCTTTTTCGATGAAAATTGAGTTCTGCTAGAACTCCCCTTTTAAATCTACTCATTTATAGTTTAAATACCTGGTATGGACTCATCCTTGATCAAGTTATCGGACCTTATTTTTTTTATGAACAATTAAATGGTGAGCAGTACTCTGAATTTCTACAACATGCTTTGCCTGAGATGCTGGAAGATGTTCCACTAGCAACACGGCTGTTAACGTGGCTGCAATAAGATGTATGTCCGGTTAATTTTTCCTTGGTGGTAAGGCGTACTTTAAATCAGAGTAGTCCTGGTCGGTGGATTGGGAGAGAGGGCCAGTGACTTGGCTACCATGGTCGCCAGACTTAACACCCTTGATTATTTTTTTGGGGGACGCATCAAAGACACTGTGTATCAAAAGTGTCCTACAACGAGAGATGAAATGAAAGACCGAATTAGAGTAGCATGCCGGTCGCTGCCAGCAGCAAAGATACTTTGCGGTACACGAAGTACACGAAGATGGATGTGCTTATAACAGGGCGGAAAACATTTTGAACACCTATTTCAGTGAACAGAAAAAAAGAAAATAATTTATTTTGTAATAATTTCTAAATAAAACATTATTTCTAATGAATTTTTGTACTGTCAAATTGCAATAATTGTTTCTTTTGAGCTGTAATTGTACGCAAAAGTTTGTTTCCTTACTAGGCCTACAACATTAGAAAAGATATTTTTACATACATCTTCTCATCAGCACCAGGATGATTTTTGATATCATCGAATCTGAAAATTCTTATTTGACATAATAAATGGCTCAAACAGAGTGAAAATGCAAGTACTGCTATCTAGCGTCAACTGTTCTGCATGTCTCGTTTGGGCTGGGTGGCGTGGCACGATGCAATATAGAATTTGCCAGACAAAGAATATTTTGATATTTTCAATACGGCGAAACATATAAAACTTTCCAGACAAAAGATGTTCAGATTCATGAGCTCTATTCAACGATACTACTTTTGTACCACCTACCTATTTGAAATTCTGAAGTTACCTTCCTTTCCTCTAGTTTACCACAGATTCTAGACACTGTAGTGTTCACCATTAAATTCGTCCTTAAGGGTTTGCCTACGAACCATTTTACCTGAAAAAGCTCGGATGCACCATTTTCGAGAAAAAGGTTTGGTACGGTAGGTCTGGGACCTCCGGTATAACACTTATTTTGTACTTGGCATTAATATTAAATGGCTAGATACTTTATTCTTAAAATCAACCAGGAAGTATTTTATGCTTTATTTACTGTTTAAAAATAAATAAAATGGTCAATTATTGCAACAAAAAAAATATTGATGTAAGAAAGCTTTTCAAAATTGTATAATCTCTTTTTTTTTACAACAGCAAATGTACATTTACCATAGGAACCAAGCAATTATGGTAAGTTCAAGGCTGTTTATTTTTCGCCCTTTTCTAGGTACCCTGAAACTTCAATATATATGTCTACATATTCCGGATTTCTGGTTGTCATTTATCTGGTGTGACTCGTATCAATTAATTGCAGGAGTAGACAGTCCAAACAAAATTTTCGTAGTTTTGGTTCCATTTGTGTACCAGAAATTGACGTCTTTTTCGGTAAGTACCACCAGGATTCCTTTCCTCGTTCTTATGGTAAAATGGCAATGTGTCCTTTCAGTAATGTTCACCTAACCTTGTATCTGGTAGTATTTGCTTCTCCTGTTAATTCTTACACCATTGTCAAAATTTGTTAGACACTGCAGTGTCTTCATTGTCTAAACATCTTCAGGTGACATATCTGCAGTACATGATCAACAATTTACTTCTACGAGGGTATCACTTCCCATATGGTGTAATACTCAAGAATGGAATATCTCTTGTCAAATCGCATGCGAAACTTTTACATTCTGTTCTCTTTCTAATTACGGAGCATCTTTTTCATGCATTTTACTGTAGTGAAGTGATGGTAAATGTACAGTATTAATGTAACTAATTTTCTCAGTTGATTTTTCGCATCTGGTAGTTTTTTCTTTTACAAACTGTTCTAAAAAGAGATACTGTTAGCAGTTTCCTTTGTCCTTCAGTCAATTCTTCACTGAACCGCTACATAGTTACATGATGCTTGAATAACTTGCATTCTTTGTTTCTCCAAAAACTCTACCATATTTTTCTCCTAGTCGTTAGTAGACATGTCTAGCTGTTGAGCATTTGATCCTTAATCCTGATGTGCCATTTTTTATGGCAAATATGGATCAAGACACTTTGAGCCTTTTCTTTAGTACCTTGATTATTCTTTTCAGTTGTACTCACTTGCAGAATATTCCGAGGCTTCTACTGTGCGTGTATTTGTGTAATAAATAATATGTGGCACCGATATTATGCTGCACAACGGCTACAGTACATCTGAGCTTGTAACTGTTGGAAAGAAAATTGTTTATCCGTTTTCCTTCTGTAAACTCTGCGATAATGATAATGTATTGCTTGGCAGCATTACACTGAAAAAAAAAGCCAAAAATTGTTTGTGTGTAAAGGCACAAAATTATTTTAGTCGCCCCTACAAATTATTTTGTTGAGTAAACAAAACTTGAAAAGCAACAAATTTAATTTTGTTCATCTAACAAAATACATGCTTGAATTTACAAAACCTCTGTGTTGTGTTAAGGGAAATTAGACTGTCAAGAAAATATTTTGTTGAATCAAATGCATATATTTGTTTGGCCACTCATTTGATTGCCTTTGTTCTAAAATAAAGCTTGAGTGTTTGTATTTTTTTGTGAAAATTAGGATAGTAACAGTGTTTGTTACTGCATTTATTGATAATTTTAGTAATGACAAAAATCCTAATAAAACAAGTTCAACAGGAAACTAAAGTAATGCTGTAAATCTTGAAATATTTATTTGCACTCATTGTACAGCACTTGAACTACAGGCCTATAAGTTTATAAACATTCAGAGTTCGTCAATGGTCAATGAGTTTGCTCAGACGAGCGCTTGGGCACAGCTGTGCTAGGTTAGAATCTCGGTAGGGCTTCAAGTTAATTTTTGTTTCAACGGGAACATTTTATGTACACAGAGCCAAACAAATCTCTTAGCTACACAAACGAAATCTTTTTTTAGGGCTACCAATTATGAACAACAAAATAGTTTGGTTTCAACAACAAATTATTTCATCGTCCCTATAGAAGCAATTAGTTTTGTTACGCCTAACTAACTGTGTTTTATTCAACAAAACTTTTTCTCTCAGTATAGTTACTCTCTACATGTTGTAAAAGACTATGGCTGTTTAGACTAAGGTATTTGACGGCATTTTATATTTTCCCAGCTGATCTCTGTGAATGATTTCGGTAAGTTAATTAATTTTGCGTGGTTTTCTTCCTTCTAAGCAGAAGTACCCTCATTCTTTACACATTTCGTGATCTCGAAAGATATGATGTGGTCCGTTAAAAATAGTTTTCCTCGGATGTATTACTTTCTAGTTCCACTGTAACTATTCAGTCCTTCTGTACACCACCGTCTACGTAACTGCTGTTTTTGGCATAATTATACTATAAGAAACTATTTTCCTATGTTCCACTGGGTATTGTCGACCACTTCTGGTTTTAACCACGTCTTTGAATTTGTTGCAATAATTTCTCAGAAAAGGTTTAGACACTATTTTCTATACGGCTATGATATTGTACGGTACGACCTAGCATCAAGAGTTTTCTTATATACAGTTCTGTCGTCATCTGCGAATAGTTTTGGATACTTCACCCAAACATAGCCTCATTTAACAGTAATCCTTCTGCAATGATAGATTCTTCCATACTTATTGAGCCGTGGTTCCAATTTTTTTGCTGCAAATGTTGTCAGCTGGAGTTCTACCTCTCGATCCTACTTTGGTAAAAATTCTACAAAATTGGTTTTTTAACACCGCTGAACATAACCATTTTTGTGTAATACTAGGTGTATTGTTAACTACAAAGAAGAGGGTTGAGGAATTAGAACTCTCTGCATTGCCAACAATGGGAATTTAGATAATATTCTTTCCCAGGTCAACGTTGAAAAGTTAAGTAAAAATATACAGAAAAAAAACTTAAAAATAAATAATGTAAAAATGATAACCAAATGGAACATGCTGAATTTTTAAGTTATTATCAGAAAACATAAAGGTCTGAAGATTCTGATTAAGTGAAGACAGAACAAAGTCAATCTAAACGTGTAAATAAACCCCTTGCTTTGCAAATGTTTTTGTTGTAGCATCAGAGAAAATCTCATGCAAATTGAATGAGGGATAACTCAATAACTGCTTGAGTGAGAAGCACATTAAAATTTTCCTATTACAAATATTTCCACTTGCCTTTACACCAATTCGATGAAGAGTGCTGTTTTTCATTGTACCACAAATAGTATCTTTGCCATATTTCGAACATCCGCAAGTTCCAAATTTCACAGAGATTATTTTTACATTAATTAATCCAATTTACTATCCATATGGCGTTTTAAATTTTAATAAAATCAGGGCAACTGGAATGTTAAGTAGACTACAGAGCAAGAAAAAACTGTCAAGGGGCAGGTTGGGGCAGATAAACCCTGTGAACAAGGGTACGCTAATATATCCTGTTTACTGTGTAGGACATAAGTTTGTGGTCATCCATGGCAATGAATTTAAAATTATGCCTATAGTCAAATAATTGGTTAAAATTAAACTGTATTTCAAAGACTGTAAGTGATTTGGTAATGCAGATAAAACTTAATTTTTCCAGCATTTAGCAGATATTTTAATGTAGTCTAAAGAAAAACTACTAGACTTAATTTTGGTTTTACCAGGACTGCGAAATATTTCGGCCAATGGTTGAATGTTCAACAGAGAATGAGGGCTTCATTGAAGTTCCTCAAAATCGTTAAGTTCTATCATACCTTATGCCCTTACATGACTTAAAAAATTAAAATTATTTTGAAAGTGTGTGGATTACATCCTGCAGAAGAACTTTTGTTAAATTTGAGCTCCACAAGAAAAACTTGGGTTTTTGAATTTTTTGCGCAATGATGACAGGCGTGATCCCGCCCACTATGCGACCACAGAGTACTTACTTTTACAGAGGTGACATAGCCGCCGTTATACTGCGAATTAAAGCTCCACACGCCAGCAAAATTGTGCCACTAGTCAACCATGTGTCGGAACGCCGTTCACCAATCAACGCCTGGTAACCTACTTGCGAGCTCGCAGCCCAGACAATAGAAAATATTTCACAGCACGCATGTAGCCAATCAAACACAAGGACTTTCCCACAGCGAGGAACAGTCAATCAGATAATGGGTATACGCACGCGTATATACGCACTTCAAAGGAACAGCAGTGCCATGTCGCCTGTGTGCGCTTATCTACTGTGCGGTGCGACGCGATGGCACGAGGTGTTCAATGTGACACAGAGGTGTCAGTATTACGTAACTACTTATGAAGGTACTAACAAGAACTGTCACATTTATCACATTTAAACCAGACAAACATGTATGTTTAGGTTATTTATTACGAATGCAGCGGTGAAATAATCATCTCGGATTTAGCACTAATATTAATGTCACATTCATTATAACTAAAATGTATTATTTCTAAATTTATAAATGTATGCTCATTGGCAAATGGTACTTAGTCACAAATTGTGCTTGTGTTTCCTTGTGTTGACTATCATGCAATAATAATATTAAAGGTGATGTATGGTGACCATTCATATGCAAAAGACTGCCCACCTAAATTAAAAATGTTGCAATTTTAGATTCGGAAGAATGATTAATTGGCGGATGTCCAAACCAGGAAACAAACGGACATAGTGTTAAGTGAAGCACAAGTGAGGCACCAGACAACACTGGTGAAAATATATGACAAATAATAGTCAATTTACATTTACCACTGCAATAGAATTTTATGTATATACGCATTATTAATTACACACTTTAATACAACTGTAATATCCATGTATAGAAAGGTTTAACACTTCTTAACTGTTTCAGTATTAGTCTAAATACCAAGAGCAATAAGCATGCAGCTCAAAGGCTGTAATAAGGTTACCTGATTAGTGTAACAGGCTTACAATAATATCTTTGGCAGTTACTTTTTCACACATCAGCACGCAATAGAAGAAAAACAAAAAGGAACTCAAACTAGCAACTGATTTGACATGGATTGTCAAAATTATTTTTTATAACACATACCAAAACCTCACCATTTTGATATACAGAGATGCACCGGCTTAAACCCGAAACTTAAATCTCTGCAAACACAACATTTTTCTTGAAAAATAACAGTTAAAGTGTAAACTCTCTATTGTTTTATAGCACACTATTAGCCAGTCATTTATTTAAAATAAAAAATTATTTACATAATAAGTAATACAAAAATATTGATTCACTTTTACGGCACAGGCATGAAAATGAGTTTGTAAGGGAACTAAGCACTATACAGAGACGCTTAAATTAAAAAATGTCATAACTATACATAATATCATACTATAGGCCATTCATGGTAAAGTGAGCAATTTTTTAAACTGTTTCATCAGACATAATAACCAATAAATACATTTCATTTTGGCTTTGGACTTTTGGTTTTGGGTATGGTGAAATTATACACTATGTTCAGTACTCACATGACAGGGTTTACATTAACAAGTGGTGGGAGGATATAAATTAGTTCAAAGAAAAAAGTAACTAGGGCTTCAAAAGTGCTCACTTTACTGTGAACGGCCTATAGGATGTTTAATTGTATGAAGACACTGGTTCCTTCCACCACTAACTGCCGACAATTTCCAATGATATATTCAGAAAATGTAACCAAAAATTAAGTTACTTATAAAGGTTAAAACATTTATTGGCAAATGTTATTAACATGAAGTCACTAACCCAAAATTTTCTCTATATAAGGCACCATAATATCAATTAATGATGCATCAAACAAGTAAAACAATATGCCTTGATGTTAGAGATCTTGCAGGATAAGTGTCTCCCGCTCTTTTCAAGGATTTGTTTCCTTACTTGCAGATTCATGTGGAAACAAACAAACTCATTATGATAATCCAAAAATTTTTGTACTGTGAAATGGGAACAACAGAAGCTAGCAGGAAAATCAAGAAAGAGCAGTCATCCTATACTTTGTTTGGAATTCACGCAAACTAATATGAATTAATTACGATATACGGAGCATTTGCGTTTTTCTATGTCTAAATACATGAATAAGTATGTTGGAAAAGAAAAAATATCATCGCAAAGAGCTGTCATTCCAAAATGAATTTTTTGAAGAAATAAAATAGGCTAAGTTTTATATAATATTCAGTAGCTCAGATTGGCATCCCTGCCTTCTGCGTATTGTTTGAAAATGTCATAATATACATAAATCCGAAGTCTAGTTTAAGGAAGTCATTTCAATGAATGAGCACAACCTGTGTTATCTAGCTTACTTTCAAACATATTAGATGACATAAATTCAAAATTATAACAGATCATTTGCATTTGTGTATTATAAGTAAATATAAGTACAATTACTCATTACAGGTGAAATTATCAAAAGGGAGTCAGTTTTTAAACAATTGAGCAAATAACGAGATTAAAACATAGAATTATTCAGAATTTACTGAGAAAAAATATAGCTAGAAGTTTTACCATTAGAGACAACAAAAAGTTCAAATTCAAGCTGCTCATGACCTCACGTGGAAGATTTTGTAACCATTTGTGGGAACAGCAGAAAGCCCATTAGAAACTAGTTCTACGACCTCTAGTATTTACTTTTATAACTATAATACTTGAGAATTCTCTGTGCCAGAAGTAAGAAACTTTAATACTTCAGAATTTTCATGAGTC
Organism: Dryococelus australis; assembly: GCA_029891345.1. Lineage (NCBI taxonomy): Eukaryota > Metazoa > Arthropoda > Insecta > Phasmatodea > Phasmatidae > Dryococelus > Dryococelus australis. Next base: position 92,704,273 of record CM056999.1, on the reverse strand, counting down.
GAAATGTTTTTTTTTTGTTATATGAGAATGCTTTCATCTATGATATAACACGTACAATTATAGAGCTCATTAGTTGCATTTTATGATGAATCTTATAAACAAGAAGAAACATAGTTAGGTAAAACGCCATTAGGCAAAATGCCATTAGGCAAAATGCCGTGAGGCAAAATGCCGTTAGGTAAAACATCTTTAGGCAAAACACTGTCAGGCAATAGACCATTATGCAAAATGCCTTTAGGTGAAATGCAGTTATCATATTTCAGGCAGAATGCTATTAGGCAAAATGCTGCTAGGCAAAACAATGGTTTTAATGAAAACATTTTAGGCAAAACACTGTTACGTAAAATGTCATTAGGCAAAATGCCATTAGGCAATTCACATTTAGGCAATTCGCCTTTAGGGCATTTGCCATTAGGCCATGCCATAGGGAAACCATCATTAGGCAAAATGCTGTTAGGCAAAACACCTGGCACCCATCTCGTCTTGCCAGAAAAATATAACAATCTGTCCTTTTCAAAATGAGGACACTGAATCCCAGAAATCAAATCTCGTTTCACCTGTTGACACCATATATCTGAGTTTTGTACATCACGAAGCTGGAAAAAAACTCCGGGAAGCCCTGAATTAACCTGAGAGAAGCTGGAGGGTCTACGGGAATAGGTTCAAATACAGTTTCATCGAACATACGCGATAATGCGTCTGCCACCAGATTTTCTGCACCCCTAACATGTTGGACCTTAAAGCGAAATCGCGACAAGCGCAAAACCCATCTGCCCAATTTTCCCAGCTGATGAGGACAGGACGACACCTAGCTGAGGACCGGATTATCTGTAAATAGGTCACACTCATCATGTTCTATGTAGGGGGCGAATTTTTCCAACCCAAAAAGGCACGCAAGCATCTCCTTTTCGTACATTCCAAGGGCTCGTTCCAATTAATTCAAAGACCTACTCACAAATGCTACTGGTGCAATGTGACCGTCACGCCATTGACGCAATGCCGCACCCAGAGCAAATGACGAAGTGTCCACATGGACCACAAACCGTTTATTAAAATCAGGCAAAAACAATACCGGTGACGAGCTAAGTTTCTCTTTCAAAATATTAAAGGGGTAGCTCTTGCTCATGGTCCCAAACAAATTCTACTCTTTTTTTTTTTTTTTGACATGGTTAAGGGGAGCTGCAATTTCTGAGTAATGTTCAGTAAATCGCGAGTAATAGCCCATCATCCATAAAAACCTGTGTACCCCTTTAAGGTTGCATGGATGGGAAAGTTGACAATAGGGGCAACTCGCTCGGGGTGCAGTAATAATTTTCCTTCACAAATAACATACCCTAAAAATTTTACTTTGTTAGCAGCTAGTGTGACTTTCAGGATTTACCGTAAGACCTACCTCCCTAAACTGTTGCAATACTTTTCGTAAATGTTCTAGGTGGTCACTCATACATTCACTGTAAACAATCGTATCATCCATGTAATTGAATACAAAATCATATTTGAAATCTGAAAGTACATGATCCAGCACTCTGGATAAGGCTTCGCTACCGAAGTTAACAACCATTGGAATCATGGTAAATTCAAACTGATTCCACGGAGTGCTAAAGGTGGTACATTTTTGGCAAGCGGGATGTAAAAGGCACTGTTGAAAACTGTTATTCAGGTGCAGGATGGAATATATTGTGGCACGTCCCAGATGTTGTAATGAACAGTCGACAGTTAGTAATTGAAAGGGGTCCTTATGAATTTTACGGTTAACTAAAGTATGATTTATGACCAGCCTGTATTTATCACTATCTCTCTTTTTAACCAAAAAACCAGGGGAACAATAATCTGACATGGAAAGAACTATGACGCCGGCCTGCAACAATTTATTTATTATTTCCCTATATGCTTTAAGCGTGGGAGGTGGGCATCTAAAAAGACGGTCACGTACCGGCACGTCATCGACAACCGCAAATCTGTACGGCAGCACGTCACACTTCCCTATCCTAGGGGTAATTACATCACTAAATTCTCGCTTAATTTGGGCCAAGGTCTTTTCAAATTTTTGTGCGGAGTCAGCAACATTTTCAGATTGATTAGCACTCACAAGATTGGCATAAGCCTCATTCCCAGCATACAAACAAATTTTAATTCCGGGCGCAAACCTGAAAGACAAAGTGAAATCCTAAAAATCAGTTAAGGCTCTTGTCGGACCAAAAAATTCCAGCTCTAAAATCATACTGTGGTTTAAAACTGGAAGCACCCAAAATTTAAAATTCCATGAGAAACTGCCTATTTGGATATTTAGTTTCACAACATAGGAAGCAGTTAAGATTTCCCTCGCCTGTAATACATAACTTTAATTCCTGCACGCTTTGGACACTAGCCTTAGAAATTATGTTCAAATCCATTAAATTTTTAACAAACTGCCAGCTAACCACGCAGTGTGTAACACCCATGTCGATTAAGTGCAGGGTACAGTTGACCTCCACAGGCAACCTGAATCTTATATGTAGTAGGCGGATTTTTTATCGATCGCGACCGGCGACTTGAAACATCGCACCCATTCCCAGCCATCCATCGTTTCCTAACCTAGGACAAGAAAGATGAACGTGACCCATGGTTCAGCATAAAAAGCATTTCCTTTCATTCCAAGCACACATTGTTCAGTGCATTCACGTCTCGCATGCCCACATCTGCAACAGTTCCCACAGCGTACATTGCTATTTTACTCACGGGCTACACTATGAACTACTTCATTTGTTGGCAGGAAATTATTTTGTACCATATTCAATGTTAAACCCAGACGAACACTAGCACCTCCACTCATAGCCTGTGGCAAGGCCAAACTCTGTTTACGAGAGTTGATAGTAACATTAAATTCTCTCTCAGCCACTAAACAACTTTGAATTTCTACGGCCCAGTTTTGTAATTACTCTATATCACACGGAACAGCAGTTAATGAGCACACAGCTCGAAGCTGGGGAGTAACATTTTCTAGTACGATTTTCACCATATTGCATTCTAACAAATTAAGTCCTAGAGCTCTTTGATAATCCATAATAAAGTCAATGAACTCTCTGAGTGATTCCTTGGGGCGTTGAAAGCGATAAATTAAATCACAATCACACACATGTGTAACACGTGAGGTAAAAACATGAGCCAAATCTTTCTCATCAAAATTCTCTACACTACAGTTAATGGAGTTTATTTCTTCCATAATTAATGGGTATGCATGACTTTGACATTTAAGCGCTAAGGCACGCAACAGGGTGATGTCATCACAAATATGTAAATGAACAACTTTCGCTACAGCTATAAAAAATTGTAGCACCGTGCATGGCTCAACAAGGGTCAAAGGGGGAACACTCTGTATAGCCTAGAGAAAGATTTTTGAGATTCAGGACTGTAAAGAAATCTGACAAGGGTCTAAGGGGGAACACTCCGTATAGCATGGAGAAAAATTTTTGAGGTGCAGGACTGTAAGGAAATCTGACTCAATCGACGCTGGCCCCTCGGTGGTCTTGCTCGCCTCCGGGATTTTGTTTCTCCAAAATGTTACAGCCAACTAGCGAAATTGTTCCAAATTGGCCTCGGACGGGAATGAAATCTGGTGCATCTACAGAAAGGCAGTTAAAGCTGCCTTGTTGAGGGTGTATATATGTGAAGTACCCTCCGTTATGATGATGTGCATGAAACACAACAAATAACCAGATCAGCAGAGTAGAGCAAAGTTTACTCTTGTGACACAAGAGCACAAACAGATTCAGGTTCAATTTGCATTTATTCAGTTTTCCATTTACTCAGATCACAGATTTTACCAAATTTTATTAATATTAAATACATTTAAAAAGACAACACCGGAACCAAATAGCCGTCAAAGCAGGGTGCTCCAATAAATCAGTAATATTACACATTCTTGCAAACTGATAGAATAAAGACCAAGCCAATGCATACTCAATTCAAAAGATACAAGAGGCTAGATAAGTGAGTAATTGAATTCTTTCACGCCTTCAAAACTGAATAAATTATCACAGCAAAATTGATATAATCAAAATATATTGAAATATAAATACTTGATCTCAAACAGCCAAACTTGAACATTTTAAAAGAAAGTTATGTCAGATGGGGCGCAATAGCCTTTCCAAAGCCCATCTGAACTAAAAACAATACGTACACACAACATTTAAAAAACACAATTTAAAACTCCTTAAAGCAGTTCTATCACTGATGATTCCAAATGTCAAGGCACTCGCAGATGGGTTATTAATTATTTAAAGCTTTCAACATAGCGCAAGTCGATGCGGTCCCAATTCAATGCCACAAAGTTTTCAGGCGACAAGCAGTTAGGAATTTACATTAGTTCAACAAGTAGACAATTTTAAAGCAAAGGAACTATGGGCACCACATACTACAAGTTACTCCAAACTTAATTTTGAAAAAATACCAAGTAAATGTCAAATGGAATTTAGTATGCAAGTAAAATAGCGCTCACAAAACACTAACTCGATTTACCATCAATTCGCTACAACATGTCATGAACCCACCTCATTGTGCAGCTCATCGTGCACTGCAGCAGACATTTCAGCTCGCTCAAATACTAGCGAGGTTTAGGCTTTTGAACAGAGTCCATAGTGGATAGATGAGCAGAAATACCAGAGAGGTATTCTCGCTGAGCTGACCTGAGTAGAAGTGGACAAGCTTTGCTCGAAAGCAAGCCTCGTCCGACAAAAAATATACCAACCAATCACATCACTGTTGCTCGTGCATGCGCAAAATGGGGAGGGGTAGCTAAGAAGTAAGCGGGAAAACAGGAGGGAAGAGGAAGCCAAGGCAATCGCAGGTGGAACAGCAGTTCAAAATCTTTACACCAGATCAGTGCACTCTATAATGCTGGCGGTGCAAGCATAAGCTGCGCACTACAAAAAACAGTTTTCTGCATCAGGCCGAGTTTGTTTTTAAAACGGTGAAATTGGTCACTGAAATCTGTTGGAAAATTGAGCTTTTGGTGGGGAAATAAACTGCAATGCTTTTATGACCCACCTAAAAGCACAACACACGTGTCCTGCGCAATACTGCGTGGTCCGGCGACTTTCTGCCTGTTGGTGGCAATTTGGGGATGTGTGGCAATGTCGCAATGTGGGATGCACTGCTGCATTGGTGTGGCAACGGTGGCCTGGTTCGCGCAGCGGGGAGAAGTGATGTGCTTGTGAATTTCACACGGGGATGGCTGTGCACGCGCTGCTTCTCATGACAAAACTTTCACCTGATCAAACTGCAATCGCTGGCTTTGCCGACAGTTTACTTACAATCTGCTGAGGCAGAACTTTGCCTGACATAGCATCGTTGTGCTGGGATTTTGGCATCTTGAAATGTATCCTGACTTAAATTCCTGCTGAGTGTTTACTTGTACAACATTATCTTTTCTAGTGAGTGAGGGTGATGGGTTTGTTTGAGAGTGGTTTTCATTGGTGTTGAATTTTGCAATTTCAGCATATGACCTATTAGACACTACCATACTGAAAATTGCCCTGCACGCGTCTCGAACTCGGGCACTGTTGTCATTGGCGGGGGGGGGGGGTGCATTTCCTCCTCGTATGGAATTTTTTTGTCTATTTTGTCGTGATTGAGCCCCTCTGTAACTACGCCCCTGTGTGTTGAAGTTACTGTCTGTATTGTTCTGTGGGGTATTGTAAGAATTTTGTTGGAAAGTATTCTTATAGCTTGCATGACCGCAGAAATTAGATGTACCTCTTTGGAGTGGTGAAAACCCTGATATTTTGTGTTGTGGAAAGGACCGTGGTTAACAATAGTAGTAGGTTGACCATTGTGTTGGTATCCCCGTCTGGGGTAATACGAGTTGTAATATGCACGGTGTGTTTGTGTTACGCCACGTGGTTGGTGTTGTACTGGTGTGGTAAAGAACTTTTCACTGCTTGATTTATCATGTTTTTGTTTGGATGCAAGGAAAGCTGTGCTATTTCTTGTTTGAGTTTTGTAATTTTGGATTCGAGGTGTTCCGATTCGGGGTTGGGACGTGGCTGTGCTAGAGTCTGTTGGTAATTGTAAAGCCCAATATCTATTCTTTTAATGTTGGTGATCATTTGGGGCAGGGTCTCATTGGAAAGCCCTATCAGCTTATCTTTAATGGATAGCAAAAGAGATTTCGAAATTACGTTCACGAAATCCTAGTCTGACCTTTTGGGATTGTATTTACTTCTATATTATTTGAGAGTCTCTATGTGATAGAGCGTGTCCTCACCCACAATCTGATGTTTGGTGTATATAAGGTGCTTAAAACGTTTAGAGTCAGCTGCACTTGTAAATGTATCTTTTAGGCCTGTTGTTAATACTTGCCGTGTGACAGCCTGTTGGCAATTTTGAGTAAGGTTTTCAAAAGTGTGTTTAGCATTGCCAAGTAAATAGAATTTATCTCTCCTGCATTTGTCTGCTGCTTTGTCAAAAGCTTCAAGAAAGTCAACTATGTCCTCGCCTTGTGTACCGGAAAATGACGGTTTTTCAGGTTGAGCAATTACAATCTGTAGTGGTTGTTGTGGGGTTGGGTTCAACATGTTTGGTGCTGTAGGTGTAAAATTGTCTGTTTGGACGGTGATATAGTGGTGGGTGGTGGGTAGGGGTGGAAATGAGTTTGAATTAAGTGAGTCTAATGCTATGTCTTCGTAAAATGGAAATCCGAAAAATTGTGTAGGTGGCGTAACTGATTCTGAGGCGTTGTGTTCTGTGCTTTAGTAGGGGTTGGTGTGTCGATAGGAAAGTGTTCTGGGTGCGCCTGAAATGAATAGTCTAGTTTTGGGTTCTGTATTCCACTATTAGTGGTGCACTCTGCATTCTCTAATAACGCCCTCTGTTTGTCTCGTTCGTCTAAGGCACGTTCAAATTCTGAAGTGTTGATTAGTGCGCATTTTATGAGTTTAGACACAGACAAAGATTTTGACTACGTTTTCCATGTACTGTGTGCTGTGTTGAGTGTAATTGTACATGTAAGAAACTTGCACTGTGTTATTGACATGCACTTATAACTAGAAGGTAAAAGAAAGGTGGAAAATACTCCAAAGCACACACACAACTCAAGTGGAGTTTTTCTCGCTAATAAGGGAACAGTAGTTTACATGCATTATTCTAAGATACATAAAATTCAAGCAATTCTAAATGGTGGCGGGGAGCGCAACGTGACATCAACTGCTGTTCTGGCAAGGCTTCCTACGCAGGCTGCTGATGCATGCATGGGGCATACTGACCTGCCACACTATTGCTTACTATGTATGACCTGGCCGCATGTAACTGACAGCTGTTTAACAGAATGCCTAGGTACAAGTATCTAATGATGACCAAATAACGAAATAAGGAAGAATATATAACACTGTAAGTGAATTCTATTCGGAAACTTATTCCACGTAAAAATGGTGGGGAATAAAAGCAAAGAACATAAGTTATAAGACATTCAGAATTGCGATGCTTGAGCGCCTTTGTGGTTTGCGGGAAGCGACACCACGGTTCTTGTTTGCTGCGTACAAATATCTAATGCGAAACGTAACGTGAAATACTATGTAACCTGAGCGTACTCACGTAAGCGTGAGGTGGAATCAAGAGGCGGCTCCACCAGTGTAGCAGTCCTGCCTCCTACTGACCTAACCACTGGTCTATACTTCACTCTGTGTTCTAATTCTTTGACTGTATAACATGTCCTGCAGTCAAGGAGGGGAACTACTTAGGGGTATGTAAGCTCTAGACGGATTGGTAGACCAGAATTCGTTAACACAACACCTTTTACTAAGAAATAATTACACACTCTGAGATAACCATAAAATACACTAATATAAAATAAATGAATATTGACTCTCAACAGTTACAACAAGAATAAGTTATTAAGTTACAAGACTCTACATGGACTGCCTAACCTTGCCAGAGTTAATATGTTAGGAAGACGGTAACGGGGACTCGAGAAGTAACGTTATGCCTAACTATTACATGAATTATGCTCACCAATCTAGCAAACAGTAGGGTGGCCTAGAGCTCCTCTAGGCGTGGTCTGTAGTGATGTCCTCTGCTTCGTAGTCGACTCCAACGAGTAATATACTAACTGACTTCTTGAAGTTACAGCAACTGTCCATGGCAGACTGTCGGGGAGTATGATACCCTGAGTGGCACTTAAATACACGACAGCTCGCCGGCAATGTGCGGCATGTTTTCCAAACAATTAACTCACCCGCAATCTATACTCTGTCTAACCTTGGGAGGTTCATGTGCAGCACCTTGCTTGCAGCTACAGTCTGCTTCCATTTGGCTGATGTAGCATGCAGTTGGTAAAATTTAAATGACTCATTTGCAAACATAGTCAATACACAATACACCGAAATATTCAGTAGAACAATACCAAAACCAACCTTTTAAGAGTATGTAGTGAACACTGACTAGGTGAGATGTCTGCAAGCAGATACTGACGAGGTAGTATCCAAGGCCATGTGGCTGGTGACTCACCCTCATTGCTGAGGGAGGGCTGGTGTTTGTCATTGCTCACATTCTTCCTCAAACACATAAAACACAAACTATTATGTATATGTATTGTTTTACTAGAGGTATTGCATATTACAATAATTTATTATTATTGCTGTATATTAGAATACCAAAGTGTTTTTTACGTACTTTTAAAAAAGCAGCCTGCCACTTTGGTTAAACTGTATTTGTATTAATGGGTTTTGGTTACAAGAGATTACTATAGCCATATATTTTCACAAGAATAATTTGTTTTAAAAGATTGACAAGAACAAGATAATCACGTAAATTATACGTGAACTTGATAATAAATAACAAAGCAGCAAACAGTATCACTGTATTTAATGGCATGCATAAGCAAGTTAATGCATGTGTTTTTATGTATGTATGTATAGGCCATTCACGGTATAATGAGCACTTTTGAATGCCCTGCTTAAGCTCTACTTGTATGTACGTTGTGTATTATTCCGTATTATGTAAGATTAACATTGTCACGGGCCTCATCACTTTATTCATGCGTCTGTCAAGTGAAACTGTGAAATTATTAGAAAAGTAAATAATTTTCAAATCTCATTTTTACACTTTGATGCATTTTTAAAAAAAACAGAAAGGGAAGGAAATAATTTAAATTATCAGAAATGGTTACCTAACACTTTTTATTCAACGTTAAGATACGGAACTTCTTCCCATCCTTTGTTACCAACTTTACTGGGTGCTTGTCACTCAGGGCACCCATTAAAATATATGTAGGTAGGGGCAGTGACATTTTTGTTAAGATTGATTTCAAAAGTGCTCACTTTATCGTGAACAGCCTTTAATAAATCAGCCACTGATTTCCTTTGTTGTGTTCAGCTGGTTTGCTTCAACAAAGCTTCAGGGAAGCACAGCGCCGTGGGTTGCCACTCCCCATCCTGTGGGTGATTGACTACTTCACATGGGATGGTGAGGGACTGCGGTTTGGGCGACACTACCGCACTGCTGGTTGGTACACACACATTCTCTTGTGGTGAGTTGAGTCCAAGTTAAACTACAAACTAGACTGAGAGCAGTTGGGTGAATTATACTGTGCTGTAATACGTTCAGAAATTTAGAATTACTAATGTAAACAAATGTATTAAAATGTGGTTCACAATGTTTTCAGAAATTTTTGTGATATAAAGACTTTCAATAAAACTAGTTCATACACTAGTGCACAATATTGACCGCTGTGAAAGCAGAATGCAACATCCTGCCCTACCACTGCAGATGCCAGTCAGCAGAAAGTTGTCTTGATATATGTAGCTAAAAAGCACTAAAACCTAAATTTTCATTTCATATACCATCCACTACCTTCAAGTTCTTTAAACTGCTGTTCTGTAGATAAAGGGCTTAATATGTCACGTTATAATCTGCATATCAATGCTGTACAAATTCCATAAATATCATAACTGAAAATAATTAATAAGTTATTAATTATGATTTTTATATATGTTCAGAGAAATATACATAAGGTATTAAATAGTTTAACTATTTCTTGCAACGTTGGTAGATAATCTTCAATTTCTGAATTGTTATAGAAGCACACAGATTATTTAACATTGAATGAATTAGTGTATTAATTTTATTACTACTCTTTTGTGAGAAGACATACTTAAGCTCTTTAATATATATTTTCATGTAGCCTAAACCATTTGATGTTTTGCAGCTCTTAGTGTATAGGCATGTATTTCTTATATTATACATATTTGTGTAACTTTTTATTTATTGAATAATATTTTCTCCCCCTCACAAATTTAAGTCTGTATACCTTTATTATATACATATTTTATGGATCTTGGAGGGATATCTAGATGTGGTAAGCTTTATTGATGTTATCTTTAAGAGCTTTTAGAAAAAAAGTATGTATTCAGACCATATTCATCTGTATTTTTATGGATAATTTATAGTGGCCAGTCTTTCTTTTTGTTTGATCCAGTGGAAGACAGTGGCACTAGTATGAAAAAATTCCAGCTGACACAGGGAGGGGACTGGGGGAGTAGGATTCAGGAGTTGCCTGTCATTATGGTCGACGTCACAGCTGGGGTTGCAGTTGTTAGCCTGGTGCAGCCATATTTCTTTACATTGTTGAAACGCAACCACCATATTGGATGTGGATGATTTAACCCCAATAACATTAAATATAAAAAATTTAAAAATTTCTCTAAAAAAGCAAAAAAAGGAATTTAAAAATTGAGGAAAATATCATGTTACTAATCCCAAAAACATTGTGTGATGTAGATGATGGCCTTAACCTTAACCCAAATAACCTTGAACTAAAAAATTAAAAATAGAGGAAAAATTACATTACTGACTCCAAACACCACGTTGGATATAGTTGATATTGACCTTGACCCCAGTGATAGTTAACTCTAACAATTAAGGCAAAATTACAATAAAAATTTTAAAAATTTATAAAAATTGAGGAATATATTATGTTACTGACCCAAATTGCCATGTTGGATGTTGGTGACCTTGACTTCAGTAACCTTAAATTTAAAAAACCAAGAAAAATTGAAAAAAAAAATTTTAAAAATTTAAAAAAATAGAAAAATAAATATAAAAGGAAAAATCTAAAAATCTAGGAAGAAATTACACTACTGGCCCCTACCACTATTTTGGAATGTGGGTGACGTTGACTCCAGTAATCTTAAACTTGAAAATCTAAACAAATTTTTTTAACATTAGGAAAAAACTACGTAACTGCTGCCAAACACCATGTTGGATGTGTGTGACCCTGAATGTTCGATTCTCGCAAAGATTGCTGTAGTATTAATTGTACACACCAATAGGCAGCCATGTTTTACTCACCATGCTGCCAGCCCTTGCCCAGGCCTCCCAACCTCTGTGTCTCCAATATCCCTACACTACAGTGCAGAGCTGTATCACTCTCTGACATGATGATCAGTAGGCAACTGATTAGTTGGTTCCCTTCTATTTGTGTGTCAATTAATAGGGCCAAGATTTTGTGGTGTTATTTTAAGGTATCCTATCAATCGATACTGCTGTCATCTGTTGCCTCGTCTAACAACCACAGAGCTTGTCTTGTTTATTTTGTATTCACTTTCATTAAGTATAGTTGATTGTAGGTTCCTTTTCAGTGTGTCTTCATGAGTGAAAAGTAATATTATTGGCACCTGTCAACCATTTCGTAAAAGAGCTTGATCAACCATTTTTCATAATCACTTTTATTGCCGCAAATATTATTTACATTCCAAAAAAAGTGTTGGTTTCGAGAAACAGGAAAGTGTTGTATTTACTGAATGATTCTGGGAATAAATTATTTCACATCACTGGCAGACAAATATGATATTAGAATGAATTAACTGTCTAAGAATTGTCATACAACAAATGTTCAGGAGTTGCAATTAAGATTATATAATAAGTAAATAATATATTTTGAAATTGTTTATTGCAATATTTTAATTGTATGTGTCGTAAAAAAATGCCCTTTCAACACTTTTTTGTAGTGTATGGATGACATTTATTTTATTATATTATAGATAATTCAACAAGCGTGAAATTAACTTCGCAAAAATGTTAACCAACAGTGATGCAGACTGTAGTGCCGATAGTCACTTTCTGCATGCTACAATGAATGCTGATCCTCTGCTAATGAGTGTAGTTCCATTGATGTGCTATAGATGGCAGGACTATCACTTTATTTACGTTCACTCATTTTTCCCTCACACATTAGAACTATGAATGGCACTTTTGCCATTTAAGTAGGCAATTATTATTTTTATTACATATAGTATTACAATATTAAACCATTTAAACTAAATAATCATTTTCCCACCTATTTTTGCACCTGTGCAGCTTGACCTTGCATTTCATTGGTTTGTTTATCATATCATATTTAATCATAGCCAATCACATACACCCTACCAATCAATTGCTGATCAACTGCTGACTCCTTGTTAAAAGTTAGGTTACTTGGCTGCTCTGCACATCTGCATTGACATCACAGATCACATGAGCCTATCACAGTTCAGAAATGTGTAGGCACTGCACTGCACTGCATGCAATCAGTCCAATGTAGCACAGCCTCTACTAGCATCTCTATGAACTGTGATGTATTTATTCCATTTTATTCTTTTGGTAAAGTTAAATCTTTCCAAATTGTAATAATTTTAATGGTATTTGCTCACAAGAAAAATTTTCCTTTGCTCAATCAAAACAATATGCACCGGAAATAAAATTAACAGAGCCCCAGCTATAATATCCTCACATTTAGTGCTGGACTGAAGTTAGTCAATGTTAGCCGGGAATCTGACCAGCCTGAACTGAACTAGCCACCGAAGTACTCGACAGCTTCATTCCTCGCTAAATCTACCTTCCCTTCACCGCACCTGTGTGCCAGAAGGAATACCTTTCCTAAGCTCCACTGTTGTACTTATTCTGTCTCACCTTGCTTATTTTTCCTAGCATCGTGCCTACTCATTATCTATACACACTAGACACTGCGGCCCTATCTGGGCAACAATGCTTTAGAGAGTTCAGTTTAGTGTCAAGTTGTTTTCACAGGGCTATTCTGCCCCAACCCCACTAGCCTAGAAAAAGGTTGCCTCTACCCAGACTGGGTAGCTTAGCTTCCTGTCTAGCTCTTGACAAATGTAGGATGGAGTATGTCACAACGTGTTAATTCCTGTAAAATAGCATAAACCATTGTTGAAACCTATCCTTGAGTTCCACGTTCCTGTAGACGTAGCACCTTTTTCCCAGTCGACCTCACCCGTGAGTGAAATGCAGGTGATCCCGAGAACTTGTACTCTAATGAAACAATACACATTTTGCTTACCCACAAGTACTCGCCTGGCCAACCTTTCTACATACTTTGGTAGGTATAACAACAAAGTCTACATAGATACACAGTTTCTGGACTTGCTTGTCGGTCTGCTGTTGGTCCTTTCCATCACACCTTTGTGCCGGAGGGATATTCTCTAGACTAGAGAGATGCGGACAAAACCAACACCCTCATGTGAAACTGTAAACTGCAAGACCTAATTTTCTCTGCTCACTGTGCCTTAGTGCCAAGCACTGAGATTGGATATCCGCTTGTCGGCAGCAGATCACGTGGATCTATACAGTAGAGTAAATCCACAAACCCTGCTTTTCATCTTACAGACGTGAGAGGGTGTGTGACTTCAGATGCCTTTCTCCAGGCATGGTGGTCATAAGGAAAAGGTAAAAGAGGTGCTCATTTTCTCTGGGCATTTGCAAGTGCTGACCCCCTTGTAGCTGCATTAGGACAGCTCACACGTAAGGACCAAGCTTAAACACTCAGACGCCTGCTCATACCAGTCACATCGGAAGTCCCACAAGACTTATTCCAGCCACCTACACGCCTGAGTAACGAAGTTCACTCGTGGCTCGTGGAATTCTTCAGCCAACAGGAACAGCAGCCAACGGTACCTGTAGCCTATCTTACGCCTTTTGCTCTGTCCCCGCCGACACAAATCATGTATCACAGCCAGCCAACTCAACACTCAGGACCATCCTCACGTTTTGTCAGTCAGAACCTCGTCCTAGCTCTAGGAATCTTTGTCACCCAGGTATACTGCTCAAGGCTCAGAGTCTGAAATGGAAGATTGTTCTAGCAGAACCAGACTTTATGCCCTGCCAAAAAGCTATCAGGCCAGTACTCTACACAGGGATAGCACCAGTCGCATTTAGAGATTAATTGAATCACGAACCTCCATATTAAGAGTGTGCTTGACGTAACACCTGAATAAAAATTACTCTCTCACTTACACTTGACATACACTTAGTCAACAGGGCATCACACGTCAAAATAAAAAAAAAAGGAAAAAATGAGCTAATTGTGTGTATTGGACTCATAGAGCATTTGTTTATTGGCTTTTCACGGCTAAGTGAGCACTTATAAGGCTCTATTTACTTTTTTTCTTTTGGCCATGTTTTATCCTTTTACCACCTTTCCAAAAAAAAATATTGCCATGTAAGTAATAAATTCAGTGTGTATATTCTACTGCAATCGGAATTTAATGTAATGTCTAAAGCCCCTATCACACTGTCAAATTTTCGCCTTCAATAATATTTATTTGACAGTAATTTTGAAGACAAAATACGGCCATAAAATTTTTCCTTCCAACAAATTTTATTAAATAATCTTGAATGTGTTTGAAAATGTTCCACACTGTCAAATTTTTTACTAGGGGAATCTAATTTGAATTATTATTAAAAAATTATTTTTGTAATGAGATATTGCTGTTGTTTTTCCATGCAGTCCATTACAGGGAGAAATGTAAGGAATGTTCTAATTTATTTTCACTTCTTTATGAATTTCAAATTTTATTTATGAGATTTGTTTCCTGCACAATGAGTTTTAATGCCTCTGAGTTCGTAACATTATGTGCAATATTCTCTTAACGTAGCATTTATGCCCAGACAGCATATCTTAAAACCTACTTTGTTTCCAACAATTGTTTGTTATTTTAAAGTTTCTTGACATCCATTTTTGTCATGCACAATTCTGATTGGCTGAGACCATCAAACATCAAATTAAATTTTGAACCGGTCCAATCTTCAAATATTTGATAGAAACTGAAGCCATCCAACTTTCTCAGACAATTATGGTGGTGTTTATGATGTTTCGATGATGTCATATCTGTCCAACTTTATTTGACTAAACTTGGAAGCAGCCTGAGAAAAAATTTGACTGTGTGACAAGGGCTTAAGGCTAAAATAAAATACATTTATTACTATAATTCTAAGTGGGAGGGTTTTCAAAAGTGCTCACTGTACCATGAATAGTGTATACAAACAGTTAGTTGTTTTCTTCATTCAAAGAACAGCTGTGGCGGAAAGATACATTGTGGCTGCACTACTTTTTCTGAAACTGTCTAAATTTACTATACTTGCATGAAATGGACAATGATGTCTTATTTTCTAGGAAACTGTAAACAAAATGTCTCGTCAGGTGCTGCATCTAAAGCTGATTCATGAACCTGTTTTTCTGCAAAATTTTACAGTAATATGTTCACAACTGTAATTCTAAGGAATAATTTTAATTGGAAAATGTCTACCTTTTAACATATGGGTTCATGAATGAATAACACCTTAATTCCTAGCAAATTATATATAAACTGTGTCATTGGGTGCCACATTTTAGACAGATTTGATGCCTGGTTTTTGTGTTAATTTTGACAATAATCTGTGTTCATATTTGCAGTTCTGATGAATAATTTTGATCAGAACACACTTTTTAAAATATTGTTTCATAAATGAATAGCATCATATTTTCTAGTAAACTGTAAACAGAATGTCTCTTCAGGTGTCACATCTTAGGCAGATTCACGGGCCAGTTTTTGTGTTAATTTTTGGGGTAATCTGTGATAGTGTCTACAGTTTTGAGGAATAATTTTAAACCGAACATATTTACCTTTTAAAATATTGTTCTGTGAATTAATAATGTCCTGTTTCCTAGCAAACTGTAAACAAAATGTGGTCCCATTTTTATGCCAATTTTGACGATAATGTGTGTTCATCTCTGCAGTTTTGAGGCCTTCCGTTACTGTAAATATTGTTTTACTCTACCCCCTTTCAGATGTAGGAAATCAGTCCTAATTTCTCTTCGCCTTCTTAGGGGCCACGTTGGGTTAGCAGCTAGAGCACTCACCTCCCACAAATGTGAACTGGAGACAACGCCATTGGTCAGCTAGTTTTCTCAGGGATCCCCCATTTCCTCTGCCCTTGTATTCCAGCACTGCACCACTTCCACCTCGTTTCACCCTCATGGCTCACAGCCATGTTAAAAAGAGTTTTTTTTTTATTCATCCTTTTAGCACTTTAGTCCAATATTTTTACGAAGGGCAATCTCTTGGCTAAGACTAGTCAACTCTGGTGCATAACTTGAGTAACGGCAGTCTGGCAGGTGTGTAAACACTGGCAACCGTGATGGAATTCGGCAGACAGTCATGTGTGAATGAGTGGTGTCTATTGTTAAATCTTTCCTGCGTCTGAGTCGTACAGTAGCGGGAAAGAAAATCACAACAGTTAGCGATCAACATAAATACAACACATTTACTTTTTGTCATATCTCAGTCAAATTTTTCAATTATTTAATCACTTTTTATGGTTTCCCAAGGAAGGGTTGTTTTTTTTTTTTTTAATGGGTCACTATTCCTAGGGTCGTAGTGTAGAAAGTTGACTTATATGTGTTTTTAAGTTGAGTTCTGGTTTTACTATTTGTGTATGTAAAATAAAATTGTGTTTTCAATTTGTAATTCTGCAAAAATCAGGACTCTAAAAAATTTTTATAGATAAAAATTGTTTGTTAACATAGTGTTTGATAGTTTGTGTTTGATAGGATTATTAAAAAAGTGCAATTTTGTTTTAGTGTGCTTAATATTTTACCAAAAACCATTTCAGCTATTCCATATTTTTGCTAGCATTACAATTTTGTGTGTAAATTCCAACGTACTGTTCTCAAGACCTCGATGTTAGCCGTCCAAATCTCTACACTCTCCAGTGTACTTGCTGTGTATGTGAACTTGTGTCATTCTTTGTTCATATAATACTCTTTTCGCTCTCTTGTAAATTTCTGCTGTATTAATAATATGTTTAGCATTTTTCAAGAGCCTGTGTTAAGTTTCTAATTATTGCTATGAAATGTGTTGTTACTCCAAGGACTGCATTTCCATGTTGGATACTGGCCAATTTCTTCTTCCTGTCTTCAGTACAATATGGAGCAATATTCACATGTCTGACGGGTATGCTGCAACTGCTTGCTTGTATAATGTGGGCCAGCATTCGAAATTCTGTGCCGCTTGTGATCCCATTTGAAGGTGGAGAAATTACCATGAGCTTTGGCCCAAATTTCTGGCTCACAATTTTTGGAGGTTTGTTGTGTATTAGTTTAAAGTGTTGATGTTAATTTGTACCTAAATTTAGGTATTATCTGTATACAGAATTTAGTTTTTAAGGGGAAAAAATGTATAATTATTTAAAGTAATGATGTACAGTAGTTAATCATATTTAATCAAATGTAAGCCCCCGTGCCCCTCCATTTTTATTTCCTAATCTTACATTCGGGGGGGGGGGGGGGGGGGGGGCTTAAATTCAAGGCTGTAAAAAATTATATAAAATAGTAGGTAATCTTTTAAGAACTGTCTCCCCATGATAAACTTCATATTGCGCAGTAATTTATTTTTGTTAAACATCTGTAACTGGTTGTTATATGCCTTCATGTATTACGCAAACAGTAATTGCGCAGGGACATGGCAATGCCACCTGTTTGTAGGTAGTGGATTTTGATGTTCCAATATTTTCAAATTGAATAGTAAAATTTTTTACTAATGTGCGAATGTTTTTGAAGTCAAATAGCTACCAGTAAGAGTAAAAATTTCATTTCTGTTATAGTATATAACTAGAGATGATGGAAAATAGCATTTAAAAATGTACTTAATAGCATCTATTTGATATTCTGTATCATTTATTAGCGCTTATAAATTTCTAAAGTTTTCTGATGCACAAACATTTAAAAAATGTTTTTTAAAAACATATAGGCTTGTATTATTATAAAGAATTGCAACAAATACGAAATAAGGCACTCATAAAATATTTTGCAAGTAATACTAGCAATACAACACAATGAAGCAGCAATACTTGATACACTTTCATTGCATTTACATATCATGAACATGATCAAAGGAAAGCATAGAAAATGTCTCAATGGTATTCTCAGTCATCCTCGTTCTCCTATCTGTGACAATAAGGTTGAATTAGCTGAAAAACCTTTCAGCATTGACAATACTGGCAGGAAATCACAGACATCTCAATCTGCCTCAGAGAATTCTGGATACATGAGTTTTACAGCTAACAGAAGCTGAACATCACACTTGTCGCCCTCTTCTACACGATTAAGCAATTGCTTATGAAAATATAGGTACCCTTCAGTGGAAATGTCTACACTCAAATTACTGAGAAATGAGAGTCACATTCTGCACTCATTTGTACACTTTTCATCTACCTTGGTTTTCTGTCCTGCAAGGGTAGGATTGAATAAAGAACCTACATTCTTGTATATGACACTTGTTCCACCTGCCACGTAGTTAGCTAATATCAGAAGACATCTCTGCATGCAAGACTTCAGCCTTCCTTTTACACCCTCTTTGACAACAGCATTTGAACACTGATTCAACAATAGAATGGTTCCATGTGGGAAAGAACCGTCTGCACACCACTTCAGAGAATTCTGCGATGTGTCCAGCTCATCCTGCAATTTGTGGGCATATGGGTAGTCTGAACCTTCTAGATATGTGATTAATGCCTTAATTTTCACAAATATCTCACTGACAAACTTTATTTGTAATTTTAGGAGAAAGCAGCATTGCTGTCCTTGAACATGTCAACAATATACTCAGTGCTACCGTTTGCAAACTCACACTCATTGGAGAAAAATTTCAAAATTCCCTCTATGTACTGGGCCAAGTATAGTACAGAATTAAACCAGGAGTTCCAACGTGTTACTACTAGAACAGGGAATAAAACTGCTGCTAAGTGTGGGCAGTGTTCCTCCAAGTATGCAAAGTACACATTCTTAATTTTTCTTGAATGCAAAAATGCTGCTTTCATTTTAGCAACAAGCATGTTCAGTTCATCAAACTTCCTTTAAAAAGCAGTCCCCAATGAGATTTACTGTATGTGCCCAGCATTTGAAATGAATAAGCTTGTCCCCAAAGATAGTCTTCAGAGCTTGAAAGCATGTGCCCATGTAACAAGCAGAGTCTGAGACAATGTCCACTACATTGTCAAATGAAATGTCAAACTTGTTTACAGTATCCAAAATTGCTTGACTGCAGGTGGTCCCATTAGCTTTGCTCAGAAACGAACAACTAGCTAAATACACATGCTGTGCTGAACTTGCAGTTATAGTACGAAATAACACTGCAAAAACACATCTACCACAAATGTCTGTTGTTTCATCAGCCATCACGACAATTTTTTTGTCCTTTACAGCTTCCTTTATTTCTTCCTGCATGGTCGACACATGGAACAATGTCAGTCCTAAGAGTGGCTACTTTTGGAAGGTCTCCAGAATCAGGAATGTATCTACAAATAAAATAAATTTTATTAACACATTTATGTTGTTAGCTGGTTAACATACACAACATATATGTACTAACTATATAGTACTCACTTTGTCATGTAAGCCCTAACTGCAGGATCATCCAGTTTGTTAAGAGGGATATTTGCTTTAAGAAACATTTTCACTGTTTCTTCCACAAACTCCTGATTCTCCATTTTGTTTTTTTTTTGTTCTAGCACTAACGTCGGTAGAGTTGCTTGCCTTTTATTTTCATGCTGATGGGAAAATATTGCAAGCTTTTCAAGATGTGACAGTGTTTTGATGTGTTTATCTGAAGTGTCTTTTTTTTTTCCAGTTTATTCAAATATTGCAAGATTTACACATAATAATATTACTATCGCTTGTATAAAATTGTGTGGTTTATACTGCAGTGCTCAAGCATGTGCACCAACAGTTTTCGTTTGGTCCCACTGTGCAATTAAAATTACGAAACTTCGAACATTAACCTCAAAACAAGCATGATTTCATTGTAAAATTGACTGTATCTGCAACACTTTTTTTTGTGAGAGTTGTAGCCACCAGCTTTTGTGTACGGCCAGTGACAGTATTGTAGATAAATGCAAAATGTTTGGACGTTAGTAAGCCATAGATATATAGCTTGCTATAATGTTCTGACTGATGTTATGGAATTCTACACATCTACAGTTTTTATGCACAGTGTGATAATGACGCCATGTTGGTCACGCATCTACATAATCAATATATCGGAAGAGACAACTACCATATTGGTCTGAATATAAGGCGACCTGCAGTTTTAGGGGCACAGACAAATGTAAAACACTATTTTGGTAGAAATTAATAAGAAAATATATTAGGCCATCTTGCATGATAAGTGAGTAATTTAGTGTACGACTGGCATTTGATCCCTGTGTTAATATTTAAATTACACTACACATCTCCACTGAGTCGGCTGCCGGACGTCCTAGAGTGAACAACGCTCTCCAAAAATAGATCCCCTGTAACCATACCACTTCAAAAATACAAAAAAAAAAAAAACAATATATTGAAATTTTGGGAAATTTTCTAAAAAAAAAACGGATTAAGCCTTAATTCAATTAAGCAATTTGCAAATTAATCAGATTGGAACTAACGGTATTAAACAATTTATCGGATTGGCCATTAATCCAACAATTAATGCGCTCCATCTTAATTTCATTTGTCTAGTGATCCAGAACCCACTCGCCCCCTACTACTACCACCACCGGAGCAAAGAAAGTCGCTAGTGCGTCACAGCTGCCAGCCTGTCAATGACGTTCTCAAGATAATGTGACCACCCTCACATGCAGTTCAGTTTTCGGCCTGGAACTAATGTTTGCACCGCCACACGTCTAGCGTGCAAAAATAAGGCAACAGCTGAGTTTTGCATCTCTTGTTTATGTTAAAATGTCGCCTTATATTCAGACCAATACGGTACGTAGTTGTACTGTCTACTGTCAGTGTAAATACTCTCTGGCAATGAAAAAAAACTTGGACTCGTCAAAATTAACAATGGACGTTAAAATGTAGCAAAAATTCGCGAGTTTATGAAATTATACCATTTTGTCGCAGATAAACGGGTTTGTAGCATTTATATCATCAAAATGATTTTCCATCATCACTATATATAACAGAAATAAGTATAAGTCCACTGATCACACAAAGAAACTGTTCCCTACAATTAATACTTGCATCTTCTAGTGTGGTATATATTTTTTATAAGGTTATATTCTGCTAAAAAGTATACTAAAAAGGGAACCATTAATCAACAATGCATTAACTGTATATACATATATATAAGACGCATGCCAAAATGCTGCGCAGTGCGACTGCATGCTCTAGAGACGACTGTGCCCCATCTACAATACACATGCGCTCCAGGGTGGAATATATAAGTTGCAAACCAAAATTAATGTATCGCGCTGAGGAGCCCACGAGCCTGGGTAGCCGATTACATCATTTTATGTTACGTGCGTAGTTATAATCCCCATTGTCTGTCCAGAATTATGCATGCAAGAGACACCCCCACGATTGGAATTATTATTATTGAAAATTCTACTACTTGCGTCTGGCCCCTGGAAGAAGTTCCTGCAATTACGAGAGATGGCTGCACCCCTGTGACGTCACAGCCAGCCCACCTCAGAGACAGGGGTTTTAATTTGTTGTCGCCTCTACGCGGGCCAATAAGAAACTTGCAGCATGTCTGCATCCCCAATAAATGTGCCCCCGTGATGAAAGGCTACGCTACCCCCCGTAACCCGAAGAACTGCTGACCAGAAAAAATTTAGTATAAATACAGCCCCGGCAGACAGCACCAGTGAGTGGCGCCGGGCTCGGCGACTGAAGAGGACGCAAGCCCAACCCCCAGTCTACTGAAGACTATCCTCAGTCTGCAAGGACTCATCCTCTTCAGTTGGCAGGGTCTCATCCTCCTCAGTCTGCAAGGACTTACCTTCCTCCAGTCCGAAAGGGCTCTGCTGCTCTCCACTCCAGTCCGCGGAGGACTCTCTCCTACACCCAGCTTGCAGAAGGTGCTCCTTCGAGTCCGACAAAGGGCTCCTCTACTTCCTACCGCCAACCCTCCTTTCTTGACCTGCACCTTAAACCCACATCAAGTCTGTGTGTGTGTGTGTCTATATATATAATCTCATGTGCGAACAAATTCTCAGTGTTTTAAATTTTCCACAAGCTCTATAAATATTTTTACATAACATATTTCCATGTGAAGCAATTCTGCGAGCTAACAATTTTAATTTGACCTGCAATCACCAAACCTTTCTGAGGCAATTTTTTCCATTTTGTATTATTTTTGTCCCAGCTTCTCTCGCAGTTTAACAACAAAGCAAAATTAAAATTTATTTATTAAAACCATGTATTGTTTGCGATGGAATCATTTTTGTGGCAAATAATATTTAAGTTAATGTGATATTTTGTCACCCAGTTGCACTCGGTGCCATGGGTAATCTATAAATAATCTCTGTATGTACAAACTATGTACTGTAACTACACAATCTTGCCTTTCTGATGAACAGATGCAAGTTTTAATAGTGAAATACTCTATTATGAATGAAAACATGCTGTGTGACAATTTTCCCAAATTCCTAATACTCCCAAGTTTCACATATATTAACTTTTAAAAAGTGTGTTAATATAGTACCTGAATACTTTTAATATTAAAATTAATCAGTACTGCTTCAGTCAACTGCAGCGTGGTAATTAACAATGTGCACATGGGATATTAATAGCGGCGACATGCGACTGGTGGCAGCTGTTCAACATTTGACTTTGGACTGGTGGTCTGCAAACCCAGGTAGTGATTGGAAACAGGCAGGTGTAGATGCTGGTGTTTCTGTGGAGAGAGCACGTGGTTGTGCTGTTGTTGATGCTGCTGTAGGCGTGGCACCATGCGGTCTTGCGGCCATGTAAAGAGTGGTGTAGAATGCACCGGAGGCATGGCGGGCAGCAAAGCCCTGGAATGTGCATTGCAGAGATGGCAAGTGGAGTTGCAGCGTGCACTGTTTGTACACAAAAGGCCTCTTCCCGTGATCTCACCACTCGTTCGCAGTGATGCACTGGTGGTGGGCTCTCAATCCACAGCTGTCCAGCATGTAAGCGCAGAGCTCATTCTTTGACAGACAATTTGTTGATGTCGCTCTGGCAGGCTTGGATTGGTGATACTGAAGATAGCTGGTCATTTTGCAGGAAAGAAAACATTTGATTTTGGCAGTTCTTGACACAGTACACACACTGGGGAAGTTACATTGGCAAGTTCCTTAGGTCACGCACACTTGTCAAGGTACACTTGATGATACTGAGCGCATGCAAGGGTGGCTTGGGAAAGTCCGTCACACCAACACACGTTGCTACATTTCGGCACTGTTATACGGAACTTAGTCGGTGTTAGTGGTGATTTGTTCAGCACGGTACAGTTGCAGAAAGCTGTGTCGCAGACAGGGTTGATGGTACTCCAGACCTGGCGAGGTTTTACACAGCGTTCACACAGATTGGCCAGTCGGCCCACGGTGGTACATGCCACTGACTCAGAACAGAGTTCATGGTTTATGTTGTCAATATCCTCACACAGTCGCTGGGCTTCCCCGTGATGAGCACATTGACAAGGTGCTGGATCTCAGTTGCAACTAGAATGAATGGATTTGGGTTGGGTAGTGGATGAACACACTTCAAGCACAAACTTTTCAGAATACCGTTAGAGGTATGCCAGTCAATCAACCCCATTGACACATAAAATAAAATTGCACTTGCAACAACAAGGATGGGTACACCTCCAGGTTAGGCATACAGGCAGGTAGTTGGACTTTTACGGCAGGAAGATGCGTAGGAAAATTTTGCATGATCAGGATTTTCGACAAAAATATAGCCGCACAGAAGGGCACCACATAACATAATGTCTCTTGAGCTCAGGAGTGAGTATCAGATGTTGGAAGTTTGCGCTGACAGATTTAAGAAGGCTTCTTTAGGTTAATTATGATAATAAGGATACCAGCTTGGTTGAGCAGAGAATCTTCTCTAGGGGCAAGCTGTTCGCCCACGCCGACGATGACGTAGTATTGTTGAGAGATTACCATGTATGCCTGCTCAGTGAGGATGTAGGCCTCCTCATACGCCGATAATTTCTAGGTGAGATTGTTACGGCCATCTCACATGCTGATAAAACTTATGTGCACAACAATCATGTCATTGGGTTGTGCAGTGGTTCAGTGAGTAGATGACACAAAAATTACGTGACCGTGAAGTTGCCGGCAGTAAAATAAAACACCATTTGTAGAATAGGTTCTTTTGCTTACTGCAATAACCCTCCTGGGAGGCACTTGTATGTTACCCAATGGCTATGGTGCATTGGCAACTGATGCTGTATAAAAACAGCATGGCTGATAAACAGATTACATGTTAAGTGGTACTGCTTCTGGGTGAAAAAAAAGTCATTTAAGGCTTTGTAATAAAGAGTTACTATTGAAGCTAAATGATGATAGGTGCAAAATCTGTGAAGGCCCAGAGGCATGCAATGTGTGACCACCCCTGGCAGCGCTCGAAGACCAACTGAAGAAATTGGAGTAGCCCTGCCAAGACTCAGCCCTAAAGTGCGGGAGAGAGACAAGAAAATACAAAACACACATTACTAAAAGAACAAGTATACTGTAACATCATGACCCTTCATTACAAAATTTATAAATACTTATTAATTGTCTTTGACAAACAAATCATGTAAGAATATAAAAATGTGTTGGCAGTAAACAAGTTAAGCAATGTATTGTTGAAAAGTTCCGGGGCTGTCTGTCCCAGTCTGTTGCCTCGTTTATTAAATTAAAAACACAATTATACTACAATAAAGAATTTACAAAATAATTACTCTCAAATTTTTAATATAGTAAAGTGGCATCAGGTGGCTCAAGTTGGGTGAGTTGACTTTCACCCCAGGAAAGATGTGGGTAGCCATACCTGAATGGCTATAAAACAATGAGAACTGTTTGCCAAAACTCTTTGGGCAGAATTTGAAAGTGACGATACGTTAAGAAAAATTGCCTTGATATTAGGTCTCACTCTCACTGCCCGCATAGGCACACATGGGGACGTAACACATGTAGAAGGGGTAGCCTGAACTCTGGAGCCGTTTTGGCCCCCTTGCTGCATTCATTTCCCCAGTAGCAACTTTATTGGGAAGGTTGTTTGGTGATAGTGGTCAACCCAAATTATTATGCCCTCAAAAGTTGCCTCTTGAGGACATTAACGTGGGACAGTCACCTTATTCCGGCAGTGCCTCGGACGTCATGCAGGTACGGTGCACTCGTAGTACACCGCACTGAGGCAGGAGTCGTGGAGGTGTAACTGCCACATTCAGGCCAACTGCTCCCAGTAGAGGGCACGTCACAGCTGCACAGATGTAGCGGGACTAACAGGCTAACGCGTGAAGTTTAAGATGACCATTTGACCAGTTTGATGTATCAATATCCATCTGTGTTTAAGGCTGATGAGCTAGAGAAGTAGGTCAGACCACAAGTATCAATTACACTTGACCCAGATAATAAGCCAGTTTTCAGAAAAGGTCAGCCTGTAGTTTTAGCGCTGCAGGAAAGAATTTGTGCAGAAATATATTGACAACTGCAGTGAGGAGTGTATGAACCAGAGTCTTTCTCAAATTGGACTACACTCTTGGTGCCCATTGTCAAGGGGGATGATTCAGTTAGGTTGTGTGGTGACTATATAAGAGCACATTGAACAGTGGAGCAGATAAAAATGTGTACCCATTGCCTACTGTAACTGAAGCTTTTGCTGTGCTGGATGGTGGACAAATCTACACTAAACTTGATTTTGGAGGAAGTTACCTTCAGGTTACAGTTGGTAAGACTATGGTGGAGCTGGTCACCATGAATACAGTGAAAGGACTGTTCAAGATAAGGTTGGTGTTAGTAGTTCAGTTGGCCAAACATATTCCAGCACTCAATAGATACACTTTTAGCAGGAGTGCTTGGTCTGTGGTTTTGTCGGATGACATGATAATGGGATGAAATGAACTTGAGCATTGAGACTGAGTTCACCAGGTCCTGGGGGGATTAAAGCAGACCGGTCTTAAACTAAATAAGTCAGAGTGTGTTTTTTGCAGTGAAATCTGTCAAATTTCTGGGGGCATCAAATTTATGGGAAGTGCAGGGCATTCACCTATTGGACAGCTAGGTAGAAGCCATATATAGTGCACCTGAACCAAGGAATAAGAAGGAACTACAGGCATTTCTTGGGCTATTAGGCTTTTATAAAAGGTTTTTAAAAAGACAGATCAGAAGTTTTGGAACCATTGCATGGATTACCAAATGCAAGAGTTCTGTGGGAGTCTACTTGTAGGCTTTCAAGAAAACAAAAGAATTGCTGCAACTATATCTGGTGCTTGTACACTATGATCTCAGTAAGCCCCTTATCTTAAAATGTGATGCTTCTGAATACAGGGTAGGAGCAGTAGTGGCAGTACTGATACTGGTTTTGAAATTATAATTATTTTTGTGATGTTTAGTGGGACTGATTGGCATACAATTTATTAATTTGGTGATGTTTACAATCACATTTTTGGCATTGTGATCATTGTTATGAACACAGTTCTCAATAATTATGAACATATATAAAATGATTGCAATGTAAGTGAGAAATAATAGGTACATCATACCAAACACACTTGCGGCATAAATTGAAACCCACAGCTTTAGTCCAACTAAAACATTAGTGTTGTGATGAAATAATCTTGAACCGATTCAAAGTCAGTTGGTAATTTCTAAAATGAAGTCTGTGTACATCAACGTAAGTTCAGTATTCAGTGTTTTCAATTAAAATGTTTCCATGATTTCTTCAATTTGGATAAGATGGGGGGGGGGGGGGGGGGTGGGGTGTGTGTGTCTCTCTCTCGTTCTCTCCTCTTCTCTCTCTCTCTCTCTTCTCTTCTCTCTCTCTCTCTCCTCTCTCTCTCTTCTCTCTCTCTCTCTCTCTCTTCTCTCTCTCTCTCCTCTCTCTTCCCCTCTCTCTCTCTCCTCTCTCTTCTCTCTCTCTCTCTCTCTCTCTCTCCTCTCTCTCTCTCTCTCTCTTCTCTCTCTCTCTCTCTCTCTCTCTCTCTCTCTCTCTCTCTCTCTCTCTCTCTCCTCTCTCTCTCCTCTCTCTCTCCTCTCTCTCTCTCCTCCTCTCTCTCTCTCTCTCTCTCTCTCCCTCTCTCTCTCTCTCTCTCTCTCTCTCTCCTCTCTCTCTCTCTCCTCTCTCTTCTCTCTCTCTCTCTCTCTCT
This sequence comes from Dryococelus australis, assembly GCA_029891345.1. Lineage (NCBI taxonomy): Eukaryota > Metazoa > Arthropoda > Insecta > Phasmatodea > Phasmatidae > Dryococelus > Dryococelus australis. Next base: position 92,676,902 of record CM056999.1, on the reverse strand, counting down.
CTCTCTCTCTCTCCTCTCTCTCTCCTCCTCTCTCTCCTCTCTCCTCTCTCCTCTCTCTCCTCTCTCTCTCTCTCTCTCCTCTCTCTCTCTCTCTCTCTCTCTCTCTCCAGCAAGGTGTGGAAGGTAGTCCTGCAAGTTTTCCATTGTCTTCACTGTTCTGAGGGTTCATTAGTAGTCCTGAAATGTTCAGGGTCAGACAAAGGCAAGCCAGCCAGATGTTGGAAATAGTTTTGCAAGGTCCTGTTGTTCGTCCCCAGTCCAAGGGGCTGGACAGTCAGTATGCTGCCAGCAATTTTAGGCTAAATTGCAATATTGCAGTGTAGGAGTAGGTGGTTATTTTCATTGCAGCATGTTGAATGTAGAGGACACTGTCACACTGGGACACTGTCACACTTTCTTGCTGCAATTACAACAAAACTTATAAAAGATGTTTTAACAAAAATTTTTTGTGTACAGTGTAAATTATGCTGTGTACTATCACTTGACACGTAATCACCAAATACCTGTTAATGCATTTTTTTTTTAAGAAATGTTAAATACATACCCCTAAAACTTGTTTGACTACCACTGTTCTACCACAACCACCACGACCACTACCAAACGACATCACTTTTTCCAAGTACCCATGGCATGTATCAACAATGACCCAATCACACAAGTCAAAGAAACGTGCTACAGTTTAATGGCGTCTCCTGAGGAGGATCCTGTGTTGTGACGAAGTTCAACACGGCAACATTTTCTTTCTAGGAGACTGCAGGACTTTATGCTCATGATAAAATGAGCACTTTTGAAAGCACTGCTTAAGATCTACTTGTATGCACGTTGTGTATTCTTCTGCCTTATGTAAAAAATGAACATTACCATGGGTCTCATCATTTTATTCATGCACCGATCAAGTGGAACTATGAAATTATTAGAAAAGTAAATATTTTACAAATCAGATATTTTTACACTTCAATGTGTTTAAAAAAAAACAGAAAGTGAAAGAAATAAATTTAAGCTATTACAAATGGTTATGTAACACTTTTATTCGACGTTAGGATACAGAACTATTTTCCCATCCATTGTTACCAACTTAACTGGGTGCATGTCACTTAGGGTGCCCATTAAAACAATACATATTCAAGTAGAAGCAGTGACTTTTTTCTAAGATTGATTTCGAAAGTGCTCACTTTATCGGGAATAGCCTTTATTGAGATTGACAGTTTGTGTAGGTTACGTATGGCAACTGTTAGTTTAGTGTTTTCTGTGTTGTTAGGTTAGTAGCTATGTGTCACAAGTTATGCTATATGTTGAGAACTATGTGCGTGTTCATGTATATTTTGAGAAGCTGGGAAGACAATGGTGTAGTGTCCAGTTACAAACAATGGTAAACTCAGTGTGTGCCGGCAACACCCAGTTGGGTAGTAAAAGGTTAGAACATGAAAAGTTATAAGAGGTTTTCTATAACTTAAACAATGTGCGCAAGTTTCCAATCTCAAAAGTTAATCCCACCAGTGAGAGAGAGTGTGTGCGCGTGTGTGTGTGTGCGCACGTGTCTCTCTCTGTGTTTTTTTTTTTTTTTTTTAAACTTCCGGTGTGACAAAAATTATAAAATAGTGGGGAACCTTTGGTTTGTTATTGATATGGAATGAGTCGGAGAATAAAATAATTTTGATTTCGAAATAATTGCTGTCAATATTTTCCCTGCACCTTGACAATCTTGGTTCTTAAGTATTAAATCTGGAAATTATGTTATAGCGGAGAAATGTACATTAAATCAAGATGGTGGGAATCTCTCCAATTTAATCTCTAACTACCTTTCTTTAAAATCATGAAACAGGTTGTGAGTACTTTTATTTCTTGTATGTTTCAGGTTGTTTGTGCACTTTTATGGGTCTGTTGCTACTCTTAATGGATTGCAGGTATCCCGATGAAATCAGCACCTTTTTTGGCATCGACCCTCTATCTGAGTACGAGGAGTATCATTTAAGTAAGTGTTGTACTATCTGCCCCCTGTCCTTTTCACTCCACAGTTTTCTATCTGGTTCCTATTGACACTAACTCACAACCTTCTTGCATTTTTAATGTAATGATTATGGAGTAGTAGTAGTTAAATAATTTGCAACCACCAGTGACATAAAAAAGTTACTTAATTGATATATGTGTATGTAATGCAAATTATGTTAATTTTGGATGTCCAGCTTATTAAGTAAAACACAAAAAAAAATATTATTCTATTAATAAATATTCTACTTTTTATGAGTACCAAACACAAAAAAAACATTAGTTTAAGACAGCTTTTGAAGGCACCACAATTTGGTATAAGTTGTAAAAGGTATATTATGTTGGTAATAATAAGAATATGTTGGTCCTGACATACTTTGAATATAACATGTTTTAAAATTTATCTTTACAAATTGATTACATGAGGAAGAATGGAGAAGAGCAAAGGTAGAGCTTGTTAATGTGTATTCATACACAGTCCTATACCTACTGTGTCGTTAGGACAGGGTGGCCACTCTGACCTGGTCGACATCCACTTTCTCTCAGAACAATTGCAACTATTTGTGTATTCCTTCTATAGGCTGTTCACAGTAAAGTGAGCACTTTTAAGGCCCTAGTTACTTTTTTCCTATAAGCCATTTTCTATTTGTCTACCACTTTTAAATAAATATTGCCATGTAAGTAATAAACACAGTCTATATATTTCACCAGACTTAAAAGTTAATGTTTAAGGCTACAATAAAATTTATTAATTAATTATTATTCCAAATAAGAGTGCTTCAGAAAGTGCTCACTTTACAGTAAATAGCCTATAGGTAGCAGCGGTAAAACCTGAGTGTTAATTTAAAACTCCATGTAATTTACGGTCTCAGCAATTATAGGAGGAAAGATGATGGGTAAGGAGGAATCTGGAACATCCTTGGCAAGGGAAGGTGTAAATAACCTCAAACTACCACAACCTATGGAATTCACAAACCCATAATCATGGCCGCCATGGTAGAGAAGATTTGTATGCTACAAGTTTGTTTCAGGATACAATTCCAAACCCACAAGGAGCAGATAGATATTCTTCTATATCTTCTTGGTGAACATGCAAAAGAAATTTGGCCACAATTTCAGCCCGCACCAGAGACGCAAGAACAAGCGTTGCAAGCAATTCTGGAGTATTATAACCCAAGAACTAGCACAATATTTGATTCGTATAAGTTCAATTTGCGGATTCAGTTACAAGGTGAATTGGTGGGCGAACTTGTACCCACACTACACTCGTTGGCAGAAAGTTGTGATTACGGAAGTTTGAAAAATTAATTTCTTGGTAATAGGGAGGTGGTAGGCATGGTTGACAAGAGGATGAGTGAGCAGTTGCAGTTACAGCCAAAACTCAGAAGAAGCAGTATTAGTGGCCAAACAAGAAGAACTACAGTCCCAACAGTCTCTGGTTCTCCATCATTTCAGCTTTAAAGACCTCGCTGTTAAGAGCCACCCAAATCTCTTCACTCACTCTCCATCGTGAGCAGCATCATGGAGGGGAGGTCAGCGGAGTCTAGATAGGAAGATGCTCATCTTCACAAAGGGCTTTGCAGCTGCAAGAGTTGTTTCAACGCCATTCTTTGCCACAACAGAGAGTGTCACATGTACAAGGTCCATCTACTCGGTCCGAGGACAACCGATGCCAATTTTGTAGGCTACACACCCATGAGAGGTTAAAGTGTCCAGCTGGTCAAGCTAAGTGTTTTGGTTGTGGTAAGCTCAGGCATTGGGCTTCTGTGTGTAAAGCTGGAGGAAGATCAAACCAAGGTGAGGTTTTTAATGTGACAGAGTAAAATGTTACAAGGGAGGATGTATTTATAGGGGGATTGTGATTAAATGCACTTGGAGAAGATAAGTGAACCACAACTGTTAAAATTGTTGATTTTGAGAAGTCATTGAACTTTCTAATTGACACTGGTGCAGATATTAGTTGTGTCCCTACCTCGGTTGTGCCAGAACAAATATTGTAGATTGTAAAAGAGATGGAAGAACCTATTTTGGGTCCTGATGGCTACCGTCTAAAGGTGGTGGGATTTCTAGATTCAGTTTTAGAAACCAAATATAAGCAAACTCATTGCAAAGTATTTGTGATCTAGCCCTACAAACTTCTATATTGGGAGGACAGTGTTTGCAGATTTTTGGCATTGTATGCTTTAAGGAAGGGAGATGTATGGTGGCTAATGTACATGGGGAATGTGGTTTGGCCTCAAAAGTTCACCAAGGTGAATGTTCCAGTAGAATTACCTGAGTCAGTAAATGGACTGGGTGAAATGAAAGGCACAGTTAAAATTGTATTGAAAGATGGTGCTAAACCATTTGTACAGTTGGTCCCTAGGACAGTGCCTATACCTCTCCTGAAGAAACTGAAGGCAGAATTTGAAAAGTTAATACAGTTAGATATCATTGGGCCAGTGACTGAACCAACAGAATGGGTTGCACCCGTTGTGGTGGTTTCAAAATAAATACAGTTATATATGTGGGGACTGTACTGAGTTAAACCACAGTGTCTGTAGACGCTACTTTCCTATTACCAGTGTTGGGGAGTAATTAATTACAAGTAATTGAATTACCAGTAATGATTACATTTGATGTAATTTGATGAGTAATCATTACTTTTCAGTAATCGTTACATTTTTTGACAGTAGCTTTAGATAATCGCCACCAGATGTGAATATTTACTTTTCCCAAAGGAAAAACTCTTGTCTACCCGAACTTTAATCTATGGTATTGATATCTACTATGCGTATTCTCCTATGGTGTTTTCCATATTAGTTAACCTATGGGATTTATAAAACACTAGTGTGATAACTACATAGTGAACGTAATGGAACAGGAAGAAAAAGAAACAGTATCAAAAGTTGTATGTACATTTCCGTTCCCGTATTTAAGCAAGTATTTTGATCTTGTGGATGCTTCAGATGACAAAAATATGTCTATGAAGTGCTTGCTTCGTAGCAGTAGTGGTAACAAAATACTTAAAGCAGTGTGGAGATTGTCTTCCAATTTAAGAAAACACATACTTTTGAATTAGAAAAATATGACTTATTAATTAGATTACTTTTCACACAAAGAAACGATACGGGTACAACTAAGGTCATGTTTGAAATTGCATACTTTGTAGACAAAATGGTCACGTGACCCGACTTTGTATAAAAATTGTGATGTATTTTGTCATTTCATATTTTGTTTTCTATCTTAGCATTTGTTAGCAGAGACAAAATTACGAAATCTGGGCCATGTTGTTAACTTTTAAAACACAAGCACAAAGACATGCTTATGCCGTGTTCCATTCATTGCACTGATGCGACCAACTGCATAGCCGCCACTTGTTGTTCCATTACTTCATGCATTTTAATGCTGGGCTGGGGATCGAAACAACTTCCATGCTCTATTTTTGGCATGTAATTTGAACGTTTTGTTTACAAATGGCAAGACATTTACATATACTGTGACGGTAAACTCGTGATTTGACAGGATAAATTATTTACAATTCTCTTATATGTAAATGGGGCATAATAAAATTAATCAAATATTAAATATTTAACAGCCACCATGAGTACATAGTAATCTCAAAGTCGTACGCACAGCAGATTATGTCACAGGTTGGCATTCCAACCTACTTTATTTTAGCCTAGTTACCTTTGCTTGGGTTCTGTTTACTTTATTTCAATGGAGAAAAGGAAGCACTGCTTGAAAAAAGGGAAGGGGGGTGTCTTTAGATTAATGTCTTTCATGAGACTGATTTGTTTTGATGTTTTGATGAAGCAGTAGAAAATTTAGCTCATAATGAAATATCATTCAAATTATTGTAAGTTCGAAAATTTTAACTTCAATGAAAAAATAAAACATGATTTATATGTCATTCGTATTCGTACAGATGCATATATATATCTCTATCTCTCTCTCTCTATCTATCTATCTCTCTCTATCTATCTCTCTATCTATCTATCTCTATCTATCTCTTTCTATCTATCTATCTCTATATCTATCTATCTCTCTCTATCTCTATATCTATCTATCTCTCTATATCTATATCTCTCTATCTATCTATATCCATATCTCTCTATCTATCTATATCTTCTATCTATCTATTCTCTATCTATCTATATCTCTTATCTATCTATATCTCTATATCTATCTATCTCTATATATCTATCTATCTATATCTCTATATCTATCTATCTCTATATATCTATCTATCTCTATATACTATCTCTATATTCTATCTCTATCTATCTATATCTATCTCTCTATCTATCTATCTTCTGTCTATCTATCTCTCTGTCTATCTATCTCTCTCTCTCTCTCTATACTATCTCTCTCTCTCTCTCTCTCTCTCTCTCTCTCTCTCTCTCTCCTCTCTCTCTTATATATTTATATATATATATATATATATATATATATATATATATATATATATATATATATATAGACACACACACAGACACACTTTGGCAGAAGTTAACCATACACTCGTAGAATTCATGATATAGGCAAAGAAACAAATATTATTTATACAATACAAAAATGTTGAAAGTGCAATTTTTTTTTAGGCCAGTGCATTTCAATAATTATAGTAACAATTTACAAATACATTATTTACAAAACACGCCAACTTACTGTTAGTTAAATTCGCAACCTCTTAAAAACGTATTTTCCTATGGAAATCCTTTCAAGTTTACTTCACCAAAACATGTTTGTTCGTCATTAGCATTATATAATTTAGTTGCAGAATCATTCAGTACAAACAACACTGGGCACATTTCTTAAAACCAACAAACTTGCCCTTGGTCGTCGCCGATGCTAACCTCCAAATACGCACGTTTCTGGCATTTTTCCGCCACTATGACGTCAGCGTATGAAGCATTTGTGCTTTTTCCTCAAGTAGGTTATGCGTGAGATTGGCAAGAAGTAGAATGACATAGTAGGTGCGACGATTAGCCTGTGCGAAGGGATCGGAACTACTTCGTTGCGCATATTTTACATTGTGCAAGTAACGGAACACGGCCATATTAAAATATTCAAAATACTTATTGTTTGTAATGTTTTTATAACAAGCATTGCTTTAGATAACAAGTGTTGTACTTAGCTTATATACCGTTGAATGATTATATCTTTAAAAAAATTACTACAGCATTTATTATTTTCAACTATATTAAATCACAATTCTCAATGCATTTCAGGGATGATAACAAAATTGTCTACATCCGTTTTTAAGCATTGTCGCTTTGCAAATTATGATTTTAATTTTTCTTATGATTGATAATTTATATATGTTGCCACGAGTGGTAAACAAGTGACTGCCGACAATGTCCAAATTGAAACCTACCAAATTTCACAATGATGAATTTGTCATTGTTTTCTTGGAAACGAGGTCACATGGGAGATAAAACTTTCAACATGCAACTAGTATTTTGCAAAGTGAACAAGAATTTATTTTAAAATTTAAAAAAATAATTATATTTAGTGTCAGTTAGTTAGGGCACATGTGAACTAATACCGCATTTCCGCAAAGGCTATCTGGCAGTTTTATCGTATTTCAAAACACAGTTCATGGCATTTTTATAAATGTGTGCAATATAATATCAAAATATTGTAGCAACATTTGTGAAAATTTTTACCCATATCTTGTTTACAAACAGAGAAAACTTGGTAAAGTTTGTTTAGAGAAGTCAAGTTTTCCGTGCAGAATCACAACTACCCCAATATTGTGAATTACACCAACATTATGATATTTTTTTTTACTTTTTGTCTGGGAATTGTTAGCATGAAAATTACAAAAAAAAATATTATTCTTATTAATGTTGTTGCAATCAGTGAATAGCTTAGATGATATTTTTAGAATATTTAGTCAGTGGAAAAGCTAGCGTAATTAATATATTAACTTCCAGTTTTTAAATTTCTCAAAAGTTTTCAAATTTCTCAAAACTTGGTTTTTTCAGTATTGTTACATTTCTGTTATTAACTTATTATTAACTTTTTCTTTATTATACTTGTAATTGCTCAATAAAGTTCATTCATTTGAATTAAAGTCTAATCATCTTGAGTTTTGACACAGATCGCATAGTTAAACAACATTTTTTAATTATTCATTATATTTTGATTAGTAATGGAGTTGTACAGTCATAAAATTCAAACTGTAGTATTTTTTTTGTATCTGCAATTATATTATGCTACTGTAATTGTAGTAGTGTAATTCGAAAACATGCAGGTAATTGTAATCAACTTGTAATTGTAATTCATTACTATTAAAATTCAGTAATTGTAATTAGTTACATTTTCTTAAAAGTATTTCAAATTAAGCCCAATTACAATTTGCCAGTATTTTACCCAACACTGCCTATCACTAGGGTTGAATCAAAACTAACTCTGCTCAAAGGAGCAAAGTATTTTTTCAAATAAGGAGAGCCGTATTTTGACCACTTTTATCATGCCATTTGGTAGATATTATTTCAAAAGGTTGCCCTTGGCATCTCATGTGCACCAGAGTATTTCTCAAACAGAATTGTCCATATTCTTGAATACATTCCAGGGGTTGTATTTCATGTAGATGGTATTCTTATTTATGCGTCTACAATTTCCGAACATGATTCCACACTGAGGGTAGTCCTGCGCAGACTGGAAAATGACTATTAATATTAATAAATGTAAAAGTGTTTTTGGAGTGAAATCTGTAAGGTATTTGGACTACATACTCACATCATAAGGTATATCAGTGGACCCAGAAAGAGTTCTAGCATTAGCAGAGTTTCCTCAGTCTAAGACAACAAGTGAGCGTCAACAGTTTTTAGGCATAGTCAAATTCTCAGCTTGGTTCCTTCCTAGTAGAGCCGAAATATTGGAATCCTTGTTTTCTCTTCTCAAGAAAGATACAGAATTTGTGTGGAGGCCAACCCAAGCTCAAGCCTTTGCAAACAGTAAAGAGCTGCTTTTACAGAGCAGCAAATACTAGTAAGCGCAGATGCTAGCTCATTTGGTCTAGATTGCTGCTTTATGCAGCAAAAGGAAGGGGTTCAGCAAGTTTGTGCATAATGGTTCAAGGACACTTACAATTGCAGAGAAGAGATACTCTCAAATTGAAAACGAGGCTTTGGTCTTAGTCTGGGCTGCCGAAAAATTTCAACAGTAAATCCTTAGGTTACGTGTAATATTTTTAATGAATCACAAACCCTTGCTATAGATATTGCAGTCAAAACCCTAAAGTGAATTTTCTCCCCATCTTCAAAGATTCTGCACAAGGCTAATGAAGTATGACTATACAGTGCAGTATGTTCCAGGGAAAGAGTTGATTATCACAGATGCATTATCTCGAAATCCTTTCTCCCAGGAAGCGAAACAGGAGGATTCAGAGCTCACTCAGGAAGTAGAAGTATACGTGCATCAAATTAAGTCAAATTACCCCATTACAGATAACTTTCTTTCTCTCATACAGGCGGAACAGAATTCCACATGTCAAAAATTGAAGCAGTATTCTTTGAGCAATTGGCCCCCAAGAGTGAAGTTCCAGAGAACTTGCAAGTGTATTACCAATTCAAACATTGACATTTCATTTGGTGAAGATCTTTTGTTTAAAGGAACCAGGATTATCATTCCACCCAATTTACAGCTAAAGTGCATATAATTTATACATGCAGGACACCAAGGGATTGTGAAGTGTAGGGAAAGAGCTAAATGGGCAGTTTGGTGGTTAGGACTGTCATCCCAATTGGAAAATGTAATCTGTAGTTGTCCTTAGTGTGTGAAAGAATGAATAAATATCAAAGAACCATACCTAAAGGAACAGTTTCCTGCATGTCCTTGGGAAAAAGTAGGGGTGGATTTTTTCAAAGGTGATGATGTTCCATATAGATGTTAGGTTCCACATAGACATTGAGTTCCAAATAGACTTTAGGTTCATAAGTGGCTGTAACTAAATAAATCTAAATAATAAATCAGTAATTCACATTAAGCGCCCCCAAGAGTATTAAAGTAACATATAGTAAATGTAATGCAAATCACGATGTAATGTTGTATATTTAATATGTTTTAATTCAGTGACGTCAAACCATTATAAGGTATTCTACCTCTGAGTTTGTTTCCCCCAAATAATCTGAACAGCCTAAATAAAGACTGTTACATTGACAGAGGCGCTGGTCTTTCCCTACCCTCTCACGACCGTAAGTGTTACATTAGTGGAGGCTAGGGTTTTTCCCACCTTTCATAAGCCAAGCTTGTAAGTTCCACCAATTTGCCTTAAATAACTTGTATGTAAATCTGCAAGAAAAATTCAAAAATGTGCTAAACTTTGCGAGTTGTTAACTTGATTGATAATAACTTGTTACGAGGGATAAATTATATGCCACCTCCCCCAACTAAAAATGTATCGGAGACTGCCACTGCTGCAGTGCTGGAAACACAAGAACTGAGGGACTCACCAATGGGGTCAAGTGTTCTCTATAAATGAGAGCTAACTTAGTCTCACTAACGATCCTGGATATCTATATATCTTAACAGCAGGGAACACACAATCACCCCTCCAACATTATTGAAAGACACCAGTTTGCAGGTGGTAGAGTTCTCATTTAGAGAGGCATCATTTTTTGTGACATAACAAAGCTCCACAAAATCCAAGGAGGTTCATTCACTGGTGACCGCTGTTGTACTAAAGTTCTCCTTCCTCACGTGAGTGTTTTTTGGGGTGCTATGGGCCCCGAGTTTCTGTTCATGGATGAAAACGCCATACCTCATCGTACAGGACCTGTTGCTGAGCTGTTGGAGAGCGAATATATTCACCACATGAATTTGCCTGCATGATCCCTGGACTTAAATCCAATCAAGCATGTGCGACATTATCTACAGATGCCCAACAGCATGTCCCCAGCATGCAGCTGTGATTGACGCTACAAGAGGAATAGGCTACAATGCCTCAAGAACTTGCCAACTACCTCATACTGAGCAGGAACGGATAGTACACATTCTGCACTGCAGTCAGAGGTAATCGTATTCCCTACTGAAGACTGCATATTTCTTACCTAGACCTGTCATACAGACGTCTTCTGTCCTCTGAGCCCAATTTTAAGAAAAGGTATTTTGCATCCTTTATATTCCTTTCTTGGTCAGTGTTGTTCACTTTCCCATAATCTTACACTTCCACATTGGTATGGTATACTTTGTACCTTTTTGAAACACTACTGCATGATTTTACATATGAAACTTGTTCCATCAATTTTTGCTCACCAATGTACCAACATTGACAGTTACTGGTATGGCATCATGTTTAATGTGGTTTACGACCTGTAGCATACAAAAAGCTGTAATTTTCCAATATTTTTCAGGAACCAGAAAAAATTTATAATTTTACCTGTACTGATAATGTTAGTTAAATCCAATCTGAAGTTTAAGATTTAGGTACCGTAGAACCTTGATACAAAATACACAAACAAAATTCAAATATTGTATTTAATACCAGAAAAAGAATGCAATCTTAACTAGTATTTAACGATATTATCTCCGGAGAATTGAAAGATGTACTTGAAAGCGAAGTACTTGATACAGAAATTATGCTGGGTTCAATTCCCGTATGGGTCCAGACTTTAGCAAGTGGGAATCGTGCCAGACAATGATGCTGATTGGCATGTTTTCTCATAGATCTCCCGTTGCCCCTGTCCTTACATTCTAGCACTGCTCCATACTCAGCTCGCTTCAACCTCATCGGCTCTCAAGACCTCAATGTTAAGAGATGCTCTTCTCTCTCTACTCCACCAGTAACACAGTTTTATCCTGTATAAAAACTGAAGAAGTGATGAAATAAGTATGTAATAAAACTGTTTTGCCTGCACTTTTAAAGGTTACCATAATTTTAATGACTAATTTTGTAAAATAAATGCAGGATAAAACCCTGATAGAAAACAAGCATATAAATATTAATTCATTTGCTAGGTGAAAGTGTTTTAGACAAAAATGAGTTAAAGGGATGACACTAAAAAATTGTGTTTGCATGTTTCATAGCCATTAAATTTATTCCTTATTTTATAATATTTTTTTCATTTATTGTGATAAGTGAGGCACTTAAATTATCCAAATTTTAGTTCTCTGATATTTGTCTTAGAATAAATTTTTTGTTTGCATGGTTATATTAATTTAAAATATGTATTTTCTCTGTTTATTTTGTAATTTTTCTTCACTTTGTACTACAGTGAAACCCTCTTAAGAAGTTTCCTGCTTAATAAGGTCATTAATTTTACATGTTGCCTATATACACATGTATAATCTAACCCTTTCAATAAGTTTTCCTGGATAATAAGTACAAATTTTTTCAGTCCTTTCAGGAATGTCTCAAAAGAATTTTTCTGTATTTTGCAGTTATTACAGGCACTGGACAAAGTCAATTCAAATTTTGTATATACCATATGAATTACAAAGCATAAGTGTGGTACCTACACACTTTCTTGAAACAAAGAATACTAGTGGTAACTGCAGGTAGCAAAATTACTGTGTGTGGTACTTAGGTGCTGACAAGAAGGTAAACCAAGTTGAACACAAAGATGGTGCCCACTGGCTGCAAACTGGGATGTTGAACATTAGGATGTTGATAAAAGGAATGTAAAATTTACCTGGTTGTGTCAGTATTTGTATGTGACATTCCCTTATTGCAGCTGCACAAGAATTGACTTTGGTCCGAGTAAGCAAAAAGAAACAATCCCATCTAAACATGGTGGTAGTTAATGAAGGAAACACACTACAATCAGATCCACTACAAACCCAGGTACATTTTCACATCTGTTAAATGCATGCTACTGAAATAATCTGATTTGCTAACTTACAGATTTGAGTACCAATTTGGTATCATATTTTTGATTTTTGACTGTCAACTACTGTTTTAATGTGGTTGGCACAAAATTTCATTGTAATTAACAGTGGGGTTTTCTCTGAAAATTATACAAAATATACTAAAATTAAATAAGAAAATAGAGTGAAAAAGCAGAATTGCAAAATATTTGAGGTGATTTCCCCTTACTCTACAATTTAATCTTTGTATAACGAACACACAGCCACTGTCATTCACATTTTGTCATCTTTCATAAACAAAATTATCACTTTCAGAATTGTTTCATAAAAACTAGAAACAATGTTCAGTGTGGTTTTTTTTAAACATTATTTGAATAAACTAATAAATAAAAAAACTTCCAAACAAAATTTTATACATACTGGCTGGCAGCTCTAGCAGTTTTCAATTCAATTCTATGATATATAAATGAATCTGCAAACATTCTCACACTCATTATTTCTTAAATTATTTATTTTTACCTTAGCTATGCTAAACTCTAAAAAATTAATAAGCTCTTAAGGAGTCTTTCTCTCTAGAAAGTAAAGCTTCTTCCAGCTAAGTAGTAAAGGCTAGCATAATTGTATCTGTCATAAAATTCATCACATTCATTCTAACATATTACCACAGTAACGCAGACATTGAGAGTATTAGTACTTTCCAAAATTATGTAATGTGGTTAGATTAAAATGGACATTTAAGAAAACATACGAAGATGAAATGTCAGTAAATGAGAAATATAAGCATGAAACAAGAAAAAGATAACTCAAAATGTTTCCATAAAGTATGCTTCATGCATGTTTTTATAAGCTAGTCACGATTAAGTGAGCACTTTTGAAAGCCCTCTCATTTGGAATAATAGCTTATAAATATATTTTTTTTTAGCCTTAGACGTTAACTTCCATGTGCGGTGGAATATGCACACTGTGTGTATTATGTGCACTGCAATATTTACTTAAAAAGGTGATAGAAGGATAAAAAAAATGGCTGAAAGGAAAAAGTAACAAGGGCCTCAAAAGTATTTACTTTATCATAAACAGTGTATACTATTACCATGAACAGTGTATACTAGAGGCGACTGTTATGTCAAGAATGACAAAAAAAAGTGTGGTATCAGTATAATTCAAGAACTGAAGTTTAAAACAGGCTGCATTATGAAACCCATCATGAAAATAAATATTAGGCTTCTCACAGTCATGCTGTTTTACCATTCAAATAATTAGAAACAATAGGAGTAATTTGGCAAAATTGTTTAAAAGTGTCTGTATTCATTATAAGAAATAGAATGATAGGTGGAAGTTTTTAATTCTCTTCAGAACAGATTCAGACATTGAGACTATATCACACAATGAAGAAACGCTTGCGTTGCCATTGTAAGCTACTGCAACAAATATGAAGTATTTATTTTTCACAATAAGCAACTGTGTGAAAATGAAAATTATTACATCTACATTTAATAGATATTGTTAGTCTCTCAATTTAAGTGTCAAAAAACTCTTTTGCTCTAAACGTAAAAATTTAGCAGTTCTTCTGCTCAAGCAGTTTCCCGAGGGATATAAACTCCCAAATATGCCACATATGTGCTTTATTGATTTGTGTTTCTACTGTATTCAAATATTCCTCTGTAAGTATCAAATTGAAAATTTTATTATAATTCAGATTGCACGACACACACAGGTCTATTGATACGGGACGGATGCCTAACAGATATAGCAACAGGACTCAGTAATGCTTACTGATAGACTGACACTGTGTGGCCAAGAAGTTCTGTGCAGGTTATAGTAATAAATATAGTAATAAAGTTTATACAGTACACTCCCGTTTATTCATGCTTCACTTGACTGGTTTTCGGCTTATCCATGCTGCGGTAAAGCGATGCTGTAAAGTGTGACGTTTAACAAGCAGCAGTACTGGATGTCTATCGCTATGCTGCATGAGCTGAAGTTTATCTCTTTAACCTGTCAACCTGTCACACAGACCTGCGTGAGACATCCATCCCCCCCCCCCCCCCCCCGGTTAAAGCACGTCTGACTCTGACTTGACGCATGACAGTCCCAGCTGGTTGACTGTCCCTGTCCTGGGTGACTTACTCTACGCTAGACGAGTCACATTTCAAGGCAGTTATTCAATTCTGGGCACTGGAGCCTGCCCGGTGCACAACACTGGCCTGATTCATCGGCAACTGGGTATGACGTCGGGTTCGGCAAGTTTTACCCTGTGTGGTGCGGGTTTAGGTTGTGGTGCAGTAGGGCGGTGTGGTGGTTCGGTAGCGAAACTGCCCGTTCCCACTATCTGGGTGGCACTCGACTGAGGGATGGTGTGAGCGGGTGTGGTGCTTGACTGCGGTTCTGGTGCGCTGGTGGACCTTTCGCAGAACAGTGCTTCCTGCACTATGGGGTGATATCCTTCACGTGGATTGAGCAATCCAAACCCGCTAGGAAGGATACGTAGCCCCTGTGGATTTTTGGAGATAGTTCTCGCCTTCTTGGTCCATCTCTTAACTCCTCCCCTATGGGTGTAAGGCATTAGTCACAAAAATTGGGGCTGCAGGAGGTAGGCAGTTGACATGTATGTGTTCAAGTGGAGGTACCAATTACTGCCGCCAACACCGCATCACTCTTGACTCCTCCACCAGGTAGAGTAGGTTCAAGTTGCGGGGTGATGGTTGCGGGAACCGCATGGTGTTGTCCCATGAGTGTAGGTTTCCTTGCATCAGAGCACAACCCTCTCTGCACCACCAGTGAGATGTGAGAGTTGAACACCCTGGCCAGCAAGCCGATCCCACCGGGAACGTACTTAGTTTCGTGGCTCTCCCGTTCCTCCCAATTGGTTTAAGGAACGGGTGGCTTTCCAATACTGGTGAGGTGGGTGTCCAGTGGTCACTGGTCTCCCCAGGCTCCAAGAAGATTCCCTCCTCGGCACCACAATGTGAGTGGTGAGATGGGGGCGACTTTGAGCCGGCAAGCCAACTTCCAAGGGATGGTATCCTAATGTTGTGGCTCTATCATTCACTGCCGGGGCAGAGAATAAGTGGCCTTCCAAGGATGTGCTGTTGTGTTGTGCGTGTAGGTTCAATACAACAAAACCCGGTCTCCTGCTGAGTCCTCCAGCTCCGATATTACACAAGGAAAGAGCTCGGAGTGAAAGTCACGATATCTGGTACGATCCGTGTTTATTGATCCAAAGGAAATAAACACAGATGACAGATGTGCTGTCTCCTAATTCCACATGGGCCAGGCGGAAGGTAAAACACCCTATCTTAAAACAGGGGAAGGCGTCATGTGCAAAAATACTTGGAGAGGCAGTAGCTGGTGTGTGTTGCCTATTATTAAACCTCGGGGCAAGCTCTACTCTCAGGTTGTCTGTAAGGGACAGAATGTGTCTTAGTGAGAAGTTGTTGATGCCGCTGGTTCTTCCTTAGGTCGCGTTGGAGAGGAACTTCGGCCCCACGGGGTGAGCGGTGAAGTGCTAGGAGAGGTTTGAACCTCGGCACCAATAGGTGGAGCAATGAGAGCTCAGGAGAGGTGATCGAGAACTGAAGCAGAACTGACGATCCGGAGGCCTGGATGCATCTCCTTATATACTCCTTGGCGATCCCTTCCTTCACTGGCATAGGATGTCTGGAGGGGGCTTAGCAGGTGCAAGCCCGGCACCTAGATCCGTGCTGCATGCGATGTAGTGGAGAGCGGTGGGATCTAGACTTCTTACACGTGGCGGCATCCCGCAGTACACTGTTGTACTCGCCCCGGACCTCTTCCGTGGTCTCGGTGGCTCATCAGGCGAAATAATACATTATTATGGGGACGCCTGTCCCGGCCCGGTAGATACAACAATCTTGTATGTGGCGGCAGTATTTCGACTTGGCAAACAAACTACCAGGGATGCAGTTGCACTGATGAGTTGCAGTCGTTTATTAATACTGAAGAAGACATCATGCGTCAGACTCATCTTGGGTCATGTTCGAAATGGCAAAGTTTGTTGACAAAATGATCATGTGACCTGATTTTGTATACAAAAATGGTGACGTAATTGGTAATTTGGTATTTTGTATTTTCTATCTAACAGCGGATGTTAGCAAAAATACAAAATTAACACATGTGCAAATGTGTAAAAAAAATGTTTTCTGAAACAAATAATTGTTCATAAACTAAACTAGGCATGTTTTAAAAAAGCAAGTAACTGTTGTGCATTGTTTACATATTTCACAGCAAATTTTTTTAAGTTATTATTGCATAATTTATTATTTTCTTATTTATTAACTTATGCAGCATTTCAGTGATGATTGTAAAACTATTGCGTCCATTTTAAGCAACAAATTTAGATAAAAAAAAATTTCACTGTTGTAAAAATGATTTGCCACGAGTGCTAAACAGTGATTGTCGACAACTTCCAAAGTGAAACTTATGAAATGACAAATTACAAAATAACAAATTTGTCATTTCGGTTTCGGACATAGCCTCAGTTACCACTCCAACACTACGTCTTGCAAGTTTATCGATGGCTCGGACACAATTGTTATTCACCGTTTGTAGTGTCATTTTTGCAATATGTCAACAAAGTGTAAAAGGACCATTTTACCTATCGTGGAAAAGTTAGAAATAATAAAAAAATTTGAGCATGGTGTGTCATAAACAAAAATACCAATTCCAGTTCCAAACAAAAGGAAATTGAAGACTTTTTCAAGAAATGCGCAATTTAACTTTTCTTAAATTTTTTTCATATTGAGTGTTTAAATGTTTACAAAAAAATTAAACATAGAATTTTTAAACTTTTGTGTGTGTGTGTAAGTCTGTTAAATTTAAATAAGCTCCTAGAATTAAAGATGTACAGAAATCTGAGACATTTCAGCCCAGCCTATTGAGACTGAATGAGAAAGCACCCTGCACTTATTGATAGAGGTGTGCGCTTATGTTTTTGTAAAATTCATTATGGTTGTCACTAACTTTGAAATTAATGAATTTAGACTTTTTTTTAATGTGTTTTCCTTGCTTTAGCAAAAGTTAAGATTAGGTCCTGCATTTGAATTGTAACTGTTTTTTTTTATGGGAATTGTACTGTATTGTTTAAATGCCATGTTGCCTCATTTAAAGTCCCGTTATAGACTTTATTGCATTGCATTCTAAACTTTTAACTAACTCTGCCATCTAAAGGACAGGTCTGAGTGATGTATGTTGAAAAAGCAACACATACACACAACTACGAACCGCTTATCGGTGCCGCCCGCCTGGCGCCGGCACAGGCTGTGTATAATCGATGCGCCATGAATTACTCTATACTCAGCGCAACATAAATATCAGTTAAAGTATCGTGTACTTTAATTCCTTCACATACGGTGCGTGATTTGTGTTTGCTCTGAAATGTATAATAAGTACTGTGTTTTATCACGATTTTCGGAGCCAATATCTCTGTTGCATTAATAGTAAAAATGCATAAATTTGATTATCCGAGTTTTTTAAATACAAATTCGCATATTCGTGTTTTCTCTGGCCCCCAGGAGTTTACTGTACAACTTTATGCATCTTAGGAAAGTTATAATAAGGTTCCATTATATTGATTCCTAACTGCATCTCTCATTTAATGTATGTAATTGGCTTGCTTCTTGAGCTAATTTTTGTCTACCATTTCAATCACTAGCACTAGTACAATAGCACGTACATTTTGAATAGTCGGTGTGATGGCTAAACTAGTAATTTTTTATCAGTGCATAAAAACTGTTTTTTTTATCATCTGATGCAGGCAGTCCTGAAACGGCGTGGAACACTTTACCTTGGTAAGAAATCTCTATATCGTACACCAACCTTAGATGACACATACCAAGATGTGTGCTATGACAATGAGATACCACAGTACCAGAATATACAAAGGTATGTAATATACTTTAAAAAATATATTTTATAAGCAGAGGGTAAGTGTTTTCCACAAATTTTCTACATGACATAATAATATACACTTTAATAACAATTTTAATGCATTTTATGTACAGATATCTGTTTGTTTCATATTTATTTTTTTTTCTCCTTTAGATTCAGGCAATCAACTTACAGTTCAATAGAAGAAGAAAATGCATAGAACATCAGAGGCTTGGTTTGGGTGTTACTGTCATACTTGGTTGAAGAATCAGAGCATATCTGGCATCTCCTGTGTGTTGTTCATTTTTTTTTTTATCTGATGCTGCTTGCGATAAAACAGGACTAGCTGTCGTATTCTTCTTGTATAATCTGCCAATTGTGTACTGATTCCTGGGTAACATTTTTGTACTGAAGTTACTTCTTCCACTGTTTGTAATTCTTAACTGTGTATTACACTGTGTGTCTGACTAGAAACTAAATGTTACATTTACAGAGCATATTCTTACAATTAAAAAGTTGAAAAGGAAGTGTAGTTTTCTACATGGAAGAGTGCCAAAAAAACATATGAGTGAATGAAGAGATTTTGGTGGCTCTTAACATTGAGGTCTTGAGAGCTGACCCAAAAAACATACGAATTATAATAAAAATATTAAGGTATTGGCAATTTCTTCTGTTCAGGGCTCAGAGCATGTCACTAAAAGTTACTGATTTTGATACAAAACTGTTATGGCACACCTTAGCCTAACAGAAGTTAATGTAAACTGTATATAAATAACATACACTGAAATACTGTCAGTCATCATAAGACAGCATTGTAAACAAGTCCGAATTCTCTTTGACACCGTCGGGTGAGACACAAGACGAACGATGACACAAATACTTACTGTTAATTTGGGTGCCAGCGGTGCTTCCCAATCACCGCACTATTGAGACTCAGGGGTCTCAGGGATGTTGTGGGTTCTGTATGTCTGTCTCACCCGTGCGTACATACAAAAAGATTGACAATACTAAACTTTTAATAAAATCACTGAAATAAACAATTGATAAACATATGTGGCTATGACACTGTCACTACTGAATAAAATATTGAGTTCACTGTGGACTTATTTTTATTAATCTAAAGAATTATTTTTTAAATTTAAAATTAGTTTTATAGTTAAAAAATTTAAAGGAGTAAGTGTTAAGTGTTAGATATCTCCGGACTCGCCCTTTCAGGGCGCATACGATAGTTATGTCATATTGTTTATGTAACCCAATGTTAGAACCACCATTTTATATTTAAGAGCGAAAAATTGTTATAAAGACTAATAAATATCATGCCGTGGTTATTTTTTATAATACATTTTTTATTTACATATAATATTCTTTAACTATTCCAGGCTTAAATATTTCATTTTATATGTAGGAACCAATTTCTCATCTTTACTCAACATCCACTCTTAACTTAACCACCACAATTTAGTCATGTACGTAAGAACTTAGATTTTTTTTTTTTCATTTTAGAAAGAAAAAAAACATATATATATATATAATTTTTATTTTTTATTTTTTTATGTTATGAAACGGTGTACCTAAGTAATAAAACCCAGCAAATTTTTTTGCACAAATTTATTTTACACATAGTAAAATATACATAATCAGTTTAAAAACTATTATTTTTATTAATCTTTTTAAGTTGGATGCTTTTGTGTCTAGTCAACGGTACAGATTCATGGTCCAAGGGTAAGGCACACCATTTGTGCAGCAGCTGTGTATTCCTCCATGCATGTGTCCAGACAGGTTCTGAACTGTCGCAAACGTGTCGGTGCTGGTCGTCGTAAAGTTTTGCCAGCTTGCGCAGCGGACAGCTATACTCGCACTGCACATTGATGACTTCAACTTCGTTTTTGCACAGGTTGCCAAGCCATTTATTGTGCTTGGGCCCTGCCACGTAAACCATCAACATGTCGCGCAGCACATTTCCCACTTGATCGTACAGAATTTAGCCTTTGTCCCACTTTAGTCCATGGTGGTACTTGGTCAGCCAGTCATTCATCTTCTTGCCTTTTTCGTCCAAGAGTTTTCACAAATAAGGGGGCGGAAAGAGAGCATGCACATCTTACCATCGTCGTCGTAGGATACTCCAATCTCTTTGAGCACGTAGCCGCTCTGGCAGCCTTGCAGATTACAGTACATCTTGCTGCTGTCTATGCTCGAAGTCGACTAAACAGTTATAGTGTGTGAGCAGTTATATTTATATATTCTCAGCTGTGCTCATGACAGTATTTGGATCGTCTGTCTCGGAAATTGTACGATACAAGCCGGTCGTGAAGTATTAGGCAGAATGTGTACGTGTGGGCAGGAATATTTCCATGTGTAATGAATTTGATCCTACAGTTAGTTCATCACGTTGGAGGTAATACACTTGTCCTCTTTAATCACATTGAATACCATGAGTGGGCCAATCTCAAAATATCAGGGCTTGGGTTCATCCTCATCCCTAATATGATGATTGGAATTGAGCGTACATCTAATATGCCAGCAGTTACTGTCCATTTTCAAAGTTTGTCTTCAAATCCACATACGGGTAGCTTTTGCTATTCAAAAATATTTTCACATTTTCTATTTGACATGCGTCTAACTGCGAACGGCTCATTTTCACATTGTGCTGTCTTCCAGTCTGTAGCCCAGTGATGATGTACGTCGGTTTCTCAGAAGCAAAGTTAAACTTCACCAACCAATTGATGCTCTGACTTGCCGACAATCCAGGGTAAAGGCTGTTCACGTTAAATTGAACACTCTAGAACCTTTGAAATCAACCTTTGAAAAAAACCACCGCCCGCAACTGCGTATGTATAACCATGTGTGTCACTACACAGGCTGGGAATGAACTCACCCAGTTATGTTGGCAGTGAAATGTGAAAAGTAGTTCTACGAAATAACGTGGCATTGCAAGTGTAATGTTTATATTTTATGGCCACTTAAGCTGTTTGAAGTTTATTTTATACACTTTAAGTAATTATTGCCGTAAAGATAATGTATTTACTGTAACTCCGAATTATATTGTGTCACGTGATCGGCGCAACGGTCAAAACCAACTGTCCATTGTTGTAGTTCCTTCATGCTTGTTGCTTGGCTTTGCTTGTGTGGAGTGGTTGCGAGCCAAACTACAAATTTGGAAAATGGAAGTTGTTGTTTTTTAATATTTCTCATTTATTTTTCAGCTTATCTGCAGTCAGCATTGTTTTACTATAGGTCGTATAGTGTTTAATTGTAATGTAGTGATTTTGTGCAAAGTTATGAGTTCCAGCAAACTACGTACAAATATTCAGCATCAGGAGGACATTATAAATCTCGCCGAAAGTATTTATTCTTTAATTCGTCGAAGAGAGATGCAGCCGTGCAAGGTGATTGAACGAGTTGCAGAAATGATGAAAATTTCAACTGCAACTGTAAATGTGTTTTTACTACGTGTTTTTGCCGCTTATCCCCAGTAAAAAAAGTGAACAAGAACAAGTATAAATCAACAGTTAGAAACGTGATATTATAAATGGAAAGTTAAATAACAATTATAAAGAATGAACGACAGCAAAAACGCAACATTAATATATTCATGTGAGTTTGCAAAGTACATGTTATATCCTAAGTTTGACAAATAATATCAAAAGTTATGTGTACCTACCTACCTATGCCCATCTGTTTAACATTACTTTCAAATCTGTCACTATAACAAGTGCAAATTTGGCAGTTTAATAATTATACTTTAATTTTACACGTTTTTATATCGCTGTGTAGTTTTATAATGTAGGCCTAACCTGAAATACATCTGTACGTATCTATTTACACCCAGCCATCTAACCTTTCTTAAATCTGCCTTGATAACAAGTGCAAATGTGCCTGTCAATAATTATACATTAATTTGACAGTTTTGAAATTTCTGTGTTATTTTGTAATGTAGGCCTAACCTCAAACTTGTGTTCATGTAGTTATTCATCACAAGTTACAGTGTTAAGTTTTACTATTGCTAACATAACATAAACATCGCAGTTTGATACTACACCAAAGGTGTTCCAACATATAAACTATAAAATCTTGAAGCTGGTTTTGTTAACTATAGACCTTTAGCTGTGCTTGTTGCCGACATTCTTTCATGATGCAAGTGTAGGCCTAATTGTTTTTTTTTTTTTTTGGTAATGCTTGCTGTGATAAGAATTAGAAAGTATTTACAATTATTTGTCAACAGTTAGGCCTATAGAACAATTCCATGTTTAAATTTTGAAATGGATGTTTGACAAGACAACTTGCTACAGTTTGAGAAATATCAACGAAGATAGTATGCGTTATTGAGTAGGCATAATTGTTTGTAATATCTGCCACTTTGGCCGCAAAAATATTGTAGTTATTGAAATTTAATGTAACTGTAAATTACATGTCATAGTCAACATCCCAGACTCCCAGAGCTCCTGTTTACTTGCGAATGCATGTTTTGTAAAGGTTAGATGACATTACGCAGTGTATGTGTTAAATTAAGTATTTCTAAAGAAGCTGTACGAGCTAGCTTTCAATAAGGGCCAGGCTACAATTGACATACCAAACACATTCACAGGTATAGCGATAAGCACATACAAAACACAAAAGCACAGTGGCCTAGCTACAACTGATATAACAATAATAATATTAGTTTGTTTATGTTGCTACATTTGTACCAAAGAAATTAAGGTCTGTACATAAAGTTGGCAGTGGGTTTTTTCAAAAATAAATATTTTCAATTGATCTGAGACATTTATAAAATGGTAAATGATTTACATTTCAATTTTTACTTTAAACATTACCTAAAAGCATTACAAAACTTCCGTGGTTGTGATTATCCATAAATAAACAAAAGAAAATATCTTCCCAAGGAATGAAGTTAAAATACACACTTTCTTGAGTTGTAAATAAGTTTTTCAATTGATAACATAGTATAAATGTTGGGGCTTCTGATTGGTTGTTTATTGACACACAGCTATAGTAAAAAAGGAAAGTCAAACCAAGTGCTTATCGCTATGCACAGTAACTTGCCTGTAAGTACTACTTTTATAATTTGTCCTTTACATTATAATTTTGCTGTCATTTGTGGATATGTATTGGTTTTAGATTAATAATAAGACATTTATTTCAGCTTTGTGTGTGCACGCATGAACAATTTTTGTAAGTATAGTAATTTTTTTAAAATCCTTTTCTCATTAAGTTTTCAGTTTTGCTGCAGTCATAGCAATGAAGGAACCACAACAATGATGAGAGTCCATGCACTTTACCTGTAAAATTTGTTTCTTGAGGTCTGTGTGGATTTGACAAAAAGGAAATGTTGCACCCATTTGGGCCACAAGAGACACCGGAAATGTGGCC
Organism: Dryococelus australis; assembly: GCA_029891345.1. Taxonomy (NCBI): domain Eukaryota; kingdom Metazoa; phylum Arthropoda; class Insecta; order Phasmatodea; family Phasmatidae; genus Dryococelus; species Dryococelus australis. The sequence goes on along the minus strand of CM056999.1, from coordinate 92,652,866 downwards.
ATCACCGGATCGGCATTTCACTTAGCTATAAATAATATACATTATTTTTTTAATTATTTTGCCAGTTACAAGCCTGTTATACCCTTCTTTTACCACTTCAGTTCACAGTATAAATGTTCAGTTCTTTTTTGGAGGGTCTCAGAAATGTAGGAACACAGAGTAACGGTTTTAAAAAAAAAACTATATGTACATATACACAATTGCATTTGTTGATATGTTTATATTTTTGTGTAAATTATTTTTATTTTTATATATATATATATATATATATATATATATATATATATATATATATATATATATATATATATATATATATATATATATATATATATATATATATAATAGGCCTATTTTGAAACATATTTATCTCCATTTATAAAGGTGCATATAAAACTATCCTTAAAATGTACATATTACATGCACATGTTTTATATATTTTTCTTTTTTAACATATTTTTATATACTGCCACATTTGCGCCGTCACGTTAAGTTTATTAGCACCATCTACTTCTGTGCAGTGGTGTACTCTTTGCTTGGCTCAGATCCCCTCGTCTTTCCTTGCCTCCCTGCCTTCCATTTTCCCCTTTGTGCGTCATTATTTTTTGATTTGTCATTTTTTATTTACGTCCTTGCACGGCCTCCCTCTGTCTACTTTATATGCTTCAGACATCTGTTAAATTACGCCGCTAGCTTATGCCTGCAGGATGTACGTTTTTTCCTGATGGCTTAGTTGCACCTAACTTCAGTCAGCTGAGGCCAAATACAGGTACCATGTTTTAGAGCTGACGTTTTACTTGTCACGCTGCAGAGCAATGGGGCACTTAGAAAACAGTGAGTTATGGGAAACATTAAGTTTGCGGCACAGTTTTTAAATGTTTGGTAATTTGTGACAAGTGGTGTTGTACCTTGGGTGTGCAGTAGTGCTAGTCTATTTCAAAATCTGGATTTGGCTGCCCTTCCAAATTATTTTTTGGCCTAACTAATGTGTGCCCTTTTTTTAACGCGTTGTGTTGATCCTTGTTCACCACCAAATTTTAATGTTTGCTTTTTTACCGTTTCCATGACTTCATCGCTAGGGTGTTCAATTTTTCAATTGTTTGTTGTGAAAAAATTTTGTCTATCGGAGCTGTGAGATGACCCAAACAACTATATGTGTTACATATTTTATATATATTGTATATTTTTTATTTTATATATATATATATATCATGTGTTATATACATCATATATGTAAATGTTTTAGATATAATATACGTGTTACATTTAGCAGTCCTAAAATGTAAACATTGAGTTTATTAACATATGGCAATCACATGGCAGTAACATGGCAATGTGTAACATGGCAATGTTTGTTTACATGTGGTGTAAGGATACATAATGGGCAAGAAAGTAGAATTTTAGCAGGGCTTTCAAAAGTGCCCACTTTATCATGAACGGCCTATATGTCTGAAGACTCCACGACCTGAAATCTACATAGATGATTTTGCCATTTTCCACATTCTTCAAAATTTTTATGCATTCTGCAGTGCTCAACTGCACATGAGGCAGCATCCATTCTATAGACTGCAGTTCTAGTTCCACTGCCACCAGGTTTTCTTCCATACCCACAATGGTGTCTACATACATATTGGCTAGGAGCAGAATGCACACTTTAAACTTAACTTTAGGATATATATAGGAACACTGTAGTCATCTTCGATTCCCCAGCCTGCCATCTTGGCTGCAGACAACTTATTCTGCATGAGCAAAAGGCAATTGTTGATCATTGAGGTTATGCCTACATCTCACGACTGGTCCACCTCAACACCGTTGAGGAAGTACGCGATACGATCAATCAGGTGTAGAATTCCATTGCTTGTTATTTTTGTGGTTGCTGGATTGGACCCATCTTCTTTCGTTAAGAGTCCCCCTGATTCGCAGGAAAAACTGGCAAGGAAGAATTCAGATACCTTGGTGTTGAACTGCTGTCCGAACTTCCGATGGTAGTGTGTACGGCTCGATCAGGAAAGGCTGGTATGCATGAAGTTCCACCTTCGTTATGCTGTTTTCGATAATGGCTGGCTCTTTGATGTTTAGGAAATCTTCCATGACGATCGACCTCGCAGCCGAGAATGTGAAGGAAATCTCTTTAACACTTGTTAATGCCTTGGAGACCTGTGACGTATTGATTTTATTTTATAGCTTCTGGTCAGCATAAATCTTATTCCCATCTTCTCAAATGCAGGCATAGGGTGATTTCTTCATTTCGAAAGTTCACCAACTCTTTGTGCTGGTCAACAACTCTCACTACCACCTCATGTGCTCTCTTTGTGACGACTGGAATGTAAATGATGCTTTGTCATGCCACAACCAGTTTATAACCTGGAAGAACCATCAGTGAAAATTCGTGCAGTATATTGCTCAGCATGCCATTGAGGTCACCAAATTGCAGTTTATTCGTATCATGTTGACTGGTAATATGTTTACAGGCTGCGTCAACACATGTGTTTTTCCAACTTCGTATATACGTGGTCCGATAGAATCCAGTTTCATGAAGTCGATATCTTTACTGCATCTGATGACGCTCTTCAAAGTATTGGAATTTCCACTTAGTTAAAATTCTGTATCAGGAGACAGTAAATCTTCAATGTAACTTGCAATGTCATCTAATTATTAAGAGCCTATAGGCAGTGACACCTCGGTAACATTACCACTTCTCACGAGATACATCTTGCAATTTTTTTCATCAATGTTCGGTATTGCATTGTAGGTTTGAAAATCGATCAAACCTATGCTCCGTTTTCCCTCCAGGTCGAGTGGCGAAAAATGTACTGCACGCAGCTCGGAGCCATGGTCCATTAAGGTAAGCGGTATCAACATGACTGATGGTTTCCTCACTGTGTATATCCTTTTTATACAATTATTTGTACGAGCGAACCAGGAAGCGAAGACGTAAGTGCCCACAATTCCATGTGTTTGGCATCTGCTCCATCTCATAGTTATAAGTCAGTTTGCATTTTTTCTGGTATAGGTGCAGTTCAGGTGGAGGATGCAATTTCCCAAAACTGTTGTAGTAGTCTGCACACATCACGTTTGACTTAAGTTACCCAGTGTGTACCAGGTCCAGCTGTCATGCTCTTAATTATGGTGCACTCATTAGATTTTGGTGTAGGGGGCAAAGTAACTCTCATAAACACTCCTCTAAAATTAGGTATCTTCAATTTGCATGCAAAAAGTTCCAAATCCAAGTTCGTAAGTGGTCATTTCGGTAGAGATTTCATTTCCTCTTGCCACATTTACTTTTGCACACTCCCACCTCCTACTGAGTGAGATCTTAGGTAAAGTCCTTGACCTTTTTTTTCCCCCATAGCAATAGCTTCCATATTTGCATTATATCTTTGGGCCTCAGACAACTGCTTCTGTTCGTTTGATGCTGTGTAAAGGCTCGGATGACATCACTTGTGGCTCCGATTAGTCCACCGAGGGCTCTGATTGCAGGCAAAGGCAATTGAAATATTTCACCATGTTTTCTTGGATTTGTCCCTTTTTCACCACATTTTGTTTCACTTGTGCATTCCGTTTACTCTTTGTACCAATGCTCATTTTCACTTTGGCCTTCATCATGTTGGAAACACTCCATGCTGCTAATTTTTCTCTGAGTTCATTGTCTGATGATTTTCTTATCTCATCTGCCTTCTGTGCAAGTATTTTGTCTGCCTGGTGTCTGGCTTACAGATCCTTGTGCTGGGAATAGGCAATGTTGTGTTGCTTGCACGTCTCATCCAGTGCATTGATGCCTGTGTCACCACGTGCCAATCTTTTAGCTAGCTTGGTCCCCGGCCCGCAAATCTTGTATCCAGGAATGTGCAACTTGAATGGTATACTGTTGATCAGTGTATCAACGATCCCATTTCTAGGTGCAGTCTTACCTCTTCCAGACATCACAGTGAACTGAGTGAGAAAAAGTATAAATATGCTCTTTTTATAAATTTTCAATTCAGTATCATCCTAGATTTGGAAGAGTACAGACGTAAAATGCCAATGATGCATCTGCTTTGTCGCTTCTGCGGTAAAGCATTCACAGATCTGCGCAGTGTGCAACGACATGAAATATCAACCTGCAAAATGAAAACTTCAAGAATGTCATTTCAATGCAAATTCTGCCAGAGGCAGTGTACACGGAGTGATATTTTGAAGAGATATTCTCAAACTCTGGTTCTCTGCAACTACAATCAGCACATCACTTAGCACTGCACTCACCACAAGATAGTAGTGGTAACATATATATTGTCAAGCAAGATGTTACTTTACCTGTACGCATTCATGCTGGCTGAAGATGAAGATATTTTCCTCGAATTACAACACAGAAGCCTATTTCCGAATACAGTGAGGTGCATCATCGCGGGACCATCAAGTTGCTGCAAGACATGCATCCTACTGAGCCTGCTGGCAGAACTGAACGGCCTTCTGTTGCAGAACATGTACCTATACTCCAAATCACTCCAGCAACCGAAATACCAGCGATTGGTATGAATGCTGCAAGCTGTGGAAGGCTTGGGTTATTTCCCATACACCAATAATTAAGCCACTATGCCGCCGAGTGAAGCACTGACAAACTCAATATTTGTCTTTGATGACATTGCCTGTAAGAAACAGACTTGTACACAGAAGTACTTTAGCATGGGATGACATGTGTACGTTGACTGTGTGTACCTCTGCCAGACTTATTCTCACATACCCAAACAGATGCTTCGCGATAATGCTAATGTGTTGTACTGTTTCACATGGACTATATGAATTTGCAGCATGTGTATGATAATCATGTCAATGCGGACATCACAGTTCAAAGATATGTGTTCCTTATGCTGGAAAGACAAATATGGATTTTTTTGACTATCATAAAAGACTGGCCTTTATATAATGACAGGTACAGGAAAGACTTTGATCAGTTCGTCGACCGTTGAGAATTAATTACAGCATATAGAAATTTGAGCAGAGTAGCCTCAAGCTGCGGCTTGACAAAGACGAAGTTGGAGGTTGTCTCATACCAAGAAACAATGGAACTTGTGATGCTGGTAGAAGAATAATTCGAAACATTGGCAAATCCGAACGATCCGAAGATGCTGCTACTAAACATTTCATCCTTGGAACTAGTAATGGCTTCATCTCAGAATTATGGAGTATGTTATCCGAACTAACCACATTCTTTCGCACTTACTTGTTCGAACTCATTGAGAAGATGGATTGTGTGAAGACCAAGATTGTCCGTGATATGGTGGCCATTTACAAGCAGGTAACAAGTGTTCAAAAGCTAATTACAGACAAATTAAATGTGCTATCTGCACAAAAATGAAGAGAAACTAAAAGTGCTTAAAGATTCCATAGATAATGCATTTGCTACCTCAATTTCCCACCTCACTATGAAAATGGATATTCAAAATTTCAGCACAGACATATTGGATATGTGCAGCGAACCGCCTGGACAAGATTGAAAGTATTTTAATGGAGACTCACAACTAAACCTTCAAAAGAGAGCAACAGAAACCATTTGTATTCAGTATGATGTCTGACATTGCCATTCACTTACGTCAGGAGATTCAGTCTGTTCGCTCCAAGTATTTGCTCACCAAGAGAGCCAAAATTTCACGCAACCTTATAAATGAAGAAATTTGTAGCCCATTACTCGCCGTCTCCATATACTCAGGGGGAGCAATGAAGCACTCGTAGCTGTGAAGACTGAAGTCAACGATACTGCTGAGCCTATGAAGAAGCGAAAACATGACGTACAGACAGATTGGGACAATGGATCAGATGCGGATTTGGCACACAAGGAAAAGGTACAGAAGAAAGCCCTGAAATCAGCTTGACGGTACCTACGATCGTACACATTTCGTAATAATGATACGACGTACTGTGTATACAGGCATAATGATAAATGGTTCCTCGGTGCTGATGAAATAGAGTTTTTACCAGGTCAGTTCATCCGAGTTGGCGATTACAAGACACGTGAAACACCCAGGCTTTACAAACTGCTATTTTGCAAGGGGCAAGGGCGTTTACAAAATTCAACCTGCTGGAATACAAGACTTTGCTCAAACTCACGCACGCACGTTACCGAGATAACACTCCCAAGACTGGTGCTTATAAGGTCGAAGATCATGAAAAAATCTTCATTCTCACAGACCTTTTCAGCAGCCTAGCACTGAAAAGCAGTGAAGGTCTGAAGAAGATAGACGATAGCAAGAACATTGACTACGTGTTTTGGGGCAACCTGAACGAACTGGTCGATAGGCTGCAGCCGCTGTTTGCTTTGCAAAGTGTTTGAAATACTCTTACACAGCAAGATAGTTTCAATCATCGAAGAACTTAAGGAGACTGGCTACATATGATGAATTGATTGGGTATTGCCAACAAATTGCATGCAGGTGCCAGGCGCAACTACCGTCTTCACAAGATCATGATTTGTGAGATGAACAATCTGTTTCAAGCCGACCTTGTCGAGATGATACTGTATGCTCGAGTCAACAAAGGCTACAAATACATGTTGACAGTCATCGATGCCTACAGAAAATTTGCCTCGGCTAGGCCGGTCAAGTTGAAGAATGCATGTGACATCACAGAGGCCATGGCAGATGTATTGCATGAAGGATGCATCCCAACAAATTTACAAACCAACCAGGGCAAGGAATTCTACAATGCAAAGTTCAAGGCTCTGATGAAGAAACATAGACATAAATCATTATTCCACGTACTCTGGACTCAAGGCTAGCATTGTCGAGAGGTTCAACAGGACTCTGAAGGGCAACAAGTGGAAGCATTTTGTAGCAAATGGTAGCATTTTCAAACAGAAATGCATCTTCGAGAAAGGGTTCACAGTGAATTGCAGCCCCAAACTGTTTTGTGTGCAATGTATAAGCAACTATGCTCCAAGGGGAGCTACTACCTCGAAGATCTGAACAACATACCCATCCATGGCAGTTTCTACACTGAGGAGATCCAGCCTACGAAGTTTCCAGACATGTATTTGGTGGAAAAAATGCTGAAACAAAGTAATGGATCTAGTCAAGTGGTGGGTTTTCCCTGACCGCTACAGTTCCTGAATCAACAAGAATGACATTCTGAGACTTAGCAATTTTTTTTTTTTTAGGTAGTGATATGAACAAACATTTATATATAATATATATATATAAATGTTTGTTTTTCTTACTTTGCATTCATTTTATTATTGCCTGTACTTATACAAAATATTGGGTTGGAGATAGCTAGCTATGTGCAGGTGTAGACCTGCTATCACTGCTCTTGCCATTGTTTTAAACGTTGACAAGGCCAGCTGCAGTCACCTGACAACTCTGTGATTGGTTAATCAGTGTCCAAACAATGTAGTAATGGTGTAATATGATTGGCTCAAAGTCAGTATAAGATAAGTGGGCTTACATACGTGTATATTATTAGCACTAGGGAGGTCAGCTGAGAAACTTAGTTTGACAATATGGCTGTTGTGAAAGTTAGGGGAATTTCAAATAAATTTAAACTTATATATATATATATATATAATACACACACACACACATATATATATATTTAAATAACATATTGTTGTAGTGGATCTCATAAAGATGAGAAATTAGTCCCTACATGTAAAATAAAATACTTAAGTCTTGGATAGTCAAAGCATATTATATGTAAATAAAAATTCTAATAAAAAATTATCATGACAAGATATTTATTTGTCTTTTCAACAATTTTTTGCTCTTAAATCCAAAATTGTAGTGTTGGCATTGGGTTACATAAATGATAAGACATCACGATCATAAGCGCCCTGAAAGATGAGCGTGGTGATATACCGTATTTACTCGTGTATAGTGTGCACCATGATTTTTGCAACAAGTTCCAGGGGAAAATTTTTTTTATAAATTTGCACCAAAAATTTGTGGCGACCTGTTAGTAAGTATGGGGCAAATTATTCATTTTTACATCAACGTGTGGTGATTGTGACATGTTTGGAAAATACTTCAAATAACTTGGGTGCAAAAGGCCAAAATATCAAAATTCCGAAAACCTTACGCTCCTACTACATAACACTTCCGGCTTCGATTTTTCTCCTTTCTCCTTTTAGCAGTGAAAGGATCTCTTTCTTTTTGCCATGCTAGAATGTCACACTACCATTCTCTCAAAAAAAAGTGTCGCCTCGTCTCACCACCACCCCCTGATCCTAGTTGGCTTCCCTCTACCAGGGAAACAAAGAGGGCTTGGCGGAATTATAGACCGGCAACATCTTGGTGTTATGCCCAGAGGGGGGGACATAAACACGTGGCAGCTCTGGTTTCGGGACAGGACGCCATTAGGCGGAGGGTGGAAGCAGGGTTGCGACCTACACATAACTGATGGGTTGCTGAGGGGGAGAGGAGTGATGTAAGGGCGAGATATGAGACAACAGACAGTTTTGCCACTGCCCTCAACATCCCCCAGGCAATTTATGGCTACCACTCGCTCTTTCTATTTTTTCCCGTGTAGGCCCTATAGAATGCACTCCAGAAATTTTCCCTTTATTTTGGAGGAAAAAAAGGGTGCGCTCTATACACGATGTAGCATTGCAATACGTTATAATTTATATATTCAGGAATTATTTAAATGTTCTGTAATTTTGTGTAAAGGATAGTAGTTCATTTAATATTTAGAAGATCGTGACTATAAGAATTAGTTTGTATTTTGTACATGTTAGTTTTTCCAAGTTTATTATTTTATTCAAGCCATCGGATCAGTAGTATAATCGTCATAGAATGACAGTGCAACTTTTTCAAGGAGTTAGTAAGAGAGTCATGTCTGCGTGTTGCACCATTTGATGAAACTCAGTGTACTGATGATGTCACAGTAGGCTGACGTGACAGCCCACGCATGCATTGTAATACTTTGATTTTGAGACCCACGTCAGTGTTTACAGGCTATTTTTAGACATTTGTGCACTTTGCAAAGCCCTGATTGGACCATGTTTACTTGATGTATTTCAGGCACCATAAATAGGGTTAGCACAACTTTCACATTAAATTTGTCGTCGTCACAAGTTCTGTCACTTCAGTGATGTAGTGTTTGTGAGCAGACAGCAATAAACTTCAGTTAATGTTCATCATCTTTCATTTATTTTTGTTGGCACTCCTGGATCAACAAATGTTCAAGTGTTCTATTTAATTCTATGCTACGAGTCTCAAACTTAAACCACCAGAGCTAGTCCGAGCTAATGTTTGCTGCAAACTCTCGCGAGTATTAGTACAGCAGAACCACTACAATTGTCGACAGTGGTGGCGCACTAAAATTGGCACCCAACATGGGGTCTGGACTTCTGCACATGCCCTGAGAAATGAAGATAGCCAGCAGCAATAATCATTCAAGCAGCCTGAGCCCAGCAGTCGCCGGTGCACCAGGATATATTCATCATTCATTTTCTCATAATTCATTCTCACGTTGTAGCAATTCCCCTTCCTTCTAACCTTACTAGTGGTCTACAACTTCACTCTGAATCCTGACTCAGTTATTGTATGTCAAAGGTATCATCCTAGGAGCGGTACTACTCAAGGGGTACATAACTCTAAGATGAATTGGTAGACCAGAATTAATTAACACAGCCCTTTTTATTATAACAATAATTACACATTTGTGATAAAACCATTAATTACACAAAATTTAATTACACAAATATAAGTTCTTCAACAATTAAAGGAAGTACAAGTTATTCTATTTGCATGACTATGTGAACTGCCTAAACTAGCCAGAGTTATTACGTTAGGATGATTGGGTAATGGGTACTCGAGAAGTAGCGTTATGCCTAACTGCCACGCAGATTTACGCTCACCAATATAGCAGACTGCAGTATGGCCTAGAGTTTCTCTAGGCCTGGTCTACAGTGATGCCCTCTGCTTCATAGTCGACTCAGACAAGTACTATACTGACTGCCTTCTTGTGGGAAGGAGCGCACAGTATGTCACATATACGCACCAAGTCCTCGGCTATGTGGAGCATATTTTACAAACAAATTACCTCGCTCCACAAGCAATACTCCGTCGAACCTTAGGAGGTTTGTGTGCGGTGCCTTGATGGCTGCTACACTACCCCTCCTCCTCCCCCTGCCAAGGCTGAATGGGAGCCATCCTGGCTGCAGCTGTAGTAGTGGTAGTAGTCAGGGAAGTAGTAAGCTTCGATGGTAAGGATGTAGTAGTGCTGGAAAGGCAGAGGAACTCAAGCCGGACGATGAACTTAGACGGATGGTGGCATACGCGATAGTATTTAGAGGCAGTATCGGAGATGCAACACTAAATTCAAGTCGCAGTTTTACAAGGGAGTTATAACTGTGTTATACTCGTAAGCAATTGCTTTTATGTTTTATGCAACTGGCAAGATATAAAATTGCAATAATACTCTATTGTAAATTACATACATCAGAAACCATAATAATTTATTAATTGGTCGACCTTTAATAACTTAATGAACAAGACCTATGCACATTGTATACAATGTGAAGAGGGAAGTATGTTCAGCGTAAAATTTATTAATTAATTGAAAGAAATCCCCAAGAGCTAGGCGGTGGAGATGGGGAAAAGGAAGTTTGAAATGTGCCAGCATGGTACTATTGCACACTATAACATGTCAGGAAAATATTACTATTTGAAAAAATACCTTTGTGCAAGTTAAAATGCCTGCTGGCTGAAACATTAAATATTAATATTACTTACTAAAACACCATAGTAGGAATTGATAATTATATAAAAGTGATGTTGAATGTAAAAGGAACCCTGAAATATATTGGTAATGTTGCTACCAGTGGTATATGCAGGAAACATTTTACAGTTGGCAACACCGGTCGTTAACAGTGGCATCTAGTACAACACTGATGTGGCGCTTTTGGCCGTCTTGGGCCATGCCCTGTGTATTTACAACCTCAAGTTACTTAGATTCTAGTGTTATTATACATATAACCTTATAGAGAGCAAGATAAGTACACATTATACATAATCATAAAACCCCGTTTGTCAAAATTAAATGGAAAGTAAGATCTTCTAGGTGACACCATATGGTGAATAATAACCTGCAGTGTGGTTTTTATACAAACAAGATCATCATAATTTCGTATTTAAGGCTTAACCTAATAATCAAAATTTAAAGGTAAAATTCATTGTCATAGACTTCTGTACAAAGTTATGTTTATAATTGCCTATGGCGGTATGACATTAGGTATGCATTTAAATCTTGTGAAGTCCATATCACTGTCTATATTTTGAAATACACTTTAAAATGTTCACATGTGAGACGCACTACGTTGGAGGGTCTGTCATAACACACTGTTATATTCACTAAGAGAGTTCATCACTTGAATACCATATAAAGTTTGTTGAAAAAGAGTCTGTTGTAGATAATACAATCAACTTTACCAAGTGATTTTATTTTATGCTTTCTGTCTATGCAATGCAAAAAAAAAAAGAAGACTTTAACAGTTCCATGCTTTCGTTAGCAACAATAATTCAATAGTACACACTGAGAATTCTTTAGTGAAATTTTAACACAATTGTATATAAATAAAAAAAAATATAACTTATTTTCAAAATAATTATTACATAAAATCATAAGAATATTTATTCTCTTAATATATAACTTACATCAATAGTTAACAATTGTCTTATATACTAGTTTGTTTTGTAAAAAAAATTTTATTCAAATACAACACATACAATAGTGGAACACACTACTATATACATGTAGGTATGCAAGGTAAGGAGTATTGAATGACATAAAAAACTCTATTTACAATTAACTTATATACAAAAAATAATTTCGGAAGACAGTAGTCTTGTTACCTCAATATAAATATAGAAATATTGACGTGTGCCGAACTTCTCGGTTCTTTTGAATTAAGAGGTGACTATGGTGATTGACCTCTTTGTCCCGGCATAGGAGAGGAGAATCAAACCCCAGACTGAGGTGTATGGAAATAAGCTCCCTTCCGGGGAGTTTTACTACCCTCACAACCAGGGCTGTCAATAGGTTGGATTCCAGAAGTCCCAAAAGGGGGTGAATAAATTAACTAGTGATTAATGTAATTGTGGGGATGACTGATGAAGCTGGGGCGACAGGATTCATCCGCAGCAGCCTCGTCGGCCAGCGTGCGGTAACAGAATTTGCCGGGGTTTTCCCGCGTGGTTTAGGGACAACCTTTGGAGGGAGTCGAACCCTAATAAATTTCCCTGAGGCTAATCTTATGGTACATTCATTAGGCAGGGCTTCCACTGTTGGTTGTGAACCCAAATTCATCTGCCCGAAACTAATTGTACGATGCTCGAAGGAGCTAGGGTGACTTGAACAGGAGCTGCCGGGGTTTGCGGTATATCAACGAATACTACAGTCTCGGTGGGTTCCGGAGCTACATCTTTATGCCCAATGTCTTCAGGTAGGCACCAACCTAACAAATGATCAAGGGGGCCCTCTTGTGTCGCTAGTACTACTATATCATAGCAAACAGGTAATTCTGCTGGCTAAACAAGTAACTGTTCAACAGGGTTTGAAATGGCTATCAGATTATTAATGGGGAGTGATCGATTTAAGGCATGTCTCTCACATCACCTCTGGTGGCTCCCAAATCCACCGTGGTTGTTATGCATTGAACTCAATAACTGACAAGGAAAGTTATTTTACGATCACTGTAGGCGATACACAAGAAGTACGAGTTACGTAAGATTTATTGCGTGAAAAAAAAACAGTAATGTTGAGGACGACACCCGATTAAATTAATACAAAAAAAATTAATTACTAAATCCAATAATAAAGTTCTTGACAGGTAAAGGCAAGCCTGGAACAAAAAAAGCAAAAATAATCTAGGCACGCAATTCACAGCATATGACGAAGTTAAGGGGAATTCTCCAACGGATCGTTAATCGTGTACTGATATGCTACCGCGGGAGTCAAAGGAGGTTGAGTTAAGGTGAGGGTAGTGCCTACAGGTAGTAGGATTTTCCGTCTGGTGAGTAGTGACTGGTGTGGACAATCCTTACCCTAGCTGCAGGAGCTGGAGTGCTGGCAGCCTTCCCAAGCTGCTGGCTGGAGTGGATGGAGCTCCAGCCTTGCCGCAGGCTCTGGAGAGGGATAAGAGTCTTCACAGACTGGGTTGGGCTCCTGATTCTGTTCGGCCGGCGAGCCCGGCGTGTCACGCTGGACCACGGTGGTGGACTTCAATCTATACTTCATTACTGCCAATCAGCAGTTCTCCGGGGTGCAGGGAGTAGCGTAGCCTTCCAACGCAGCGGTTGGTTTATCTTAGCACTGGAGCATCTAACATTTCTTATCTCCGTGCTTGGAGATAATGATGAATAAAAACACCTCGTCCTGAGGCTGACTGACCGTGACGTCATGAGGCCATAGGGGTGCTGCCATCTCGGGGGTTGTTTGGAACTTCTTCTGCACTAACATGAAAGGGTGTGGATATTCAAAATAAAATATTCTTTTCGTTGGTGTGGTACATGCATGTAGGGAACTGGGCAGGCGGTGTTTATTGTAATTATTTAACTTCATTACAATTAGATATTCGGCTGTCCATGCTAGTGTAATCTTTGTGCTCGATACATTTGTCTCGTTCCCCACTGTTATGACTTGTCCCGAGTGAAGGGTCACTCGTAGATGAGACAAAGTCGCCCGTAGAGAGTGCAGCTGAGCTGCACAGCATGCTATCATGTGTCAATCTGCAACCTCTTGAAGCGACAAAGACCCATCTTCGATCCACAAGAACTTCAAGTCTCAAAAGTGGTTGTAGCAATCATTTACTGTGCAGTTGGCTTATAGGCGAGCGCCTACTCTGTGCTCACACTGCCTTGACTGGAGAGTGCCGGGACTGTCTCTAGGTCATGCGCCATCTGGATTTTATCTGTGCAGGTGAACGGCCTTTTCCTTCTCTCTCTTCACTTTCCTCCGCTCTTGGTTGCATGGCAGACGTGGTCCGGCTCACAGTGCCATCTGCTTTGCAGCGCCATGTAGACATCCCATCTCATTTCTTCACTCGTCTCTCTTACCAAGGGAGGAAGAATTTGGAAAGGAAATGTTTGCAGGAACAAGTCATTTGTTTATCAAACCTCTGGCTTCCTAGTTCGAGGGCAGTTTACATATCAGAAAATAAATTGAAAATTCTTTAACATTCGGGTAGTACAAACATAGTTGTACAAAAATATTTTTACATTAATATTTTAATTAAATTTTGCTCTCGAGAAATAAAAGTTGGAAAATAGCGGATGCAAAGCAGGGGTGTCAATCCTACTCCCATACGATTGCTAATTGGGGATCTGTATACTGCGGCCCATGCTGGATGAATTTAACTGACATCATTTCAGTCAATGTGGTTACGGACAGTATCCTGATTTCTTACGGGGAAAAAAGCGAGCTTTTAGTAAAAGAATTCTTACACATCTTATAAGTAATTCGGATGAGGCCTCTATGCAATACAGACGGTAGAGCATAGCAGACATACATGACACTGGCACTCAAATAAATTGGTCGTACAGTTTGTACGAGAGCTTGAAGTATGTACCATTTGTATGTGAAAGAAATTTAAAAAAAACATGAACACAATGCTAGGTTACATATCACTTTTTATCACAATGGTAAACAATCTTAAGGTTAGGGTAATAATAGACTAAGGTACTAGGACATCTTGTACATTCACTGAGCATCTTATTATCTAACGTGGTTCCCTATATGTAGTGAGAGACTATTTACAATTTGTGACCCTGGTTATATGCAGAGGGTTAACTTGACAATCTGCTCATGGCAGGGGTTTATATGCCAGGTAGCTCGTGCCTCCTTTCGTGGATGTCTGGCCTCCGTTACAGCAACGTGAAGGGTTTGACTTGACGTGAAAAGTTTTGTGCGCATACAAGTTTTTAGGGTTGGTTAGTACACATTATTTACAATGGTCTCCTTCTCGTGGGAGGTTAGGTGGTGGTTACGATCGACATTCTAATTGCTCTTAGTGTACACATGCAGGAGGTTTTCCCTATCTTAACCTACAAAATTTACAATAGTTTTACTTTCCCTTATTGGAGGTTATAAGCAGGATCCTTACGAAGCTAACACAAAATAACTGTACATGGGTTGGAGGTTTTTCATTACCTCAAAATTCTTAAATGATAAGTGTTACATTTTTCCTATTCTCCTACTGTGGTTACGTTTGGGTTCACTTGACATATACAAGAATTCATCTTAATAGCTACATCTTAGGTCTAGGTGTTCCGTGTTACAGTGTGAGTTGCATTATTTACAACATGGGGGATTCCTGCGTGATTAAGGTTAGCTTGCATTTGTAAGTCGCTTCGTTGCTGGGGGATGAGATTTATATTCTCATGGGTTGTAGTATACGGGATTATCTTACTTAACTGAGAAGATAGGATACTATAACTGTACTGACGGCGGGTACGCATACAAGTCGGAAATCGCACATCTCAGGGTACACAACACTGACTCACTATGCTAACTCCTAACTTAACACAATGGAATATTACACTCAAAACACCTTTTACTCACGCTTAATGGGGGATTTTCTTCTTTTAGAAAAATGCATAGAACAATATTCTAGACCTTCGCAGCAACAGTGATTATTATATAATAGGGGTTAGTCTATCTCCTAGGTTCTTGTTACGTTATTACGGGGTTTCACCTTAGTAACATACTTTACTCATCATTTTGCATTACAAGAGATTGCAAATTACACATGGTAATTACATGGGGGAGCGTTTCTTATGCTGATTGGCCAAATTTTAAATTCTAATTTGTCAAGAAGGTTGTGAATTGCCTAGGTGGCGGGTCATAGCGTTCTCGCATTGAATTCTTGCCTCATGCTCTTATGCAACATACAAGGGTTAATTACTCAATGTCACCCAGTCGCATTACGAGGAGTGGGGATGGTTTCACCAAGGTTATGTTCACGGGCCTGCTGATAGGCTTTGTTTATGCTTACACTTCCTAACAGTGCTCACAGAGTTTAGTGATGTTACATTAAACGTGTCATACTATATTTCAAATTGCAAGAAAAAATTTCATTATTAGTACCGTATTTATTCGTGAATAGAGCGCCCATTTTTCCCAAAATAACGGAAAAAATTTCTGGAGTGTGCGCTATACACAGAAAAAAAAAAAAGACTACCGGGAGTGGTAGCCATAAATTTTCTGGGGATGTTGAGGGAAGTGGCGGACAGTCTGTTGTCTCACCTCTCGCTCTTACATCATTCCTTGCTCTTCTCTCTCTTTTTCTGTCAGGACCCTTCAGTTATGTGTAGGTCGCAACCATGCTCTTCCTCCCCCCCCCGCCTAATTGCATCCCTGTCATGCCACAAACAACAGCTGCCAAGTGTTAACGCCCCCCTACCACTGTAATAATACCCAGAGTTGCCAGTCAATAATTTTGCAATCCCTCTTTTTTTCCGTGGCAGAGGCTAGTGAACCAAGACGGGGGCAGGGGGGGAGAACGGACAAGGAGACTTTTTGCGGGATTTTCAGGGAAATGGCAAACATCACTTTTCCAGTTCGCATACGGGTTTGAAACTACTTTAAAGTTTCCTCTTACAAACAAAACTTTCTCATTTTGCATATTAGTGATCAAATTAATTTTGATAAAATTCACTTAAGGATTACATCTACTTTACTCGTATCCTTTTTAATGAGGAGGTTAGTTACTTTACTTGGAACACTTTTATTGTGTGGTGCCTGGGATCCTCTTGAAGCATTTTCAGTTTTAGAATTTGCAACCTCTGAAAAACAAATACAAGTTTCAAAACACACTATTATGATTAACTCTTGGTTGATGACGTGGACTCTGTTCGTCGCACTTTCGGGTCCTATCAGGGTAGGATTTTCCTAGAGACATAATACCTACCCTTCCCTACTGAGCTATCTTCAGGACCTGACTTTCTAACGCTATCACTCCCTACTAAAGTTAACGGCATGGGGGGTATGACAGGGAGCGAGCGCTAGTCTATTACTGACTTCAGCCAGGTACTCAGTTGACGAGATGGAAGCAGGTGGCGGTCGTTGACATTTGACGTGGTGGCGCTTCAGAGGCCACTCTCTCTTATGTGGTGCTGTAGCAGGCCAGTGGAATGCTGTAGGGGCCCGCCAAGGCGCCTCTTTGTGGTAGCCTGGCACGTGACACGTGCACCTGGCACACAGAGGGACAACTCATGACGTGGGCCTGGCGGTTGTCGGCAGCTTGGGGACAGCGCCCTAGATGCTAACACTATCAGCTGCGGTTGCACTGCTGGTGCTGGTCGCCAAGTTGACCAGAGGTTCCACAGGTGGACTCAAGGACTGTGTCAGACTTTCATCCGTGGCTCGCCCACTTTCACCATTCTTGCCCGGGAAGAGGTAGAGGGGTAGGATAGCAAGGGTTACGTCCTAAGGTCCCTATCTTGGGGGGACTCCGCCGTTTCAGGGGGAAGCAAGGCTGGAACCGAGCTTGGTGGAAGCGGGTACACTGCCTTGTCCAGGTTGTCATTCAGCGGGGGCACTTCTTTAGCCATAGAAAAGAAGGCCATGGGGACTTGTGCCACAAGTGCGGGAATATGTTAGGTTCCTGGCAATTTACAGCCTGGGGGTTTACGCTGCCTCAACGTAATACTCGTTGTGGAAGGAGAAGGGGTTATCCCTTTGTGTCTCAAGCTATCGGGTCGGCTCTCAAAGTGGAGGCGATCTGCTGGGTCGTGCCAAGACGGCACTAGTAGGGTATGACGTACTGGTCGCCAGGGTCTGAACTGAGAGCTACCATTCCAACTACCTGACTGTGGGGAACGAGTGGGGGAATATCTCCTGTAGAAATATCCCTGGGATTGCGTGCTGTAGGACTGGGGGTGGAGGACTGTCTGATCTCCCGGAGTCCTGCAATGACATCCTACTGGTGCGAGGAGGAGAGGGATGCTTCGTCTGCCTCGTTGACTTCCGGGGTTCGAACCTCGCAGGAGTTTCCTGCTTGAGTTGGGGTCATCACTCTGACTGTAATGAGGCCTCTGTGGGCCTGGGGTTGGCAGTGATGTGTGTGTTAAGGTGTATGTGAACCTGACGTAGGTTTAACGGCCTATTGTTCGCGGGATTACAGTTCTCCTCCGTATTTCTGTTCCCACGTGTTTGCTCTCATGCCTCCGTGTTACGCGGCTGCGAGTTGGGGAAGAGGGGAGATGAGCTACGCGCCATCAGGGGTTGTCGCCCCAGACAATCCTGGGTATAGTGCCGCCCAGGGCAGTACCAACAGCGAGATAGGTGGTCGGCGGGGTGTGTCAAAGTCGCATCACGCCCTTCGAGCAGTCGGGGGAAGGGAGCAAGACCGTTAGTCCTGGCGCGTGCCAGCTGTTCCCTGCCAGGGGAAGCGGGCTCATTCATCTCGAGTTCCCTTGCGCGGTCTGTTAGCTCCTCGACCATCTGCAGCTGTTTTGTGACTAATAAGTTGCGTAAGACGGGGAGAAGTGTGCGGGTAATGCACCTGACCCTCTGTCCTTCACTTTGATCAGGTAGACGCGTTTATGCAGGTGCTCCTTCTGCCTAACAAACAGTTCAACCACCTCGTTGTGCTTTTGCACGCAGGAGTGTAGGTTAGTGATGAGATCACTTAAGATCTCGTCACTGGAAAAATGTGAGGTGAGCTCAGCTTTAAATTGTGGCCAACCTTCTACAAGTTCCTCTTATTTTTCCCACCATTTCCTGGCGGGTCTGGTGAGTTGGCGGTGAGCCCGGTTCACCCATTGCTTATGGGTTACGAGGTGTTCTCAGTTCTTTCTCACATTGGCTCAGAAATTTAGCGGGGTCGGCATATGGCTTCCCGTTTAATTCTGGCAGTTCTAATTCACAGGGTAATCCTGGAATCACTGGGCTACGACTGCAGGTTGGATTCATGGGTCAATAAATCTGCTCCCTTTGGCAGACTTCACATTGGCACACCTGTCCGGGATGCTGGAAACGCTCGTCCGTCCAACCAATACAGGTGTGATGGAAAACGCAGTTATACAGAATACAGTGAACATTATGTCCACCTTAGCCCTCACTCTCTGGCCATTGGCAAACCTGGGGTTCGTCTAACCGGCATTCCTAACAATGATGTTATAAGCAGTCAGTAAACCACATTATGTCCTCCCATCCGATGCACGTATAATGATAGTCTTTGTGACAGTACATACACCATATCATATTCAGGCCTGTGCTTGGGCAAGCGGTAACTGAACAGGGGGTGTTGCTACTTCCAACGACGTTGGCTTCTGCTAGGGTGCCGCGAGTGTCGGACTGACTTCCTTCAGAGTCATTCATGATACTGACTTAACTAAGGGCGCCACTGAGTGTTTATTGCAACTCCTCTGCAAGAAGTTGATTGGGAGGGGAGGGTGGCATGCTCCTCACCCTCAAGGCTGAGCTACATAGGACGAACGAGCCCATGTTGTGCGCCAATTGACACATGCCGAACTTCTCGGTTCTTTCAAATTAAGGGGCGACTACGCTGATTGTCCTCTTTGTCCCGGCATAGGAGGGGAATCAAACCCCACGGTGAGGTATATGGAAATAAGCTCCCTTCCAGGAAGTTTTACTACCCTCACAATCAGGTTGTCAATAGGTTGGATGCCCGTGGTCCCAAAAGGGGGTGATTGAATTAGCTAGTGATTAATCGAGGGTGATTGTGCGAATGATTGATCTCTATGGGGTGATGGGATTTATCCGCATTGGCCTCGTTGGCCGGCGTGCGGGAACAAAATTTGTCGGGTGTTTTGCCGCATGATTTAGGGGCAACCTTCGGAGGGAGTCGAACGCTAATAAATTTCCCTGAGGCTAATCTTATCATACATTCATTAGGCAGGACTTCCACTGTTGGATGTCGAACCCTAATCCACCTGTCCAAAGCTAATTGTACAATGCTTGAAGGAGCCGGGGTGACGAACTGGAGCTGCTGGGGTTTGTGATAAATCAACGGATACTGCAGTCTCAGTGGGTTCCGGAGCTACGACTTTCTGCCCAATGTCTTCAGGTAGGCACCCTAACAAATGATCAAGGGGGCCATCTTGTATTGCTAGTACTACTATATCATAGCAAACAGATAACAGATCAACAGGGTTTGAAATGGCCAGCAGATTATTAATGGGGAGTGATCGATTTAAGGCATGTGTCTCACATCACCTCTGGTGGCTCCCAAATCCACTGTGGTTATTATGCATTGAACTCAATAACTGACAAGGAAAGCTATTGTACGATCACTGTAGGTGACACACAAGAAGTACGAGTTACATATGATTTATTACGTGAAACAAAAGCAATAATATTGACTACACCCAATTAAATTAACACAAAAACAATTAATACTTAACCCAATAATAAAGTTCTCAACAGCCGAAGGCAAGCCTGGAAAAAAACCAAAAATTATTTAGGCACACAATTCACAGTAAATGATGAAGGGAAGTCTCCAATTGAACGTTAATCACGTACTGACCTGCTACCATGGGAGTTAAAGGAGGTTGAGTTAAGGTGAAGGTAGCGGCTACAGGTGGTAGGATTTTCCGGCTGGTGTGGGCGAACCTTACCCAAGCTGCAGGAGCTGGAGTGCTGGCAGCCTTCCCAAGCTGCCGGCTTGAGTGGATGGAGTTCAAGCCTTGGCGCAAGCTCTGGAGAGAGAGGTGAATCTTCGCAGACTAGTTTGGGCTCGCGATCCTATTCGGCCAGCGAGCCCGGCGTCTCTCGCTTGAGCACGGTGGTGGACATATATTTATACTTAATTTCTGCCAATCAGTTGTTCTCTGGGGTGTGAGGGGTAGCATAGCCTTCCATCGCAGGGGTTGGTTTATCATAGTGCTGGAGCGTTGAACATTTCTTATCTCCCTGCTTGGAGGTGACGACAAATAAAAACACTTCGTCCTCGGCTGTGACGTCACAAGGCCACGGGGGTGGTGCTATCTCGGAGGTTGATTGGAACTTCTCCCATTTTTCGACATTAACAAGAAAGGGTTGTGGATATTCAAAATAAAATATTCTTTTCTTCGGGGTGACACTTGCATGTAGGGAACCAGGTAGGTGGTGTTTACTGTAATTACTTAACTTCATTACAATTAGGTATTCAGCTGTCCATGCTAGTGGAATCTCCGTGTCTCGTTCGCCACCACTGTTATGACTTGTCCCGAGTGAAGGGTCAATCGTATATTGGACCTCAATCATGTTATAGGTAACACTTCAGTTTGAATGAATCTGGTTATTTGCAGCAGTTATTAAACACATTAAAAATTTTTTTTTTGCCAAAAGCAAAGTTATTAAGCATAACAATAAAACAATTATGCTGTAAGGCTTTTTTTTTTTACTACAGTAGAATCCCGCTGTAGAGAGCATGGTAACTGCGAGAACATGGGTATAACAAGGTCTTTTTGAAGAACCATCAAAAAATCGCAAAAATATTCCATAAAAAAATTGTAATTTTGCGAGTTGAAACATACGGCGAGATCGTGTGAAGCAGGCTTGCGGCGAAACTCATAACCTTGTGAAGCGCACTTTTGTTATCTGTCTGCCATAACTCCACTCCCTCGCCATGCCTCCGCATTCTGCTCTCATGTGTCACACTCTTCCGCCTTGCCTCCTAACCACCCTCTTTAACAAAACCAATCTCTTTGTTCAATAAATTGAATCCCGCCCTTTCTACCTTGACCCCGTTTTCATGAACCAGTTCTGCTTTTCCATAGACGTTCACGGTCATTGTGCTGTCAACTGTGTTTGGTTTCAAACAATTTGGCATACGTGGGTTGAACATTATTGTTAAATGAAAACAAATTTCATTTAAACATAACAGTCCAAGCAATAGCTGGAATCGAACACAGCTGTATATTAACAGATTTTCACCTGTTTTTTTTTGTTCCATACTGTGGCATACCAATTAAAGATAGGGACACACCTACTATTACTACCTTTTACCTCTGTGTTATAACAAACATAATTTTAATCCATTTTGATAAAGTTTTCTTGAATATTTGCTGGTTTTGAGAAAGTCTCATACCATGCAGGTTTTGTTAGTTGAAAACGTATAATTTTCCAGTGACTACCGTATTTACTGGTATAATTCTCACGCTGGCATAATTCAGGCACCCAAATTTTATGGTGCCGAATTAGGGGGAAAAAATGTACCTTTCATATGTCATGCAGCATATTTCTCTCAACGAGGCATGTAATGCTAACGGGCCTGCGCGGTGCTCACTTTATTTGACCACACCAGTTTGCTGACACTGCAAGGTCATTGGTCCTGCTATCGATTTCTGGCTGCCACGCCAACGCTGGCTGCAAACATGTTAACAAAATCAGTCAATGAGTTTATTTGTATGCGGGTGGTTTTTTAATGCGAAAAGAATAGTTTACATTAATATTAATTTTTGTTTAGTACAAATACATAATGGGTAAATATACCAGTCAAACTGCTGCATTTAAACTTCAGGTAATTGCATGTGCAGAGGAACATGGCACTAAAGAAGCAGGCCAAAAATACACTGTTTCTGAGTTTAACGTCCATGTAATGTTTTCCCAATACGGGCCGCTGTTACGATGTGAACCGAACCTGTAACAATGGCAGTGGCGGGTGGTGGCTGGCCGCGGCCCACCAGAATAATCGTGTAGCGACCGACCGAGAGACAACGGCAAGCCGCCGCATCCGGCCACACTGCAAGGATCTATTAGCTCGCCCAGCCTCATGCACACTGCAATTTTTTCACTGATAGCCCCAGCACACGAGTTATTTAATTTTGAATATGTATCTTCATAACTATTATTAATAAATAAAGTGCTGTTTTTTAAAAACTTATCCCCCACAGTTGGCGAGGGATTACTTACAGTAGACCCCATTTTAATGTTTACAGGCACGTGTCTTGGTGATTTCTTGCATAATTTATGCACCCTAATTTTTGGCACTAAAATGCTGTAAAAAAGGTGCGAGAATTATGCGTGCGAGAATTATGCGTGCAGAGCTGTGACGGGCGCGTTATTGCTTGCAAGACAGGGCTTCTGCGGCCGAGTAAGCAACAGCGGGAAATGCTGCATAGACCGGGTAACTGATTGCAGGTCAATGCTGCATAGGCCGAGGAACTGATTGCAGACTGAGCAGCTATACTTACATCACGTGGTCACACTTTCCGTTCATTTTCATGCAAACAGTTATATAACTGGATATTTTTACTTTATGGTGGTTCAAACACAATTTAAAAGCAATTTTAGGGTGATTTTTAATTAATAGGCCCTACTGGGGATCATAAATGGTCTAATTCGGTGACAGCAAGGACACACTTATACAAGGATCGAACCTGGAACTGTGACATCTCACTATAATGGGACTGTACTGTATTTATATACACTTTTAAACCAAAATCTAAAGACCCTTAGGTCAAACAAGCAATCAGGAATGGGTAGATTCACTTTGTAATTAATTCTCATCACCATATACTTATCTCCATGCTCTTAAGAATTTTCATTCTTAAAAATGATTCAAGGTGGGGGGTCAGTCCCCTTGTAAATACAATCGAACAAATATTTACACTTCTCAGCTCTGTTTTGGTACATAATATGTCTGCAGTAACCTTTTGTATAAGCCACTAGGCAAACTAATCTTACTGGTGTGGGTTTATTCGTGCCAGCAAAGTGGAGAGTTTTATTAACTTTATGTAAATATGTGACAACAGCAAACATAAGTAGAATAATTATTACCATCGATATATAGTCATTTTGACTGGGATCCAATACTGAAAACTGTTTGGTTTCTCTGAACTTATCAACTGATGAAACTGGAACTACTACTTGAAGTAGTGGAAACTCTGTGTGATTAATATGCCAGTTAGTGTCCAGCACAGCAGTTATGTTACAAAAGTTTATGCCAGCTGTGAGGGATAATTGTTGTAGAAGAAAGGACTGGTGGGTGAGCCAGTGAACAGGTGTGACAGTTTGTTGGGGGGAATGGTTGGTGCACATACATCACACAAATGCGTGGCCTCAACAAGGAGGTGGTCAGGTGTGGCAATCTGACAGCCACATGGCACATGTAGTTCTACTGTTCCTATGTTATGATTGGTAACTTCGACGTTTAGTGACTTGTTCACACACTCTAACACTGTGCTAGCAGAGGAGTTAGTTAAAACATATTGATGTGGAAATAGGCGCACAATTGAAAATGAGATATCACGGAACAGTGAAATTTGAATGCTGAAAACAAAGACTTAGCGTCTGACAGAAGAATTGCCGCTTTTACGCATTTGGAATTATCACATGTGAGTGATTCTTCTGGGATGAATATAACATCCTGTGGCATTTCTGGTGAGCCTTGACAATGTTTGCCTTGAGGTCAATCGCAATGATAGGAGATAAGACTTGGATTGTTCAAGATTTGTTGCCAAAACAGTAGGGGACTGGTATTAAATTGTAAACTTTCCACGAGGCATGAACTCTAGTAACAGGCACTTGTAATTTGATGACTACAGTAAAACCCCTCTATTATGACCCAATCCCGAGAAACCGTGAAAAGTTTGGTTAGAAAATTTGAGGCACATCTAAAAATAGATACAGTAATCCCTCGCCAACCACAGTATCTTCAATCGCGGTTTCAGTTATGCACAGATTTGTTTTTGTAGACCTTTTCTCCAACCGCAGTACAAGTTTCTGTTATCCAGGGTTTTCAGTCTATGGGAAACTAGCCTTTACTGATGTTAGTGGTTGTACATTTCTCAAGATGCAGTCATAGATTTTGACAATTGTTATCCCAAGCAGCATGAAGCAATAAATTACTTCATGCCAGAAGGGGACACTGGTGTATTGCCCGAGGAATCTAGGGGGGGGGGGGGGGGGGGAGTAGTTGAGTTGCAGGCCGGGTCAGTAAGGATTCTTTGTCGTAGTCACATGCCGCCTTTGCTATAAAAACAGCAGCACATTACAGACTAGTTTCTTAATCAGTGTATGTATAACTTCAAATTGAATTCAATGTCCCTTTTTTAATGATTTTTTTTTTTTAAGTTTATGTGCACCCATGACTACATAATATGCTAATTTTTTTGGTGGGCATTTGTTTTTTTTTCTTGTGAAGTCAATTTTACATGTAAAGTGAATAAAGGTAGGCAAGTGTGTGCAAATAAAATGTGTTCTTATGTTACCATATTTTGGCGAGCAAGGCCATGAACTTGTATAGGTCACATCAGAAGTTTTTGATGAAAAATAGGGGATAATTAATATTTCAAGTAGACCGCACTAAATTTTTATATCTTCATAATCATTGCCGGGCCTCATCATGCTAGTGCAGAGGCTGAAACGCCACCTACATTTCGTATAAATTCAACACATTGACGTGAATCGCATCTATCAACATCGGGACGCTGTTACGAAGTGAACCACCCCCTGAAACGACGGCACTGGCGGCGGCTGGCTGGCCCCCGCCCACCAGAATAATCTTGTAGCGGTCAGCAGCCGACTGGCGGCCACCTGCCAGCCAGATTGTAGTGACCGTCCGAAAGCTGCCCAGCCCCGAAGATCTAGGACCATTCGACAGATGCAAGTCGCGTGCCCGGCTGCGCTGCAGATGATCTAAGTGCTCGCCCAGTTATGTGTGTACGGCAATGTATTCGCTGCTAGCCCCAGCACATGACTGATCCAATTTATCTTCATATATATTTTCAATAAATTAAGTTCTGTGTTTTGCTTCAAACATAAGACATCTCCATCAGTGTTTGGTTATATTTGAATAATACATAGTCTAATCTTATCACACACTTTAAATGGCCATGTCATACTAAGTTTAGGCCTTTTTTACGACAAGGGGTGGTCCAATATGCCTTTCTTGGGTATCAAATAAATCAGGAGACATCCAAACTTTTAAAATATACATACGTATGTACATTTAATTTAAAAAGTGGTTTTTTATGCACTAGAGGCGATGGAACATGAACTTAATGCAAAAAATGGCAAGTTTGAGAGCATAGGGGTTAGGGTTGGGTCAAAAGTGTCCCAAAATTTTCCAAATTTTTTATTACAACTCCTCCTCTGTTACGACCCTATTCTCAGGAACCATAAGGGGTCATAATAGAGAGGTTCTACTGTAGCTGGTTTTGAGAGAATGAGCATTCTGTCAACTCATGCGAGTAGTATTTAAAGATAATAAACTCCAATGCTCTGTGTTAAGTTCGGTTTCAAAAGTTGTACATTCAGTTTACTTAGATCATGTGACAACTGTGACTTGTTCACTGCACTAAGTGGTAACTTGTGCAACTGGCATAAGTGAATAAAGGATTAAAATGAATTTTTAATGACCAAGTTATTGAGTAACTGCAAAATCCTTGTGACTAACGAGTTATATTGGGTCTCAAGTGTGCCAAGTTTAGTCATGGCTAACTTTTGTGTTTTCAAAACATTAGAAATACCAATAATAGCTTGGGAGCGAGAATTTACTTTTGCTTCTACTTTGTGCTGGATTTCATTAACCACCTTAAATGTTATATTAAGGGCTTAGTTGATTGTGTCAATGTTACTGGCAAGGGTGTTAATTTGTTGGTTCACCATGGCATCCTTTTAGGAGTAAGGCGTGTAAATGTTTATTGCTTAACAAGTTGCATCACCACGATCCGACGTCTCCAATTACCTGAATTCCTCTTTTGCCTCTAAACTGAGTATTCACATCATTATGGTATTCTCTTAATACACTGTTTTTAACTGCTTGCAAGTAACTATATAAAATTTTTCCTGAGCACATGACATTGAATTCCTGTCAACACAGACGATATGCAAATATTAATCAATGGCTTC
Organism: Dryococelus australis; assembly: GCA_029891345.1. Lineage (NCBI taxonomy): Eukaryota > Metazoa > Arthropoda > Insecta > Phasmatodea > Phasmatidae > Dryococelus > Dryococelus australis. The sequence continues at coordinate 92,626,094 of CM056999.1, read as the reverse complement.
AGGCATTGTGGGAAAGTGTAATGCAATACTGTAAACAAGGGAAATACTTTGCTCATACACAACACAAAATCAACGGTTGCCGGGGTCCAATAAATCACAGCATGCATCCTGTAGGTAGGGAGTACCAACAGGACCGCTGAGAAAATGAAACACAGTACAACCGTGACCTTGGTTGTACTGCAGGGGAGGCGGACTGGGAGTGTGCCCCACTCTGCTTGGGTGCGGTCATCAATTGGTGTGGCCATGGCGATGGCCGGCGCATTCGCAGAGCGTACTTGCGTTCGTGCACTGCTGCCAACAGCATCTGGCGACGAGAACAGCATGTCTGAGGGATGGGGTTGGCAGCCTTGTTCCCCTTCTCCTCGACCCCCACTCACTCAGCAGTGGCTCGGAGGTGCGGCGACAGACAGGAATGCTGAGCGGGCGCCTCGTGCTAGCTGATTCCTGCTGTGTGACACACGTGCTGAGTCCAGGCATTGTCAGCACGCCCCAGTTGCGGTGAGAACAGACCCCCTGGCGGCGTTGTGAACGGCACCCACAGCGTTTCACGATACGTTGATGTGCTCAGATAGTTAGCAACATATACTGTAACATAATTTAGAATATATATTAAACACTGCACATGGAAAAATAATAATGAATTACTGTCAGAATGACACTGGATTAGTGCGTAAAATCAAGTTTAGTATGTCGGGTACACACTGTATTGTATTTTGGAGGTCCTGTTTTATTCATTTCTCTAAAGGTAGTGGATTCTCCTAGCATGTGAGTTACTTTGAAGGGACCGTGGTATCAGTGCATGAGTACTTTCTGCCTACCTCGGTTTCGAACTCCACGAGTTAATATGCAACATGTTCTTTTTGTGGGAACAATCAAATTGAGTCTTCTGCAGTCCTTGCACCTGAAATAAATTCATTTTAGCCGTTTCATGGGCTTCAAACAATTTCTGGCACCAGTCGTGCGCCCTTTGGGAATGTTGATCTGCTACTACTTGTGCCGGTAGGGCTGCTTCTACTCCGTGCAATAAGTAGAATGGGGTAATCTTAGTCGTAGTTTTGATGCTAGTATTGTAATTGAAAGAAATGAAATCGATGTAAAAATCCCAATTGGCTTCATCATTGTTCATGCACGCAGTTAATTGTTCACCAATGATACAATTTGACGTTTCTATAAGCCCATTACACCTAGGATTATAGGTTGTAGTCATTAATTTCTTTATTCCTAGAGATTTTAAAAGATGACTAATTAATTTGTTCTGAAAACTTGTGCCTCTATCAGTTAAAATTTGCAAGTCTGCATATGTGGCGCCGTCAATTGAGGGTACAGCCTTGGCGACAACATATCAAGTAGAATACTCTGTCATTACTAGAATATATTTATTTTTACACACAGTATTGGGAAGGGGCCCTTTTGCATCCGAAGCCCACATTGTCAAAAGCAGTTGGGGCAGGATAGATGTCATCTGACCCATCGGTTTAGAATTAACAACTTTTTTTTCTGACAAATGGGACATGCTTTTGCATATCTCTTATGTTGGCATTCATGTTATCGCAGTAGTATGACCACTTAATTTTTTCAAGGATTTTGAGGGTCCCAAAATGACCTCCACCGAATATCGCATAATGATGGGCCTGGATAATTTCATTAACATAAACTTGTGGAACAAGAGTTAACTTGGAGGGACCCTGAGGCATAATAATTTTTTTTTAATGTCACCATTCACCGTAATCTCATATCGTCGGCTCAATCAACACTACTTCATGTTGGCCCAATCTGGATTAATTTATGCTAGCTTAAGTGTTTTAATGTGAGGGTCACTATCATATTCTCCTACGAATGGTGAGGTATTTACAGCGATGGAATATTAATTAAAAATGGAATTGTCATCAATTTTTATATATTCTTGGTAATGTGTGTGTACAGACAAGAAATGTGGTCTATCTGATCTATTAATAATGAGTAGCTTACATTTAACACAGGATCAATACATGTTGTCTCTAACTGAGTGGTACTATTTTCCTTAATTATCTGAACGTTCACTATATAAGGTTGTAATAATTTTGCATATTGCGTGCATCGGAAAGATGTCTTCATTTGCCAACACCTTGGTTACCTTATTTCTATCCTGAGATTGTTAATAATTCTTAATATCATCCCAACAGTTTATTGTGTATTTAGCAATATTTTTCTTAATTTCATCCACTTTGTGACTGGCTTGTAAAATGGCTTCTGCTAATGCTTGGTATAGCGATGTGTACATCATCATGTTCTTTAACTTCGTAAGTATTATTATTAATGGTGACTTTGTTTGTCTGTACTTGAGGGTGAATAGTTATTCTGCTTAAAGCATCGGGGAGGGTATTTAAATTTCCATTCACAATGTGTGCCTCAAAATCATACTCACTGAGTGCTATCGCCATTTTCTGTATTCTAATGTTATGTTCTGCCATAGAGCGCAGATATTTTTAACTGGTGTGGTCTGTTTCAATCTTAAACCGTCTTCCATATAAATACTGACAAAAATGATTGATTACAAAGATAACGAATAGCTATAAGCTCTCGTTCCGTCGCATTCCAGCGCAATTCCTGTACTGATAACTTTTTCGAAGCGAACACAATTAGGTATCGCTGTTTTGTTTGCGGGTCTTCTTGCAGAAGTGCTCCGCCGACTGCCTGTAAAGTAGCTCTTTTCAAGTTAAGGAACGCTCGCTGATGAAAATTCTCCCACTTACATGTTATACTATGCTTTGTCAGTTCAATAAGCGGCTGCGCTATTGATGCATAATTCATTATGTACCTCCGCAGGTATGACGTCATGCCGAGGAAAGTACGTAGTTGTTTTAAATTTGTTGGAGGTGCCATTTGTTCTATAGTGCAGACTTTGTCAGGATCTGTAGAAATTCCATTGGTGTAATTATATGACCTAATATTTTCACAGTCTGTTTAGCAAAGGTGCATTTATTTGTGTTGACTTTTACGTTGAATATACAGAGCCTTTGGAAAACCTTATCTATATTGGAAATATGTTCCTCGAACTTACTACCTACGATGAAAATATCATCAATGTAAGCAATCGCTGCTGTCCAATGTAAGGGTTCTAATAGAGTATGGATGAACATTTTGAAGTACTGGGGGAGGTACTTAACCCCACTGGCATTGTTTTATACTGGAACAACCCTACTCCATTGATTGTAAATGCCAATTCGTATCAATCTTGCTTTCTAACTGGTATGTTATAGAAACCTGAAAATAAATCTAAGCTTGTTATGTAATGTGAATTTTGAAGAGCATTTAAAATATAATTCTGTATGAGGCAGTGGGTACTGCACTCTTGTCAAATACTGATTGAGTTTACGGAAGTCTGTGAAAAATCATAAACCATCGTTTTTTAATACTATTAAACATGGTGCAGAATAGAGCGAGTCTGCTTCCTCAATAATATCAACTTTTACCATGTAATTTATTTGGACTAAAAGTTCATCACAAATTTTTGGAGTAATCCTATAAGGTCTACTCATGATAGATTTGTCAGCAGTCAAATCTAACTTTATTTTCAAGTTTTTTGCTTCGGATAATTCTGGAGTGTATTTGCAAACCTGTTGTGGTATTTATCAATAATGTTAGTGGTGGCCTGTTTTTGAGCAGTGGATATGTTTTTATTTATATGTTGCAGGTGTGATTGGCAAAATACAAAAGTGTCTAAACCTTTACAATAGTGCTGCTCGATAGTTAGTATTTTGATTATCTTGGATGCCTGAATACAAGGGTATTTCCATAATTTTGTTTGAGTCATGTGAATGGATGAACAAAATGTTGTGTTTCAAAATTGGTATTACATCATATCTTTTGATGAAATCAACACCTAAAATTAAATCTTGTTTGAGATTGTCAACAACTAAAAAACTTTGTGGGTATGTGCGGCCATGAATGCTTAAGTTAATTATCATTTCAAATTTTGTTGAAGTTAAGAATGATGTTGCTCCAACTCAATTTATTGGTTCTTTTAAAGGATAAAGTTGCTGATTAGATATCACCGTACTAGCTACGTGAGCACCCGGTATCTAGCAATGCATAAAATTGTTTTCCTCAAATTGTGACAAGAATGCTTGATGTCGCAGTACGAAGTCCTACATGCTGACATTCCATATTTGGTATGGGGCATACTTGTTTACTTGATCTAGGTTGAGGCACGGGCCCGCTGAGTTTGTTTTTCAGCAACAGCTCATCATCGCGGGCTTTGCTCCTCGTGTTTTGAAACATGTAGTAGTGTCAGTTGTGCGGTTTCGCAATGCTCGCTCTACAAAAACAGTTTTCAGCATCAGCCTGAATTTGTTTTTAAAGTGCTGAAATCTGTCACTGATATCGGTCAAAAATTCAAACTTTTGGTGCGGAAACAAACTGCAGTTATGGCTTTTATGTCCCATGTAAAAGCACAACGCACTTGCGTCCTGCGCAAGACTACGTGGCCCGGCGACTTTATTCTTTCTGCAACTATTTGTTGAGGTGTGGCAACGTTGCAATGTGGGTCGTGCAGCTGCGGTGGTGTGGCAACATCGGCCTGGCTCGCACAGTGGGGAGAAGTGAAGCGCTTGCAAATCTCACTCGGGGCCGGCTGCGCACGCGCTGTTTGTTGTGACGAAACTTTGTCTGATATGACTGCAATAGCTGCCCCCGCCGGCGGTGTACGTACAATCCTCTGAGGCGGAACTTTCCCTGACATATCTGTTTTAGCCTGGATTCTCTGCAACGTGAACTGTATTGCAGAATTATGCTTCTGTTCAGAGTTTACACGTCCTTGGCAATCCTTTACTTGAAATGTAGACATATCGTGTGGGATGTTATTTTCATGTTGTACGCACACATTTCATTGAACTGGGGGTGGTGTGTGTGATTGAGGCAGGTTGCTACGGGCAGTGAATTTAGTGATGTCAGCGTATGAATGCTACAGCACAACTTTATTGAAAATATCCCGACAGGTGTCACAAATCCGGATGTTGTTTTCTTGGGTGAGGGAGAAACATTTGCCCTGAAATTTTCTCCACAATTTTTTCCCTGTACATGTCTGTAATCTCTCAGTTGTGGCCTGAAGGGGCCTGCCTGGTGGTTCATGTGGTATTTATAGGGGCCATGGTTTGGTGCTTGTCTGTATGGTTCCCTTCTCTGTATCCATTCAATTACCGTGGACTGTTTGTATGTGGTCTGAATGAGCGTGTTTCTGTGGGTGGTGGGTGAGGTTGGAAATGTATGTGTTTGGACGTGTCTCACTGGGTGTAGGCATGGGGCCGTGTATTTGTAAGTGTTCTTGAGCTTACCTAACTGTTCTTTCAATATAGCTATCTCCTCATGCAGTTTAACATTTTGTGGGTTTTGGTGTGGTCTGTTCAATGTTCTGTTTTTGCTCTTGAATGGCACAAGTTTTTTGGCAAGGGGTGGTAGCAGAGAGTCCCAAATTATGTTAAATTCTGACTCAGGCAATTCTGATGTACACTTATTCTTGTAAAAAGTTAAATTTTTCAATATGAGCCTGAGCACTCTCACCTGGTTGTTGTTTTGTGGAGTGTAAGAGGGGTCTGTAGTGAGCTGTCGTGTCGAGTTTTGTGAATGTGTGCAATAGTTTTTCTTTAATATGTCTCCCCAAGTGATTTCAGCCGCACTGGCGTATTAAAGATTTTCATACGTCCTCTTAGCAGTACCTTTCAGATAGAACTTTAGGCGGCGTCGTTTGTCAAGTTCAGACGAACTGTTAACTTTGCTTGCGGTGTTGAAGGTGTCTAAAATTCCTCCACATTTTCATTACTTTCCCCTGAGAAATTGGGGATATTTTGTAAATGTTGTAAAATAAGTTGATTAGAGGTTGAAATGTTGGGTGGATTTATGGTGTTGTCAACATCGTTGACAGACTGGTGTCCTGTTATGTAATTTATGTTTGTGTACTCGTGTAGTGGAATGTCAGTATTCATGCTGGGAATTGAAATTGAAAGTGGATTTGTTGTCTGTAGTGTGTGGAGTGGGCGTGGTATTAAATAAGCACTTGTACCAGGCTGGTTAAATGTTGATAGGTGTTGAGAAGTGTGTTCAAGTGGTATAATGTGTTCTGTTGTGTTAGTACTAGTTAACTGATTTCTTAACTGCTTGTGTATTTGAACTGCATGTTTAGCGTCGCCTTAATAAACTAATAGTATCTTAACTAATTTCCTTATATTGTGTCCGGTAAATGGGTGTTCTGTAGTCATGTCGACATGTTAAAATAAGGGTGTGTAGTGTAGTTGGTGTCGCGCACTTTGTGTAACTTATAATTTATAGTAAATACAGAAGAGAAGAAAATGGGAATATCTCCGAAGCGCACACACAACATAAGTGGAGATTTCCTAGCTTATAAGGGAACAGGTTGTTCCACCTGCATTAAAAGTAGATTACATGCATTATCCTAAGATACATAAAAATACAAGCAATTTTAAAGGGTAGCGGGGATGGCGACGTGATGTCAAACTGCTGGTCTGGCAAGGTCTCCTACGCAAGTTGCTGACGTGCGCACGTGGCATACTAACCTGCCACACTATGGCTTACTGCGCATGCCCTGTCGGCACGTAACTGACAGCTGTTTAACACAGTGCTGAAGTACAATAATTTAAGTATAATCAAATAAGTATTAAGGAGCAAGGTATTACACTATAATTGAATTCTAGTCTGAAACATATTCCACTTGAACACTCTGGGGTGCAAAGGCAATGAACGTAATTTATCAAATTCACTGAAATGCTACGCGTGAGCACATTGTGGTTTGCATGAAGCACAGTCACGTTTCTTTCTCGCTGTGTACAGTTATCTAACAGCGAAGCGCAACTGAAAAGTTGTATGCAACCTGAACCTACTTGCATAAGCGCGAAGTGGATCGAACGGCGGCTCCACCAGTGTAGAAATTCCCCTTCCTCCTAACCTTACTAGTGGTCTACAACTTCACTCTGAATCCTGACTCAGTTATTGTATGTCAAAGGTATCATCCTAGGAGGGGTACTACTCAAGGGGTACGTAACTCTAAGATGGATTGGTGGACCAGAATTCATTAACACAACCCTTTTATTATAACAATAATTACACGTTTGTGATAACCATTAATTACACAATATAAGTTCTTCAACAATTACAAGAAATACAAGTTATTCTATTTGCAAACCTATGTGAACTCGCTAACCTTGCCAGAGTTATTATGTTAGGACTGGGTAATGGGGACTCGCACGGATTTATGCTCAGCAATATAGCAGACTGCAGTATGGCCTAGAGCTCTTCTAGGCCTAGTCTATAGTGATGCCCTCTGCTTTATGGTCGACTGCGACGAGTACTATACTGACTACCTAATTGTGCTGCGGTGACCATCTGGGGAGTGGGAAGTGGCGCAAAGTATGTCGCTTATATATGCACCAGGTCCTCGGCTATGTGGAGCATGTTTTACAAACAAATTACCTCGCTCCAAAAGCTATACTCCATTGAACCTTAGGAGGTTTATGTGCAGCACCTTGGTGGCCGCTACAACATATAAAACTGCATCAACAAGTGTTTCAACAACAGAATCCACTTGCAGATTCCAGTCAACAGTTCCAGTTAGTTCCCATACCACCAGCAGTGTCCTATCAACAAACAACAGTTAAGTGCATTGAGGAAAACAAACTTTCACAGAAGAAATCGCAGGTATGAATAAGATTGAAGATTGTAAAATTTTAATATAATTTTTTTTTTCTCCTTGTAATTAATATTGCCGTGAATTTTATATTTATTAAATTTTTTGTAGGTAATTTGTATAATATTACAGGTTAGGTAATTTGGAAATTTAGGCAAGATGACACAAAATTTTCAAATGAGCGATCAGCTAAATTTCATTTTAAAGTTATTTTTAGAGCGTGGGAGAGAACAAAGAGCAATGTTTCAGGAAATTCAGGCAAAACAAAACGAGTTGAAAAATGGATAGATAAGAGAACTAAAAAAGCCTAAAAACTAGTGTAAACAATTAGTAGGAAAAGTCACAGAGCCCAGAAAAGTATTTGACAAACATTCAGTTGCAATTGATGTTCAGAATAGGCCTACAGTAAGTATTGAGGAGGCTTTTTCAGAAGATAAAAATGTTGTGTTATCAGAGAATATTTCCAGTAGTGAATGTAAGGTCGTAAATTCTCAAGGTAAATTAGAAATTTTAGAGTACAATTGCCATAATTTGGAAATTGAAGCAAATGAAATTCATGTAGTAAAAAAAAAATCTGGGTGGTCGATCCCCGAAAAACCCTCAGTGAAATGAATTTTAGGTTAGGTTCAGCAGTTATTTTGCACCAACCTAGGGTAAATCCAAATATTTTTATTTTTTGTTCCACTGCTGTGAGACCACCACAGATGTCAATTATTATTTTGAAAGTGGGGGATTATACAAAAGTAAATGTAGTTAGGAAATTGGTAAAGTGATGATGAGGAAGAAACATAATCTAGTTTGTGACTCCAGGTAGTTGAGAATGTAATGATTTAGTAAGTGTTTGCACACAAGATCATTTTGTAATGTACTGTTTTTATATATTAGTTTAATATTATTCAATTAGTGTTCATTCATACAAGGTAATTTTTGTACTGTATTGTCTGTGTATGATTAAAATAGAGGTTATATTTATTGAAGTTAATATGAGAAAAATTTGAGAAACACCAAGTAATACAATCCAATATTCTGTTGAAATTTATTTTGTTAGGGCTATTTGAGCCTATTGATAAATATGAAAAATTTATTTTGTAATGGCTATTTGTCATCATGACATTTAATAGAAAGTAACACTGTAATTATAAATGTGAAGAATTTAACTTATAAAGATATTTTCATAAATGAATTTCATTTTGTAATGACTATTTGCTATCAAGACATTTAATTGAAACATTGTATGTATATGGAGCATTAAAAAGTTGAGCAAATTATCTTGTTATGTAAAGAAATTTTTATAATTATGTTTTTTAATCTGAGAGAGATTGCAATTAAACTTTATTTAGGGTTGATATGTATGAAAAGTGACAATAATGCAGTAGGAGACTGTATAAGAGGTGCGTATTTGTTTATGATTTTGTATAATGGTGTTTTGTGGGACAGAATATTTAATTGGCTGTATATGTGCATCTCACATGGGGCGAATTTTGTGAATGGCGTTGTGTTTTCTAATGTAGTAATAATTGTAAGTGCTTTTGTATCATAATTTGTTTTTGTGCTAGAATCAGGCGCACATTAATTTTTGTGTATTAATGAAGTTAATTTTTGCAAAAGCATATTTTTTGAAGGTGTATTGTGTAGTAATTCTCAGAAAACTTTGCTTGTGCGTGGATGTAGATTGCAGTTTGATTTTGAAAAGTGTTAGTGTATGTTGCAGATTAATTTTGGAAACCCATCAAAATATATTTTAATTTATATATGATGATTATAATGATGAAGTGCGAACTTGTGTAATATGTGTAAGATTGATTTCGCTCCCTTTATAATGTCCATGCTTTAATAACAATAATATTTATTAATTGTGTTTGAACAGGTTTGAGGCCCAGAGTTAAATGTGGCACTAACCTAATATGAAGGGCAGGGGCTCTCTTGTCTTGAGTTAAAATACTGCTGATCCCATAGACAAGGTAGTAGCTCTTTTTGTGGTCCCTTGAGTTAAATTTGGTACTGATCTAAAGTAAAAGTCAGTACCTCTCTTGAATTTTAGCCAGACCTTGTATCCCCTTTTACATGTTGCATGTTAATTAAATTCATTTTTCCACTAATGAACTATGTAAACAAAAACTTAAAGAGAGTTTAATATTGTATTTCATTGTCATTTTCTGCTAAAGAAACATGTAAACAATTCAAATTGAATATGAATATAACATTGTAATGATTTTGAAAGAGAAATGTGATGTATGTATACTAAATTTTTGCAACTTTTCCTAATTTACTTTGTGTGATAGGGAATGTAAAAAATTTTGATGATACAAAATTTCAATAAATTGGAATGTATTTTACAGTGATGCAAACTTTATATATGAAGAAATAACCATGTAGCTGTGTATTTCTGTGTGACTTTAACTTTGTATATGAATGAACAACCATGTAATTATGACTTGAACTATGTATATGAATGTATAACTATGTAATTATCTAATGAAATCATTTTTCTTGCAAGAGACAATCAACATTCATGTACGTTCCGATTTGGGACAGGTTTCTTCAAAATCTTCCCCAAATCGAGGGGGGTTATGTAACATTGCAATATGTTATAATTTATATATTCGGGAATTATTTCAATGTTCTGTAATTTTGTGTAAAGGATAGTAGTTCATTTAATATTTAGAAGATTGTGGCAATAAGAATTTGTTTGTATTTTGTACATATTCATTTTCCAAATTTATTATTTTATTAGAGCCATTGTGTTGAGACTATAAATAATTGTAAATAGCCTGTTTAAAGTGTTGTGAGGGCTTGAGTCCGAATAGTGACGTGGATTATAGTGTTTATATGAGACATTCAACACGTTTTTGCACTTGGGTGCCTACAGAGCACCACGACTTGAGTTCTCCTGGTGGCTGCTAGGAGCGGCGAGGAATCAGTACAGGATGGTGGCAGGCGTGGCCGGATGCATGGCGTTCATTACAGTTTATCAAACCTTAAATGTGTAAGTTTCAAACCGAAACACATTGCATCAGTAGTATAATCGTCATAGAATGACAGTGCAACTTTTTCAAGGAGTTAGTAAGAGAGTCACATGTGCAAAATTTGATGAAACTTAGTGTACTGATGTCACAGTAGGTCGACATAACCCACACGCACATTGTAATACTTTGATTTTGAGACCCACATCAGTGTTTGCAGGCTATTTTTAAACATTAGTGCACTTTGCGAAGCCACAATTGAACCACGTTTACTTGATGTAATATTTCAGGGATGTAGTGTTTGTGAGGGCAGCGAGTGACCACGCTGTCATTCTCTCTCTCTTGCTTCTTTTTCTTTCATTTATTACAACTGTCAATTATTTGTGAAGAGAGAGCAATAAACTTCACTTAACATTCATCTTTCATTTAGTTTTTGTTGGCACTCCTAGATCAACAAATGTTCAAGTGTTCTATTTATTTCTACGCTACGAGTCTCAAACTTTAACCAACTGAGCTAGTTCAAGCTAGTGTTTGCTGCGAACGCTCACACGTTTTCGTACAGCAGAACCACTACAATTGTTGACCAACGTGGTGGCACACTACATGGTATAACACTTAATACTTAAACCTTTAAATTTTTTTTATTATAAAAATACATTTAAATTTAAATAATAATTTTTTAGATTTTTGGAATTAAAGGTCAAAGTTCTGAATCCTGCTTGCCCCGACCCAAAGGTTGCTTGGGTCACTGATCCTAGTCGCCTGTCTCGGAGAAAAATGGACTTTTCTGGAGAGTCCTTATATTTAAAATGGAAAAAAATAACATTTTGAGTGAAAAAATTATTTCTGGGTAAAATAATCAATTTCTGAGGGGTTTTTTTTTGGGCTAAAACATGCAATTTAAGGGCAGAATGAGTGGTTTTGAGAGAAAAAAAACTCCAACATCGCAGTCAGCCAGCTCCCCCAGCAGATCTGGATCCCGACCCTGGACCCTGTCTGATCTCTCTCTCCTTACCCTACAACTATCAATTTATATTTAGTATATAAAAGCTTGGGGCCAATAATCAATAGCCATACTCAAGATATGTGCTTACTACACTTACGCAAATGAGGTATGCATTCTATATTGCAAACAGTTAAGAGCCTTATGTAAGATATGTGCTTACTACACTTGTGCAAATGAGATATGTTATAAATTGCAAATAGTTAAGAGCCTTACGCCAGATATGTGTTTACCACACTTATGCAAATGACGTATACGCTCTATACTGCGACCAAGCTTTTACATATTAAATATAAATTCCTACAAAAATATTAAATTGTAGTAAAGTTTATTACGGCTGTTCGACCATGTCATACAAGATTTACAAATTATTTAACTACTCCAAAAATTATTTTTATCATTTTAGTTCATTTATAAATAAAAGTTTGGTTTTAAATGTACAGGTTATTTATTGTATGTTAAAATCAGGCAAGGCTCCTCCCACTAGCTGATGCCAGTAGCAACAGCGAGTCAAACAAAATGTTTCTCAGATGCACTCAAAAATCTTTAAAATTCAGTCACTTTTTGCAACACATTTTCCCAAATAAAAAGATGAAAATCCTAATTCTGTATTTATATCTGCTCCTCTTTTTAACATTATTAAGGAAATTGCATAATAACTGGCATGAACTCATGACTATTTTCAGAATACAGGATATTATTCGTTCTTCCCCTGACATGAAACCATATTTTGTGTTATTCTTGATTTTAAAGTAGGTAATACTGCAGTCTGATTAATGCTTACTTGACACAAGATAATGTGTAGCACAACTGCTCGTTCACCCCAGTGGTAGTATTTGCTCTTTTCTATAGCCCCAGTACTACAATGGTCTTTGAACGTTCCTCATCGTTTTTCAGTTGCTTGTGTGTAAAGTTTTCTTAGGAAATACAGTCCACAAACAAAGTCAATCTATAATCTTAAAGTGTGCTTTTTTTTGTACTAAATTATTGAACAAGGAATTTTTGCTAAAAGTATAAATTTTAAACAAAGATAACAGTTTAGCAGCAAGACCATGTGATGATGGTGAACATACAGTATGACAAATTACGGCAGTTATGTGTGAGAAAATAGGCCACACAGTTTCAACAACTTCCAAGTTTTTTTTAATATGAACTCGAATGATCGGAGGAAGTTTGTAATGGAAAACGGTTACATTACAACTGTACGGACAGGGAAGAGGAGCTTGTGATGCCATTACAACCTACAGCAAAAATGGTGTATTATTTTTGTCTCTGCTACACAAAACTGTAAGTGTGTAAATGAAAATAATTACATCTACCTTTAGTAGATGGTGTTAGTCAGCAAGTTAAATTGTCAGAAAGTGTTTACTATGAATATCAAACTTTTGCGGTTCATCTGCTCAAACAGTTTCCCAATGGATATAAACTCCCAAGTATATCACATACATAAGTTAGTTCATCAATTTTTCATGCCACTATATTCAAATGTACTTTTATATATAGAATTGTGATTTATATTACTGCTATTCAGATTATACGTCACACACATTGTGATGCGATGGACGCTTGATAGATGTGGTGGCAACAGGGTTTGGTAATGCATGCTCAAAGGAAAATCTATAGTTTTGAGATTGATAGTTCCTTTGTATACTTTGGTTGATATGTACATCTAAATTTAGAATGCCCCATGAAAACTGTTGTAACTGTTTTAAGGGTAATTAATGTATTATATTTACCAATTTTTCTCTACTACAAAGTTTAAAGGTATAGTGAAACTTCCACCTAATACACTATCTACCAAAAAGTAATTGGGCACCTGTTCACAATGTTTGCTCGGTGGTTGTCACCCTGTTAGAATCTTGTAGGGCCACCTCTTGAGGCTATAACAGCAGCCACCCTGTCTGGCATGCTCTCTATGAGTGTTTGCAGGACATCCACGGGGATCCGTCTCTATTCCTCTTGCAACCATTCCATGAGTTGAGAAATGGATTTTGGCCGCGCCTGACGAGCCCTCACTCAGCGATCCAATTCATCCCAAAGATGTTCTATAGGATTGAGGTCAGCTCTGACCGGGCCAGTCCAATCTGCGAACATTGTTGTCGGCGTACCACTGCATAGTAGCCCTTGAAACATGGCACCTGGCATTGTCATCCTGGAAGTAACACGAGTCCATTCTGTAAAAACGTCACAATGTTGGGAGCATTTCATTATCCAGAATGTTACAATAGGCCTCTGTGTTCACGCTACCACTGACAAACACCAGCGGCCCTACGCCGAAGGCTGTGAAACACAAGCCAACTGACGTACTGAATTACCTATCTTCACAAGTGCCCAATTACTTTTTGGTAGATAGTGTGTATAAGCTTAAGTCACCAAATTGGTCACTTTTTTATAATTTTAATCATTTATAATTTTTTTTTTTTTCAATTTGTACTTTGACCCCTGTCTGTTACGTTTTCCCAGTTCAGTAACAGACCTACATAAAATATTTTACCATCCCAGATCTTACCTTCTTTTATGGTTGCATCCAGGGTTGGCTCAAAGGAATGGCCAACTGCCTGGGATACAGAGAAAAAGAGGTGCCAATATTGAACAAGATTTTCCAGTAAAATAAACAAAATACGGTTTGATCCATGTGATAAAAGATAAAAGAAGAGTGGATCAACTAACACATTTATTAGTGTGGACACAGAGTTGCTTGTTTCCTTCTAGCTTTTTCTTCATGTTCATTAATTCATTTGTTGGAATGTGGGAAATACAATACAGCGCAGGAACTGTTTTTTAAATTGTCAAACTGGGGAAGAGAACAGTGCTAAATGATAAATACAGGTTCCTACTAATAAAATGGGGGCTCAAAGCTTTGCCGGACTAAATTTGAAACCTGAAAATAAAAAAATTTTCATTTTCAAGCATATAATTTACCAGAATGCAGAAATTTATGTTTTTAATATTTTATACTCGTGACTAGGGCTATTATAAGGGGAGAATTGAAGTTATTTATAAAAGCAGAATACATATTTAATATAATTATTATTAGATACCATAAATATAAGGTATTGGCAAGGGAGATCATAACCAAATACAATATATGGCTAACCTGAATGATACAGTCGCCGTAGGATGAGTGTTGTGCGGAAAGTGGCTAGCAGCATGCCAAGCTTCATCTTGATGGCTTCATCTCAGTGTGGATTTACAGACAGATGGACTGACCCCGTACAAAGTGTTACCCAGTATTATACAGCTTCTGATGTCATAATTGTCCGAAATACTGTGTCACTGGGAGGGGAGATCCGCCATTGCTTCACTGATATATTTATAAACTATTTTGTTGTAATGTGTTTTGGATTCTTCGCCTGGCCTGGATACCGATGCACCACTGCAGTTCACTGGGCTTGTCTGCCTTTACTGAATCATAACAAAGTGCACACTTTTGTAACATTTATCAAAAAAATTGTCACGTAGGTGACTTTAGAGGTTGTAAGAAGTGGCCTGCAGCCATGGAACTTTCTTCACATTCACCACTTTCATATTCACTTGGCTTTGCAACACGTAACATGGGGGATCTTTTTAATAATTATTCAAAAGGTCAGTCCTATACAGGACTTTCTGTTGTTATGAAAGAGCATACTTAATCACTATTAATTATGATAATTACTGGCAGAAAAATTAACTTCACAACTTATTTTTAACACTTAATACCATTTTCAGAGAGGGCGGACTTTAATTTAACATACTTTTGTTGCATGTCAACATGCTGCACAATTAGAATGTGCACTTTATGGACGACTTTGCCCCATCTACGAGCCACGTGCACTCAGGAGAGAAATATATAAGCGGCAAACCAAATTAAATATATCGAACTAAGACAGCCCACAAGCCTGGATGGCCGATTACATCACTGTCAATTATGTGTGTAATTACAATCCCCATTGACTGTCCAGATTTATTCATGCAAAAGGCACCCCTGCGAAATAAATAAATATTATTAAAATTCTATATCCATCGCTTAGCTCTGAAAGAAGCTAAGCGATGGATTTTCTTGGCTGGTTTGGCTTCCTTTGCAGACTGCGCCTCAAGGATGTATCCAGGATCTCGACGCTTTAATTTACGCTTGATGCAGCTATCAATTATTTCAGGCAAAATACACTGCAGATAGAAACGTTGCAACTTGGGTAGCATAAAGTTCATCCATATGAGTTTATTTATAAGGATTCTTTGAATGAAAATATCATTTTCTGCATATGCAACGAAGTCACAAAATATTTTGTTAGCAATATTCAACTGGATTTGAATTTGGAAGTAATAGACATGGTTGGTTTTAAGTCTTAGGCCACATGACTTACTCTCTAGGTACAAGTTTTTCTTTCCTGAGAGCACAACTTGCTCAAATGATTGTAATCCAATTGATGGAAAACACTTGATTTCTACAATACCATCACTTCCGACTGTCGCATCCGGGCTTGCTCCAAGGTAGGGAGAATCAGCATTTACAAATAAGCCACATTTTCTTGTTGTACTCCTTGTAGCTCTTCGTACTTTTTCAGTGCAATCTTTCATGGAGTCTCCCATACTGTATGGAGGCAGTGTTGACATCCTGTTTGAAGAGAATCGTCTTTACAAGATTGTGGCATGCTGTGTAGTCTAACCTACGGACAACAGCCCCAAAATTGGACGCTGTAAGGCGATTGAGGCGTTCTTCTCTCCAAACGATGTTGTTGAGTTGTACTATTGTTTTCTTTTCAAGCAATGTACGTTTTGCTTCTGTGTCTACTTGAGTTGAAAGCACTTCTAGAAAATCTTTGCATTTTTTATTCAGCTCTTCTGCTGGTATGTAAAGTTCCGTAATATCATGTCCCTACTCTGAGTCTGGGCACACTGTCTTTTTCCTTCTTAATCTGATATTAGTTTTGTACCTCTTACGTAGTGAAGCCCTAGCCGTATCCCTCTTGGTGCAAAGTCTTTTCAATGTCTTCCCTGGACTTCTTCCAGGCATTCTTTTCCAAGGACTGGAATGCCAAGATGGACCAGCAGAGAAAGACAAACCTGCTGCTACTGCTCTTTGCTTGTACGACTCTCATTTAGAAAAGTCTATTTTCTTGCCACCAGTAAATTTTGAAACCAAATTCATATATCTTTCAGCTAGATTTGTTGTCTTGTTGAGAGTCAATCTATCCACATAACGTATCAGTCTGTCTAATAGCTTCTGTATCGGTACAAGTAGATTACTAGCAACTAAACAAGACAGTACGTTAGGTTCTTTACTTGTTTTTCTTTTGCAACACACCTCTCAGCAATTTTCATGATTCCCACATACATGATCCAACGAGTTTAACAAGTCTTGTCTTAATTTGTCACAGGCTTGTGATTGATCTTTTATACTAGATGCTTCTTTCACCGCTGAACGCACACCTTTGATAAGTCTTTCCATTCGTGAAATGCCACTGACCATCTCTGTGAGAACTCTTTTCCCATCCAGGGAATAAGCTGTATTTTCTGCCAGTTTGTGTAAACCATCACTGAATGCTCTTGTCATATTGTTAGCACATTCTATTTTCTTTATGTAACGACAATATGGAACTCCCTCTTGTAAGTGAGTATACACACTGGAATCACCATCACCTATTTAGCTTAGGTATTGCAGTCCATGTTGTGGGTCCCGTATAGTTCTTATAACATAAATGGGATGGTGGGTCCTTATCTTCTGACTTGTAGCGAGCACAGAAGCTATTTTTCACCCCCAAATACAGTAGGCTACCGGTTTCTGCTCCAATTATGACACCCTGAAACATGGGACAATTGGACCAAATATAACATATATACCAAACAACTCTAATTGTTTACACATGTATGTCATTTACAGTAACTGTATAAAAACTTAGAACCCCAGCCGTTGATGACATCCCGTGCCCATAAGATCTTTTATTCCATCCTCCATCGGCAATAACTGAAATTTATGGACTTCCATCCTTAATATGTCCTTTACTAACCGCAATCTGCTTTTCTTTTTCACCATTTTCTTTCATCTTCATGAAAAGGTGCTCTTCCCAAGTCTGAAACAAGAGAACTGGTTTATGAAATTTTGTAATAAAATTAATTATATCTTAAAAACTGATATCTCTATTATATTAAGAACAATCATATACAACCCTCCTTTCTCCTATTTAAATTTCCGTACCATAAAATTTTGCACATTAGCTCAGTTTTGTATGAACATCTTTAAGCTGTAGAAGAAGTTGAAATATTCTGTTTCTTATTCACTACAAATTTGGAAGGGGCCGAGATAGGTCGAACAGCTAGAGCATTTGCATCCCTTCAAAGCGATCCTATTTTGATTCCCGGATTTTCATATCTGGGTATTATGCAAGGTGGTGCTGCTGGCCGGCAGGTTTCTCCAGGGCTAACCAGTTTCCCCGGCCTTACATTATGACACACACTACTCCGTAGCCACCTCACTTCACCCTCATCGGCACTAAAGACCTAGAAGTAAACAGCCGTCCAAACCTCTCAAATCCAAATGTTGACCCATATCACATTTAGCCCTCTGGAACCTACTATATTCTGTATAAAGTGTGCTAGTTTAAGTTTACATGTGTGTAATGCATAGACCTAACATATTACAATTATAAAGCAACGTTGGGCACGATCAGAGTTGCTTTGTAGATGTTGCTTTTGAGCGCAAGACCATGTTGGCATCGCTGGAGCATCTTGACCATGACCAATGTATATATTGTATATAGAAATTTCTGGTACATTTTTATCGAAGTATTATTCCCAGCTAGTAAAAACCTAAATAAGTTATATGAAAAATTTTACTATTGAGACATATTTGTTTATTTATTATCCTTATCTGACTATATATAAATCATTACCTTTTCTGAACTATTTACATTACACTCAAAATATCTACAAATAAAACATAGCATAATTCTTAGGGTCGTAAATTTTTCATTAAACGATTACTTATTATCTGGTACATAGAGTCCCATTTCATTACCAAAAAAAAATTAATTTTCTAATTCACATTTGCAGCAAATGTGAATCTGAAATCTCCTATGGTTTTAGGTATTGAGTCAGGTCTGTATGTGGTTAACATTACATATACCTTTGCCAATTATAGAAGGCATACAATCTGTGTAGATACAGTTCGCGACACATAACCTGTTTCCAATATCACTGGACACTAAAGTATTCAAACAATATCCCTTTATATCCATTTATATCTGTTTTTTTACACCAACTTTTGAACTATTATTTTATGACTCTCATTGGTTTTTTCAAATTGATTGTCTATGTAAGCCTGTATATTAATATCCATTATATTGTCCAAAACAAGAACAACACATTTGTGTGAAGTCATTAAAATTTGATTAGCGAGGTGACTGCACATTTGTTTTATGTCTTACATTCAAAAAGTCAAAGTACATTAGGTCACATTGGAACTGTATAAGATTCCCTACTATTTAAATATATTCTTTTAATACCTTATCAGAATGTTGGTCGATGGGCGAAACATATCATCTTTGAATCTATAATGTGTAGTATAAGTTTGATGCAATGGTAGAAGGTGTGTGGGGCATAGTCATTCAAGAACTGTAAGTTGTAATGAACACTCAAGTTATGGGTAACCTATCTGAAAGAAAACCAGATTGTGTAATCATTTTTATTTATAGGTAATTATTAGTATATTTACATATATTTCCATGTTCGTGTATTTGGCTGA
The DNA here is from genome assembly GCA_029891345.1 of Dryococelus australis. Taxonomy (NCBI): domain Eukaryota; kingdom Metazoa; phylum Arthropoda; class Insecta; order Phasmatodea; family Phasmatidae; genus Dryococelus; species Dryococelus australis. Next base: position 92,606,733 of record CM056999.1, on the reverse strand, counting down.
TAGTTTCACAGTGAACTTAATAACAGGAGCAATAAATTGAGTGCATCTACATATTTCGTATGGACCATTGAGCCTAAAATTGCAAATTTTCAACAGTATATATATATATATATAAATTACCTGTTCAATGGCTGTCTTGTGTTTACGAAATGTCTTGTCACTCATTATAAGAATATCCAGTATACCGAAGAGTTCTTCTGTCTGTGAATACCCTATTCCAGTAGAAATGGCACCCCAGACAAGAGCTTTGTTTACATTTGCTGCTTTATCAGGTGGCACGGATGTAATTATGTAGTGGTTTGAACAGTTGTCGCATTAATAAATCAGCTTAAATGACAGACCATTCCTTATCTCCTTCATAAGGACATATTTGCCCATAGTACATACTTCGAGATGTTCAAAAATTGGCTTCATTTGCTTGATGAAATACAGTGGATCAACAATTCAGTTTCCTGATACAATGTTTTCTTTCTGGATAGTGTTCTCAATCACAAGGTTTGGCAATTCATCCTCCCTTTCAGATTCTGATGTTTCTGGCTTGTACAATCCCTCATCATTGTGGTCGTTCTTTTCCTCTGACTCTGAATCACAAGAATTGAAATCTAAGTAAGAATGATGTCTTACAATGATGGATTCAGACGATTGTGAAATATCGTTCAGTTCAAATGAGGTATTTGAACTAGTAGCATCCATTCTGTAAAGAAGAAAATGCACAATTAACTATGAATTTGTAAAAAATTAAGTTGAGCAATGGTCGGTAAATTCAACATCCTGCCAAAAAAAAAACCTACAATGCGCTGCCACTATTAACGATTATAACAAAATAATTATTTCCGCATGTACTGTGGGGTGCATATGAGAGGTGTTGCCTGATGACACAGTGTTCGGATGCACATTTTAAAACTGGGTCTTTTAGTCTATCAGCTAGTCATGGCATTTCATGAAAATGCCACCAATCGTGCGGGAAAGATATTTAAAAATCTACAGATAACTTCTATTTCTTTTACTACAATTTGTCCCGAAAAGACATAAACCATTTAATAATTCGGAAATTGTGCATCCAACAATTAAAAAGTTCATGACCAAAATTAATGTACACAAAGTCTCATTTCTCAATTTTACTAAATTTACTAAAATCCACCTTGATTTCAATTTCTTTATTGGGAATTTTTACCAGAAAAAACACTACAAAAGTAAATTATAACCCATAGAAAATGACACAGATCATGACCAGACACGATGGTATTACATTTAAAAACCTCAAAACTTTCCATAGTACAATAAAAGAATTCACCCAAATCCATTGATAATATTACAAGGGATTTTTCCCTGAAAAATACAGAAAAACAGTGCAACTGATGACAAACTATTATTTTTATTTTTTATTTTACATACGGTAAATGACTGTTTAAAAATAGTTTTGCAACATATATTTCAATTTAAAACAAAATAGTTTTCAAATACGTTGCTCAAAATATTGGGTTACGTTCAAATACCTTGCGCAAAATATTGGGTTATAACAAGCTAAAGTATTCTGCAGACGAAACTAATTCGGGCAGCAAGGCGATGTAAATAACAATTCGTTCACGGGACACCTCTAGTATGTGTGTACCTGTGTAGGGGGGGGGGGGGGGGGTGCATGTGTGCATGGGCGTGTGAAACAAGTTCACAGTTGAAAATGTATGCACTCACTGGTCCACCAGTAAAAGTTCCAATCTCCAAGAGACTGGAGCAGAGGCATGTAATGGGAATTTGGATTTTGATTGAAGGATACTGCTGGATGTGTTTTCAGTTATATTTAGAAGTACTGGATTAATAATATTCATTCCTTGACCAGTGTTGATAGCTAGCCACCGGGAAGCATGAAATAAAAGTAGGGAGGGTATTGTACCTCTAACTTCTGTCTAGGACTGGAAAGTTCTACACAAAAGTACTAGGCCAAATATTAAAAATACTTGCAACTATTACATGTACATAATACACAAAATATTACAACGAACACCAACAAATTTAACTAATAGAGTGGAGAGATTTAAACTGCTCTTACCATCTAAGGTCTTTTAAGCTGATGAATATGAATACAAGGGTGGGGGAAATGGGAGACCCCGAGAAAACCCACCGACCTGCGGCATCATCTGCGCACGATTCCCACATGAGAAAAACCGGGGGTCACGCGCCATGGATCGAACCTTTATCGCTGTTGTGGGAGGTGAAAGATCTGACCACTCGATCACCACAGCCCCTTTTAACTAATAGCAATACATTGCAGAGAGGGGGTGCAACGTGAACCCCTGCCCCCTTCTCCAACTATTACTATTAAACATGTCTTTGGCAATGTGAATAATATACATGTTCAATGAAAGTGTAGATTAAACAGTCGCCTATAATGATCAATTAGTGTAACGTATTAATGATGTAATTGACTAAATTAATAAATACAAATGACTATGAGATAACCCACCATTCGTCTTAATTAATATTTTACACATGGGTGTCGGCACCAAGGAAGCTGGGTTCGCGATTTGGGTCGGGATGGGGGGGGGGGGGGATTATGGGCCAAAGTAGTGTAATATTTTCACATTTTCATGTTTCCTCACTTATCGAGAGTAGCTGCATTTCCATCCGATGGCTGCAGATTCTCGGAACACGTTTCTGTGCCTGCTCTTGTGCTGTAGTTCACTGTAGTACATCTGAAAACATCATCAGTTAGTTCAGTTGAGATGTTTGGATGGCATCTAATGTTTTGAAAGTAAAATTGATAGCAGGGAGGGGTCAAATGAGGTGATGTGGAGCAGTGTCCAGAATGCAAGAGTGGCGGGAGATTCCTGAGAAACCCCGCTAATCTGTGGCATCGCATGACACAATTTCCACATGCGAAAATCCAGAGTGACCCCACGTTTGTGGGAGCCGAGCGCTCATCATCAGTCAGTACGATATCATTTAACTTATAGCAAAGATTATTTAATAATTAATCTGAAACACTGCTCACCCTCCAGCAAGTGATGCAGCTTCCTGTCGGAGTTACCAGCGCTTGTATGCTTTCGCACGTTTGTTACATTTTCTAGGTTTAGCAGAATGTCTGTTTACAGGTCTATTCGAACTCATTTCACTATACAACAGATAATAAGTTACTGGTAATTGTCTACCGCAAGGTTTACCAATACATTTCCTGGTTTAAAAAATAAACCCTAACATTTTTGATAGTGCCAATATCACAGATGCCTTGATATACTCCTGGCTGTAATTTCCAATACTGAGCTGTTCTCAAGAATCAGTCATATGTCAGAGAGAAAAAAGAAAGTAAAAGTAATGGTTGACAGACTTGGGCCACACTAACCACATCGTCCCACACGCAAACTCTACCCGTGCCTTTCCAGCCGTGTCAGGTATACAGAAGTGTACACCTCTGTAAAAACATTTGATCAGTCCAAGATCGACTGCCCACAAACAAGCATTGTCACAGTGCACGCGGGAACAATGCACAAGCAAATGGTTTAAGTTATAAACACGTCCTTATAAGCATTTCATCCTAAGCCATTATATTATCACCTAATAACAAAAATAACTAAATATCTATTTTGATACACTCCAAAACATAATACAGCAAACAGTAATTTTTTGGCATTCTTGAAATAGCTCCAGTAAACCACCTACTGCAGTTAGGACTATACTAACATCTTACTGAATACAGTTCATACAGTACTATGATCATTTTAAATATTAAATGGGAAATCCCTTTCGTTCAGCTGTAATTCTTTCCAGGAAATGCTAATTATTAGCTTTTCTTTTTGTTGTATATCACTAAGTGAAAGTTTATTTTGTGAATTTATAATATTAATTACATCATAACATGTTACGAATCAGACAGTACAATAAAAATGTTGTGCTCTGAATGCCCTTAAGGGTAGAAGTGGTCAAATTAAAGGAAGAAATTGCCAACCTCGCGATATAAAATCAAAAACACAACAACTACCACAAACACCCTCAAACACAGCACCAATATCACAATTATACTCACAAAAAAAAAAACCTCAGCCGTTTGTTGCAATGAAGGAATATGTACCACAATAGAGAAAATATTTTAACCAACACCCCTCCAGCAACACACCAACACCCAAAATATCAGAAATCCTCACACACGCAATACCACTAGACCACAACACAACAACAAGAAAACTAGACATTACCAAAATGAAAATCAACATGACAAACAATACAAACAAAAAAAAACTACTACATGAGGGGGCAGTAGGCACCACCCCCATTGACACATCAAGGAGAACGGTGCATTCACATAAACAGAACAGGCAGGCAGGCCCCTTAAGGGCATATCACAGAAACCAAAAATACCAGTGGAACAACGGTAGCAAAATGCAATTTCATGACAAAGACAGACAATCAGGGCCCTTAAGAAAGACAACTTTCAATCCAGTGCATACGCAGGCAGCTAAGATTCAGGGTAAAGATAGCAACAGCATCAAACCGGAAGTCAAGGTTCAACGCATAATTAACGCCTGACAGGCATTATTTAGCAAACGTGTACCGACACAGTCGTACGCAAAAATTGGTAAGTTTAATTCCCGTGGCGAAAATTTTCTGATGGTAAGACAGACTACAAGTCGGCCAGCACAAATAAGTTTCCAACAAGTAAACATGGAAAACAGATCCCAGGATAACATTTTGCACAGCAAAATGACGGGTCAGGGCAAACCAGCTGTAATTTCGACACCACCCACAAAGCCACACATTCACGAAAACAAAACACAGCGCCTGTGAAAGCTGACACTCCCCATACCGCGGAAGCGGCAGTGCGCGTTGAGGCCGGAGCAAAAGAATGTATGCATCAGCGCAACAGTGACGTCAGAGCAGCAAGGATGGCCTTCGTCGGTCCGCGATTGCTAATGTCCTCCATGTGCGCATTGTGTTTGTATACAGGCCATTGAGCCGACAAGTGCCCATTGTTTCCCAATCGAAACATGGAATTTCAAACTGACATACCAGCGCGTTTCCGTAAGTTCAAACAATGCTTCACAATTGGCGAAACAAAAATCAAGTTAACACATACAGGAACAGACACTTCTGTAAACATAAACAAGGAACTGGTTGGTGGTGATGACAAGTCTCAGTGCAATCTGAGCCACTTGGCCCTACTTAGAAACACTACACAAACAGAAAACACCAGTTGCCAAGGACAAGTGCCGCGCTCTGGTTATGTAAAAACATTAACACCACGCATCTTTGTACGGCTTGGTGGGAAAACATACAATGCCTTATTGGACACAGGATGCTCTCGAGCACACTGATAAGTAAAGAAAAAAGAACTCAAGTTAAGGAATATTTTCATTAGTAGGCACCACTGAAGATATAGAATCATCACAATTCAAAACTAAAGTTAATATAAATATTCATGGCCATAATTTCTATAAAGAATTCCTATTAGTTGATAACTTAAAGTTATAGACATCATCGTTGGAGTTGATTTTATTAAACTTTATGACATCATCCTAGTTCTAACCAAGGATATGTTTATTTTTGCTTCTAATAATGATAAAATATTTGACATACCTATTAATACTAATTCCATTGAATATGATCGAAGCAACTGCATATAGCATCACATCAATAAAATAACTACTGTGGACAATAACACATCAGACGAGTTACTAGGCAACATAAATTCTCAATTGCCACCACAGAGAGTTTCACCAGTTCAATACATGAACTTACGGAAACCAATGCTTACAAAATTAAATTAGAATTGACCATGGACAAGCCAATCCACACACATCCTTATTGGATTAATCCAAAACTGCGGTAACAGGTATTAACACAAATACAGAAAATGCTAGACTCACAGATGATAACTCCTTTGGAATCACCTTACGCAACTCCTTTGGAATCATCTTACGCCGCATTGAATACCCAAACGGTAGGGAGGTATCCGATTCCTCACAGACTTCAGATTATTGAACCAACATTTAAAAAAGGTATAGTACCCCATACCTAGAATGGAAGACATAATAACCATACATCAATTGACATGTTCAGCATGTTCTATGCTATACCAGTATGCAAAGAAGGTAGGGAAAAATTCACATTTAGCATGGATGGAATAGGTTGGTACGAGTATGCTAGAATGCCAATGGGCCTCGCTACGAGCCCTAATTATTTCGAAAATTTTGTTGAAATAATGCTGGGACCATTGCAGTGGAATACCGTAGTAGTATACATCGACAACATATTCACTATCGGGTATACCTTCGAGGAACACTTGGAGAACATCAGAAAAGTCATGGAATGGTTTAAAAAATACGTCAAAATTAACAGCAAAAAATGCTATTTTGCACAACAGAGATCAAGATTCTCTATCACTATATAACGCCAAAGGATTCAGAGAAAATAAATACAATACAATAAATAGCCCCACCTAAAAATACTAAACAGCTTCAGACGTTTCTAGGCCTCTAGTCCTACTTAAGGTGGTACATACTGAACTACGCACAAATAGCAGAACCGTTAACTGACATAACAAAAGACACCATACCTTTTAAATGGTCAGAAATAAAACAACTAGCATTCCAAAAAACATAAAACCGCATTGACTAACCCACATATTTTAGTTAAATTCGACTAAACATGGCGAACCTTACTAGCGTGCGACATGTCCCCAACAGCAATAGGCGCCGTACTTTTACAAGAACAGCCAAACACAAAAGAACGCTCCATAATTGCCCTTGGGTCCACAAAACTATTGTTGAACGAGAAAAAATGGTTGGCAACGGGACACGAGCTATTGGCCATCAAGTATTTTGTTTTATATTTCAAACAGTACCTGTACGGACAAAAATTCATCATCGAAACTGATCATGCGAGCCTACGCTACCTAAAGTTAATTTCAGAACACAATGTGTGCATTCAGAAAATGATCATCATACTAACCAAGTACGATTTTGAAGCGAGGATAGTAAAGGGAAAATTAATCACACTCTCGGACACAATGAGCTGTATACCCACAATAGGAACAGCACTATACCCATTACTGTTAAGAATACAATTTATACGGTAAAATGTAATTTCCTACAGTGTCAAAAATTCTACCAAACACTAGCATAATCAATTCTACAGAACCCTGCCAAGGATAGCTAAATAAAGAACACAATTTCGAAATATATCACAAATAACTACTCCAAGATCAAAGAATTAGTCAAACACGATCTCCACACCATGGACAAAGCTCGCATAGCTAAAATGATCATTATCGAAGAGTATCTGCCCCTTCAGGCCATTGCAAAAATTATCACCACAGTTTATAACGTAAATATAGAAATAATCATGCAAAACCATGAAAATAAAATACACACCACATGCCTTGACCCCCGATTAAAATGTCACATTCTGATTACATATGACAACAATGACAAAGTGTGTTACCTCCCAGTTTATATTCATGAACAGGAATATGTTAAAGTTGATGACGACTCACATCTTTTCTTAGCACCCATTACTGACCAGGTAACTTCACCATTTCTCGCTGAGTACACTAATGATCCCCATATCCAGCAATTAAAAGTGGCATTAACAGATCCAGAAAAGGCTACACCTAAATACAGACCACTAGCGAGAAGATACGCTATTTCCGGGAACGGAGAAATCTACATGAAACAACTCACACCCTCAGGTGAATGGAAACTTACTCTAGTACCAAAATATTACATTCCCGAGATAATTACAGCACATCACGACGCTCTCTTAGGAGGGGGACATTTCGGTCAGTACAAAAACCTTGAAAAAATTAAAACTGCATATTATTGGGACACCATGAATAGGGATGTCAAGGAGTATATAAAGACCTGCCCCATTTCCCAATGCATAAAAGCTTCTAATCAAAAACCAATTGGACAAATGATGCCTATACCACACCCACCTCTTCTCCATTTGTGGGCCCTTGATGCTAAGGGTCTATTACAAATGTCAGCCTGCAGCAACAGATGTGTACTTGTAATGACAGAATCTGCCACCCGTTATGCTATTGCCCGTCCAGTAAAAACCATAGATGTGAGTTTAGCTGCCCAAATCCATCCTTACGGACAGAGGAACATTGTTCAACTATGAAATAATGTTGACTCCTTCGTAAGCTACATATAAAAAAACTCCAGATCACTGCATATAACCTGGCATGCAATGGTTTGGCCAAACAAGTTAATAAATTCTTTCTCAACACTTAACTTCATGTGCCAGCAACAATCCCGCTCACTGGGATGATTACGTATCCTACATTTTATTTAATTACAATACGACAGTAAATCACAGTGTGGAAGTCACCTGTTTCTTCCTTCTCCGTGGGGTTGAAGTTATACAACCCTCCCATGTCATTAGCCACTTATACTCCTCCCGCAATAATGATTGGTGTGAAAGCCACAGACAGGCCCGTGAACATGCATGTGTAAACCTCACTGCATCCCAACAATATAAGAAAATATTTGACACCAAATACAGACCTAATGATCTAAAGATAGGCCAATTCGTATGGGTAAAAAAACACGCCCACCAGAAAGTTCTCTTTTAAATACCAAGGGCCATATAAAATTCATGATATCTTAGGGCCCTCCACGAAAACTGTGGAAATCCCTAAAAGAGACTCAAAATAGAAACAGTGAGAACACGGAACATCAAAATTGCCAATGTCAGACATTGACACCTGTCTTTATGTTAAAGGAGAACTTTGAACCCAGGTTAATCCAGTTCCGAAATGTGCCATGCCAAACTCAGCACTCTGCTACTTTTGCTGGGGTTCGCAGCGACTGCTGACGTGGAACCACTTTACAAGACACACCACAGTGTCTACTTCACCAAGGTGATGCCGCGGATCCAGTATGAAGAAACTGTGCCACTTCTATTCACGCTGCCACTGCAAGAACATACGACACCGGCCAACATTGACGAATGGCTCCACAGTCTGCAGAAATGCGACAAGCTGAGAGACACTTTTAATGCTACTGCTGTAAATGTTGTTAACCAATTCCTTTCTGAAGTTTCTTTACCCAAAATAAATAAAAGATCCCTCACCTTCCTTGGTGACATTGCAATGTTGCAACGTCTTACCTACACATCATTTAAAGGCATCACTGTTTAATGAGGAGATGTTAGCGGTACTAATGAATGGATACAGAACAATGTCAGAGCATCAATTAGCAATTTAAATCTCACCACCCATGGTGTGGCTGAAATTAAAAATCAGATTGAAATGAAAATGAATTCTATTTCAAATCACTTTCAATCTTTAACAAGTAATTTTAATCCAGAGCACAAGGAAATTGAAATTTCACAGTACAAAGTCAGATGATGGTAGGAATTATTCTAGAGTTAATTAATAATATAATTAATGAAATCAGCTTGAATACATATATACAGATGTGTCAGAACAACCTCTTACCGCTACAAGCTGTATCAAAGTCACTCTTTAAGAGAGAACTATTGAAGTTGGAAACAAAAATTAGCCAAATGGATCTCAAACTTAGCATTCCAATTAGTAATATCATAACATATTAAACTGTTCCTATAGCAGAATGTTCTTTTTCACTTACACAAATAATGATCAACGTACAAGTACCCCTCAAAAGTAAACGGTTCACGTGGCAGTTCTTCAAAGCCACGAAATGCCTTATTTCTTTCTAAATGAATCATGCACAATTGACTTACTAAATGAAATAATTTCAGTGGATATGTTTACTCATACTACAAGAGCAGTGGCCGACGAGAAGAATCAACTTATGGGTATGTATTTAATACCTAAACACGCCACGGAAACTAGTGAGGTAAGATGTCTTAAAGAAGCAATCAAATTGCAGAGTCTAGAGAAACTTTAAACTTTCTGCAAATTCACATGCGTTGTTAGCAATCAAATAGAGGTTATGGCTACTCAGCCACATCATTATGTGATTACAAATCCTTCTGGCACCTTAGCATTAAGATGAGTTAATAGAACACTCAGCTTGACAATTACCAATTCTGATATTGGCTCTATTGAATAACAAGTACCATGTGGGTGTGAGTCACCATAAACAAGGTTACTATAATAGAAGTCACACACGTGTGACATAAAAAGCCCTGTCAGTGCAGTTGCCTGCACGATTTTACCTATTGGCTTAAGAGCAGACTTTTAAGGCAACACAATCATCTCTCATGGAAGGCATCTCCTTCTATTCCATCAATGAAACTCTCAATAAAGAATGGGAAATTTTACAACATACAAATCTGCCGACTGTAGAATATGTGTCTAGCCAAAGTAACGAAATTCATGTCCCAGGAGCATTTCAATCACGCAAGTATGTCCATTATTGTGGCTTTGTTGGTAGCCTTGCTTGCAGTTGAGTAAAATAAAAGATCCTTCTGAAAATACAAATAAGCAATTACACAGGCAGTGATAGGATTATGGTGCAAGATAAAGAATATAGAGTAAAATTAGCAACGTGTCCCAGCCAGCGCATTACGCTTGCGAAAATTTGTGACGTTTGCACCCCACAAAGTTACTTACTGTAACGACAGGGCATTCTTTCAGCTGACAAGATAACTGGTCTTATTTACATAACAACAGTCAGCATTGTTATCAGTAGAGTACGCCAGCAGTCAAGACTGCTGAAGTTTGGTTCAAAGTTATGCTCTAGAGAGCACCTCGCGGGAATTCCTGTACAGCAAGTATGCCATACAGATCAAACTTAAATGTGGTTAAGAAACATCAGGACCCTTGTAAAGATGTGAATAATCTTTACCAATTATCCGCAGCTAAGTGCTGCAATTACTTTAAGATATGACACCATTTTTCTTTCATGTACTTTGTAAACCTTACAAACTAAGACTGCCATTTAATATCTTTCTTTAATTCTTAGGGTAAAATAATGTTTGTACAAATCCTTAATTTAACTGAATTCTATTTACAGTTTTCATGTAATAAGTCATTAGTTTCATATCAACTGGCACTATGGTGTACTTGTAATTGATAAATCGTGCATGTACTTTTACCTCTTTTCCACATCAGTGCCGGTGGATTTTAATTTTTAATCCAATTTCATGGTGTAACTTACATACTTCTTGGCGCTGAGCACACCTTCAAATTCCCTGATTACACAAAACCATACCGGCCAAATATCATTGTGCCGGCGCACAGAATCTAAAGTAGCCTAACTCCGAGATGAAATCATAGTTGTAAATGTATAGTTACTATTACAAAAGACAATGTCACAATGTACATAAATGTATAATATTCTTTAGTTATTTATATTGTCAAGGTTAAAATACATCAGTACGGCCCAAAGTAGATATAAATGAAATACATCAATGTATAATATTCTTTAGTAGTTATATTTTCAAGGTTAAAATATATCAGTACATCATAACGTATAATTAAGAGTACATTCTTTAGTTCAAATTTTCAAGGTTACCACTACGTTACAAAGTACAAGGATATGTACAATAGGTATAATTATTCAAGTTCCAAGAATGTACATAAATTTTTAAGTGTATCTCTATAATGGCAACTTTAATTTTTAACGGTGGACTTGCATTTTCAGATGACATAACGTCTTGGCCATATGTAAACAATATCCCTAATCTCACGACTGACAGAGCCCTAGGGAGAAATTCAAATGAAAGTGCAATGGACACTCTTTAATAAAACCCTGACAGCTGCCGTGCACAAGAGTGACTTCTTCCGGTGGCATATACTACAACCCCCATACTGATGACACTTGGGTCAACCCTTCGCTGCGGAGTCGCCCAACTCTTCACTGACCCGGCCTCAATCAGTACCTTCCCCATCTTCGAGCAGCCCCATACTCTGATGTGGGAGCACGTGAGTTTCATGGAAACGGGGGACCATGGTGTAGTCACCAGTAGCCAGGACTGGCAGGCAACATGTGAGAGCACAGGATGGCGTGACCTCAACGAGCTAGCCCAGCTGTTTTGGAAACACCCCCGCCAGGGAAAGGTGTTGAGGCCAGGTTAAGCCCTATATAAGTCCGGGGCAATGGCGGCTCGTGGCCATCTTGAATCCAGCCACCAGAAGGACGACTACCAGAGAGGACCATCAAACCCGTGGTGCCACTTCGACTCCAGACTGCTGCCACCGTCGAGGTGGTCTACATGTAGACGTTGACGCTATCACCATGGTAAATATACCCCCAGTAGGGTACCCTAGTTTGTGTCGCATTAGGGATATTCGTGGCATAGCTTGGACTCCATCCGAGTTAAAGAGTACCTTAAGTATCCTAACACAAGTCTTCCCGACTGTGAGCTTGATGCTGATAATATTAGTAGAGTAATGCTGTGAGCGATCCATGTAAGAAGCTGTATAGTTGTGAGTTAAATAAAACGTAGTGTTTTGTATATTCGAGTGCTCTATTTATCTAGCTACTACCATCCCCCTTATACGTAACCTGATCCCCTCAGGACGGACCACAGCAATTTGTAAGATCGAGGAATAAACTTATTACTGTAATTATAAGCCAAAAAAAAATATTTAAAAACCGAGATATTTCTTTAATATCATTTTTATCTTCTTTATAAAATATATCATTAGAAAAAAACGGAAATATTTCTTGTAAATCATTTTTATCATCTTTACACCATATATCATTAGAAAATGGAAATATTTCTTTAAATTCATTTTTATCTTTTGAATATAGTTCTTGGTCATTAGCATATGAATATGGTAAATTTGCAAAGTTGCTCTTTGTTTCTTCAAATAAAATGAGTGGCATAAGAGTTCTAATTTAATCATCTTTCCTTAGTTTTCTCTATATTTTTTATTTTTAAACGTCTAGCTTTAGCTTTTAATTCCAAAACTTTTAAATCATTTAGCTTCTCTGTAGAATTTTTAAATCGATATTCTCGTGCTTGACGATGTTGTGTAATAATACTTCTAATTAAATCATCTTTCCTTAATTTGTGTGTATTTTTTTTTAAAACTTTAAACTATAACTCTCAACTCTCCCACTTTCTTTTACTCAATTCACTTATTGAGTTGTTCATCAAAATTTTTTATTGTTTATTTAATAAGAAAACATTTTAAATTTTTACTGCAATTCGGTACATTGATTTTTACTCAACACTAATATAAAAATAACTCATTGAATGGAATAAGACATTGTTTTATTTGTTGTTAATATTGAAAACGGTGATTTTAATTGTTTAACTTCTTCTTGTGATGATATTTCCTATTATAACATTTTTTACATATTGTTGTATATTTGTCCTTAGTAGTTTTATGATAAGAAAATGATTTTATACATTTATTCTCCTTACATACTGTGCATGCGTTAGTTGAATAATTATCATGCTGAATTTCATTTAGATTATCTACTGCTATATTGTGTGATTTGCCATTTTTATGCTTTCGAGGTGTACATTATAAATAATTTTCCACATTTGCATAGTACTTTCTCTTTTTTTAACTAATAACGCCTTCTATCATATTCACTAAAATATTTTTTTACATTTTGTTTTGTACGTTTCTCTACAATTGCTTTATGAAGATAAAGTGAATTGATAGATTTATCCTCATTACATACTACACATGTCTTAGTTGAATAATAATGTAGAATTTCATTTGTATTGTGTAATTTAGTATTTTTGTGCTTTTTGATATATGGGATACAAACATTTTTCCACATTTGCATAATACTATTTGTAACTCATAATGATTTCTGGCATATTTTGCCCAACAATTTTTACACGTGTTAATATGCTTATCTTTTGTCTGTTTATGGGGTGAAAAACTTTCTATGTTTAATAGTTCGCCATATTCGTTGCATTGCTTATAAATTATATTATTTTCCGTTTCATCGTTGAGCAGCGATTCCATCTGTGTTTATTTAAAAGGAAAAAAATGTTAATAAAAGAATTAAAAATATAATTAAAATTAAAATAATAATAAAAATTAAAAAGAAAATTAAAATAATAATAAAAATTAAAAAGAAAATTAAAATAATAATAAAATTAAAATTAGTAGATGTGTAAAGCCAATCCTGGTGCAGCGCACTAAATCATCGAAAAACCAAGCAATTTAACCAAAATTCAAGCAGATTTTTATCGTTTTTCAAACAACTTGTCCAAATTTTGGAAACCCCATTTGACTCAAATTTTCGATTCTCAAAAACTTGCGAAAATCACATAAATTTAAGCTAAAAACAAGCAAAATATGCTAAAAATCAAATTAAATATGTTTTATTCATTATAGTTTATATTCTAAGTTCTACTATTTTTTTTTTTAATTTTTACTTTCTCAAAAATTAAAATTAAAAGTAAAAGTAAAAATAAGATAACAGTAAAATTTAAAAAATAATAAAATTAAAATAAAATAAACTATAATAAATTAAAATATGTTTTATTATTATTATTCTTTCCTTTTAAATAAACACTAAAATGGAAACGCCGCTCAACAAGTTAAACAATTCACTTGAATTGACTAAACTATAAGACATTATATATATATATATATATATATATATATATATATATATATAATGTTTTATTTAGGTTGTTGCTAGCGAATTTCAATTATACAAATCTAAATTTGGGGGAAAAATGTGTTATCTAAGTGCCAAATACAAAATTACCTCACCAGATCGCTATGTAAGTATGGTATGTTTGATAAAAATGCTTTAAAATTAATAAATGAAAAACTATGTATGATTTAGAATTCTCTTAAAATGTATATATTCTTTTATTTTGAATATATCAAGTATCTTTTTAATATTTCATTTGATTTTCAGCTTATTTTGTTTGATTTTAGCTTAAATTTACAGATTTTTTTAATGAACACGAATGCAGCGCGGTTATTTTTGAAAACTTGAAGAATTTGCTCATTTTTACATTAAAATTACACGATTTCAGCTTAAATTCACTTTTTATTTAGAGTTGAAAATCAAGGTCAAATAAGGCTTCTAAAAACATGAAAAAGTTGCTTGAAAACTATAAATTGCTTGGTTTGTGGGGTTAAATTGCTTGGTTTTTCATTGAATTAGTGCGCTGCACTAGGATTGGCATTTCTCTACTACTAGCAGAAACATGTGAATAATTAATACAAATCTCACTATATCAGGGAAACTCCCATTTGTATGCATGAGTAACAAGTCTTCTAAATTTTTGAAAGTGCCTTGTGTGTTAACCATTACTTGATAATCTTGTCAATACCATGTTTGTACCAAACCTAGCTTGTAAGAAATTACAGCCAGTTTCCATGTCTTGTATAGATGCTACAGAAAATGGTAAGCTTGTTCTATGCCCAAATCGTGTGAAACTAATTCACATCAAGACTTCAAGAGAGACAAAAAAAAAAGTTTTGCTTGAATGTGCTCATTATCTTGTTTCCACGAAGAGTTATTTTACTCTATGCCGAATTACCTTGTAGGAGAACCCCGAAAAGAAGGATGTTTAAAAAGTATTTTTGTCACCGCATGTTCCGGTACTGTGCAACCACACTGGTTGAGTGCCAGTCTAGTTAACTTCTACCCACAGGGGCCATAGTATACCACTCCAGCATGTAAACTTGCATTAATTAGTTCCCATTTTTAATTTTTGAGAAAAGAAAATTAAAAGTTAACGTAAAAATACATTTTTTTTGCAAACCACATTTGTACACATACTGTATAACTTATTTTCTCTTATCACGCTAGTGTGATTCTGCTCTCGAACTAGAAGGGCCTAGGTTCGAATAATGGTTCAATCCCCAAACACCCTTCCAAACTCTTCCTCCCTTGGTAAGCAAAAGAAAAGGAAACATTACGGGAAGACTGTACTGAGCTGAGAAGCAGATGATTCCAAGTCCCGGCACCCCGACCGCTACCAGGAGGACGGAGAGAGAGAGAGCGAAGATGGGAAGAGAGGGAAAGGCTTTTCACCCACCGCAGAGATAGTAACCAGATGGCGCACGACCCAGATACGGGCATCGCAACTCATTCAAGGGAAAGTGAAGCATAGAGCAGGTGTTCGCCCAGAAGCACAACCCACTCAAGGCAGTGCACGCACAGAAGAGGCACTCACCTAGAAGTCCATCCAGAGTCGAGTATTGAGGCATCCACCTTCTAGACCTGCAGCACCATGTATAAACCAGAGATGGGTCTAAGTTGCTCAGGGGGTGGCCGATTGACGCATGCCAACATGCTGCGCAGTGAGCATGCGTGCTCTATGGAGGACTTCGCCCCATCTACGAGCCACGTGCACTCAGGGGAGAAATATATAAACGGCAAACCAAATTAAATGTATCGAGCTTAGACAACCTACAACCCACTAGCCTGGGTGGCCGATTACATAATTGTTAATTACGTGTGTAATTGCAATCCAGATTTATGCATGCAAAAGGCACCCCATGAAATAAATAAATATTATTAGAATTCTACAATTCATCGCTTAGCTCTGGAAGAAGTTCCTACAATCTCGAGAGATAGCAGCACCCCCATGGCCTTGTGACATCACATCACGGCCCGCCTGACTTGAAGACCGGGATTTTAATTTGTCATCTCCTCCACATGGGGCGATAAACCCGCCCCCGTGGTGGAAGGTTACGCTATCCCCCGCACCCTGAAGAACTACTGATATGAGACAATTTAGTATAAATACAGCTCCAGTATCCAGCACTGGCAGATGTGTCAGGCTCGGCGGCCAAAGAAGACACGAGCCATCACGAATCTGCTAAAGACTCTGCCTGCCTTGAGTCTGTCCAAGATTCTTCTATCCAACCTTGAGTCTGCTTAAAGACTCCCCGCTGCCATAGTCTGCTTAAAGACTCTCCGCACCTTAAAGTCTGCCCAAGACTATCCTGTCTAGTCTGACCAAGGATTCTTTGCTCCTTCCTAGTCCGATCCCGGACCCCCTTAAGGCTCCCGTCAATCTGCGAAGAAGACTCTTCTCTCCGGAACCTGCACGTCGCAGAAGACCAGCTTGGGAGATGACTACACCTTCATCAGTCATCACCTATACGTCACCTTAACCCTGGTATCTCCTTACCTCAGTCAACTTCCTGTGACTCCGTAGTAACGAGCCGACGCGTTTTAGAGTACCTACCTGATTAAATTCTATTTTAATTAGCCGCTGTAAAATTGCATTGCTATAGTTTTGTCAGAGATTTGCATTTCTTTATTCCCAGGCTCGCCTTCGCCTGAATCAAAACACGTACACGTAATTCACATATCTCACGTAAAGTGTTTAGCCAGGTAGCTAATTATTGTCCATTTGTATTTTTTTGGAATAGCCGGATCTCTCCAAGGCAGACACCATAATAAACATTACGTCAACTTTGTTTGTGTACTGTCACTTCTGAATACGTACCCCGTATTCCCCCCAACTTGGTATTGTGTGTCGAAGGGTACTACCAGTGGTTAGATGTGCACTAGAAAGGGTGGTTTACTAAGCTGACAGAGACGTAGGAAACGCAGTGCGTTAGCACTAGTTACAGCCCAGCACCCCAAGTGAGCTCGACGTCTGAGGACAAAACTAGTTCAGAGTGCCCTGACCTTGTCCCGTAGCCTCTGCCCCCACTCCCCTCAATACCACTTGAGATTACTACCCCTCTCGACCACCTTCTCTGCGCTCATTGGCCAGGTTACCCCACTAGTGAATATGAGGACCAAATCCAACTATTAGCCCAGACCAACAGTACTACTCACCAGGACACACCCACTAGGCAGACACCCAAGACGACTAGCACAATCAAACTCACGTCAGGCAGATTAATCCGGGTTTCACACCCAGAAGATACTGAACTCCGAAAGTTTTGCACCATTAAGCTAGCATCTAGGAAGTTTGTACGGGTTCGACTCCCGGCCCAGCCAGATCTCAGACCCCGAGCTGTGTCCACGTCATCTGACTTTGTCGCAACATGTCAACCCACTCGTCCTGTAAAGATCACCTCCACCAAATTGCACACCCCCACCACCACTACCACCTAATCATCATCCCATTCCACCCACCTGGGAGCATCGGCATCCCGCATATTAGTGATCCTCACAGTGAGGAGGGTAGAGCTCCCTGGATGGGTAGCTACCTCCATTCGCCTCACTCTAGAGTTTAACTCCCTCCCAAACCCATAGTAAACCTACCAACCAACAGCCTAATACTATGTACAACCCCCTTACACCTCACTGACACTTTAAAACAAGTATTATTCTCCGTGGTAAGCAGGACTAGGCTCTGAGAGGGCAGTAAATGTTCAATCCCCTACCATCTAAGGTTGCGTCTAATTAAAATAGTTACTAACATTTTATCAAAATAAGAACATTAATGTCTTAAAGTTAATTTCTATTTCAGTTCACTTGTACAGGTATTTAAAAAAAGAAAAATTGTAGAGGGATAATAAATACACTAAATTAAAAAATTATAAATCATTCAATTAAACTTGAGAGACAAATTATAGTTGTAACTCTTATTTCACTTCAGGTGTCAATCGAAAAGCTTGATTCTGTTTGCCTCTGTTGAATTTGAATTGACAGCATTTAACTTCTAATAAATCATGCACATATCAAAACTCAATTAGATAAATGAAGCAAGTTCAGAACCAACCCTAACTGAACAGCAACCATCTGAACTTGAATTAAACTTAAAATGTTTAATGAAATCTATGGGCTGCATATGCTTGGTATCTCACCTAATCATATAACAGGACTGCTGTAACCAGAAAGGTCTTAACACATATCTTAAGATGTTCCCTGTGCAAACATCGTAACTCGGCAGCCCTCTCCAAGATATGGAGACTTCATTCTCCCCGGAGTCCTTGATCTGGCTGCAACTGTGTAATTCCCCATCTTGCCCAGAAAAACAGATATTTCAATGTCGCAGATACATGCCGGCAGGCTCAGTGGAATGTATGTCTATCAACTCCTAGTGCAGCAGTCATTGGAATCCAAGACATTTCTGAAAAATAGCTAGTTAACACAACATAAAGCCCAGTTTCAGTGTGTATCAGGACACCTAGTTGGATAGCTGTTAGCAGTTCACCCTGCATGGCCCTTTCAAGTTTATGAAAAAACACACACTTTACTGTCCTACTTGGCATGTGAGACAAATTTCTTAAAATACATGCTCAATAATTATACAAAAATTTTAAACTGAGACACCACCTGCTGCGCACAAATGCTTGTGTCCTCACAAGCAGCCCTGACCTTGACAAATAGTTGGTATTTTACGCATGCGGTTCAATTATGTATATCAGTAAGTTTGTCAGACTGCCCTCAAAACATCAGCAAATGTAGAGGTAATTTGCAAAAAGTTTTCTGTTGCAGAAAAGAACAACTAGCTTTTAGATCAATTTTCACCATTGAACAATAATATTGATTTCAAAAACATCCAAATACTTTATTGCAAGATCAGCTATTACAAATTTTTGTGACTGTGTGGCAATACAGATGGGATGATGTACAGTATGTCTCCTCTCGGGAGGTTCCACGATGCGACAGGAGCCACCTCCACACTGGGTGCTCTGTCTCCAATTGGTATACAGACAGAATAGGTGACTCATCCAGGGATGCATCAACGACAATCTAGGCACCCTCCTCGATGAAACTGTAATAGTCGCGCCCTCTACTAGGTCCGCTTCTGAAACACTCAGTTAACAAGTTCATTAGAACCCCAAATATACGAGTGTCCATGGTTCCTAAAAATACCGCCATAAGATTGTTATCTCATAAAATACAAAATAAATTTTGACAACTGAAAATTTAAAAATTATATTTAAATAGTATTGCTTGCTTGAAGTTCATGTTTAATTGTCACTTGCATAACACAAACACTTTTTTTAAACAAAAAAATAGATTTTATTTAATAGGTAGAAGTCTTCCAAATAAAATGATACCCGAAAAGTCACCAAAAAATGGTAAAAAATATTGAGCAGTGCAAAGTAGTACCAAGAGGAATATTAAATCAAATTATGCAAGGCCTTGATTAAAAATGTTGATGTCTTAAGAATTAAATGATGCCCCAGAAGTATAAATAATCTCTCATAGCAAGCACTGCATTAATTTTCAGTTGTTACTCGAGAAAACCACCCCATCAATTGAAATTACATAAATATTATTTTAATATGCAAACTTTTTTGAATAAAAATATATTTTAGTAAAAATATGTCTTATTAACACAAACAAAAAGCATTTGTACCACGTACATACTTTTTAGAGAGTGGTAATCACCGACTACTGCTCACTACAAAGTAGTGTTCCTTATACATGAGTGATACTGTATTATGAAACACTTAAAAACACGAACGTCTACCAAATAAAACACCCGTTGCAATGGTGCCAACATGTGTGGCTTGGGGGAATAAGTTTTGGCTGTTTAGTATCTTTGGTGATAAGGGACACAACCAGTAAGAAGTTTTTTCCCATTACATGGAGGGCCCTTTCTTTTTTGTGCAGGAGTGAGATGCCATTCGCATAGTCTTGGTTGTCTTGTCGGAGAACAAGGATATCCCGCTGATAGGAATGTGGGCCATAGCAGAAAGGGGGAGGGAAGTACTCAACAGTTGTCGGTGCTGGGAAAGGAGGGGTGTAGGGAAGATAAGACTGGCGTAGGAATAATTTTCTTGTTGAATATTGCAGCAAGGAAGCTCGCCATGGAAATTTACTAGTGTTACCATATATTTAGGAACATAAAATTCACATTTAACACAGTTTGTTTTTATGCTATCCCATTCATACGTTTCATCGACACAGTTTTATTTTCATTATCTTTCAGTAGCAGTCACCGTAATTTACCATTTATTTTTAAATTTTATACTAATGCTTAAAACTGGTGCTTATGTGGACGGCTAACGGTGTGCTGAATTTAGGCTAAACAAATTTTATTTCAAAACTGCTCCTCCTAAACTATATTTATTAAAGTTTTCACATCTGAAGACTAGTTTCCATTTTGTATTTACTTTTGTGTGTCAATTTTTTTCAAACAATTGTACCATAATATGACTGTCACTGCTGAAGTCTCATAGAAGCAAGTTGCTGATGAAAAGACGGTATACCAGTTAAGTGTAGAGGCTGTGTAATATGGGATTGTTCCAAGACATCTTGGTCTAGGACTTGTAAAATAAGTCGTAGTTTGAAGAACCCTTAATCCCACAGATGCACAGACAGTGTTTTGTGCACACCATTTTATTTCTGTTTTTCATAACACTAACAAGATGTGGTGTGTGCATGTGCCAACACTTATCTTGCTACCAACAACCACTCCAATACATCAGCGTGCATAAACAACTCAAGTTCTGTCACATGTAAACTACCTGCCGTGCAACCAGTTAGGCAGCCACAGAGCAGGGCCAGTTAAAACGCCTTCAGCGCCACAGCAGAAAGGCAGTAAGTTGACACACCCCTCATGAGTGGGACAAGAACACAGAGTGTTTTTTTTTCACGTGTACACCTGTAAATTGGTTTATTCCAGGTTAAAACTCTGTACCGTAATGTAAATAAAACACAGCCCTCAGCTAGCTTGTGTGAATGGCACATTTCTTGTACCTAAAGAAGAGATACGAACATTCACCTGACTCCAGTACGTTACGTCATGTGACACCATTTTATATATCAAGGAAGGATGCAAAATGGAAAGGAAATAAGATAGTGAGCAAGGCTTTAACAAGTGCTCAACTAACAATGAATACCTTACATATTATATATTCACGGTTACTTCTAACTTTTCTGAAACCCGGGGCTACATTTAGGTATACTTCCAAGATATTTGTCTGCCTCACACAAACAAATCATCACCAAGTCTAGAAAATTACACTGAAGGGACAGTGCACTGTATTCGTGCACACACTGTGTAATAATATTTTGTATAAGAACTATATTTTTTAATAGGCATTACTAACACACCTATTTTCTCCTTGTCTTTATTCTTAGTAATTATAAATACAAAGTGATGATTTATAGATAAAATGAAAGTAAATCTTCAATTTATCCAAATACACAGTACATTTATGTTGATGGATATAAAACACTTTATGATATATTACATATTCAGAAAACAACCAATGTATACATGGAGTGACTTTTCAAAGGTTTTATTTAAAAACTATGAAGAAACCACAAATAGACTATATACCGATGGCTTAGAATAAAAACCTTGTATATCACATTTTGCAAACCTGTAAATAAATAAACGTTATCATACAAAGTTCCCAAACAAAAGAATCAAAAATTAATTTTCGCCAAAAAGTGAGATGTGAGGTTTTCATTCTAAACCATCGATATAGCATGCTGGAATGGCTCTCCCACTCCACCTCCAAAAAACACACAATGCATGCCTGAGAAATGTGTATCACAAATATTTTGTTAATTCTTCCAACACAGAGTATGGCTCTCGCTTTTCAATGAAACAAACAACAGTATGGACAAGTTAAAGAAATTAATGGTGGAGAATTTATTGACAAACATTGATTGGTTCTTACACAAACACTTCTACAACTCCAACGACAACGCTGCATTTGAAACCTAAACATAACACCAGAATTGTTAATGGAAACTTTAAATGGGTATGGTAACCAACTTTATGTCTATCTTAAAATCCACATTGTCAAATATACAGAACTGAAGCTGTGTATAAATGAACTGCATGATTGTAGTTGAAAAAAACACTATATTTAAAGTCTCATCACTACAACAAAATTTCACTATCAAAAATACAGAATATATGTTGTCTAAAAACATTTGCTCGAATGGACAAAAGAAATCCTTTTTTATTTACCATTGTAGCATGACGACAGAACTGATTGAAAACTCCAAATTCTGTCTCTCAGAAGTTATACATGTAAATGATAAAAAAAAAAAAATTACTGCTACAATGATAACAACTTTCTGAAAATAAAAATTTCAGTAAACTTACTGTGAGATTTCTAAAGGAGCTAAGTGCCAAAATATTACTTCTGAGAAAAAATTTAAAAAAATCATGTAATGTCAATCCAACAGTTTTCACATTGAGATGTAATCAGTTATCCATGCAATCTTTTCAACTTGATATGTCACATGCACAATGATATCACACTGGTGATATGCCCAAAAAAAATCAAATGCATTAAGTGCCCGACCAGCTCCATTCTAAAGAAGGTGAATACAACATTACGATATGGTTTATTATTTTTCACAACTGTTCATTTCCATTAAAAAATGTTTAATAAGTTATTAAATAAACCTAGTAAAAACTAAGTACCTATGCAAAGAAATATGACCAGGATCAAAGGTATCGTAGGTCCATTTGTGTGCATGTTCACCACTATCTTTAGAGTTTGTCGCTGCTATGTACGAAAATACGCAATATAAGTTGCGTTCTTGAATTTACTGTCTTTTTTCATTGGACTAGTGGCTCCTTCATTGTAATATTTATTACAACTGAACCATCCTTTTAATGAAATAACCCAACTCATATCAATAACTAGAGGTTAAATGCTACAGTTCTTTCCCCACAGTTGTAACAAGGTTAAACACAGTTGTGGCTAAATATTAACATGCATAATCTATAATGGGGTATATTCTGTACAACACAAGTACATTACTATGTAAAATAATAACTGTAAAAACTATTGAAAATACAGATGATGTTAAAGTCATAAAACTGACCTAAATATGGTTATAGGGCTATTGTGAACATTCGTACATAATGGTTTTTGAAATATGACAGAATTCTTTGAACAGATGTAAACAGTAAACAAAGCATTTGGTAGTTAAAACACATAAGTCACATGGTAGTGATTATATTTACATGTAGCAGAAGGATACGTAATTGGTAACCAAAAGTAGAACTCAGCAGGGCTTCAGAAAAGTGTGAAATAACCATGAATGGCCTATGCTATCTGTTTTCCCTGTGGCCACATTTAATATATGGCAAACACCACAACTGGGTGTGGTATTAACGTGATTGTTCATTACTTACAATACCATGGTTGTTACAGTATCACACAGCTCTTCCCTACTGCCTCATACATGTATGGAAACCACACAATGGTAATTCATAATATTTTTTAATACACAGTGAAATTTTAATATGTATCACATGGCCTCCACTGTACCTAAATCCTTGTTGACAATACTACTAAATCATTATTTTGATATTACTAATATGAGGTGAAGGTGGAACTTTTTCTGGTTTTGCTGTCATCGTTTGAATTAAATCAGCCTTTCCACTTTTTTTTATTATGATGAATTGTTTTCCAAGCACATTTTTTCTCTTGTTGACTATTCTATTAAAAGCATGTGTGTGTGTCATTTTGAGCACAAAAGATGGCAGATTAACGATAATATACAATGCAGGGACTTGAAATGTGTGCAGACACTTCTTGCGTGGGATTAAAAGGCTCACAAGAACCAAACGCCCCCAAAATGCCGACGCAACAAAAGCACACGAGGACCTAGTTGCGTCCAGTATGTATACTTACCGAAAATATGAAAAAGCCAAGACGAACCTGCACATTGTTTTCCAGCTTCTCTACAATGTGATCTTGTGTATATATAAATTTATTTCTCATCACACTTCGAAAAACAAAATATTATTTCTGAAGCAAGATAGCTATTTTTATTTAATCTATATTTTTATTTAATTTACTGATAAATTATGAGTAGCCATATAAAAACTCTGCATCAAAAAATCATCTGAAGGTAAATGAAAGGTTATGCTAAACACACAAGCTAAATTGGGGCATGACAACTTTAACATTTATTTACCTTACCAACAAGAACAAATTACATCATTATTACTTGACACAAGATAACCATCATTAAAATTTCAAGCTTTATAGCAAAAATAATAGAAGTTTCAATTTTTTTTTGTTTTTTCCCTTTTTTTTATTATATTTCACATAACTTTAAAGAGAATTAATTATTGGGGATCCCCTGTGAAAATGCCACATATGATAGTACTTGAAGCTTGGCAGGAGCCGAGTTAAAACTTTTACTAAGCCAACATGGCGACTCTAGTTAAGACAACATTACTGAAATAAAATTACAGCATCAAAAAAAATTATTATTTTTAAAATTACAAAGAATGAAAAAGTGAATAGTTAATTTACCAGTTCATTTTCACCAAACAGATCCATGCTCATGCATAAGCACATGCAAAAAATTGAAATTTTTGGCCTGTAGATGAGGCGAGGCTAGAAGTCAGGGCATCATGAGCTGTGGAAAATTTCAGATGTTCAAAACAGGCATCAGGCTGGAAAAAGACTTCAGGCTAGGACCAAATTGGTTGCTCTTCTGCTCGGATGACTAGGCATTCATACTAATGACTGTGTTGAAAGTGCTGCCGAACTTGGACACCACGAGAACAGAAGACAAAAAAACATAAGTTATGGGCAAGAAACATTATGCAAAACACACGGGGAAAAATAATCTAACCGAAACACTTACCCTCGGCGGTAGAAAGTTTATTTTAACATCAATGAAAAGAAGTCTTGCCGAGTATCAAAATATAACAGTTGATCATGCCATTGCCAAGGTTGAGAAGAAAGCCACACTGACTTTTCAAGGACGTTGCCAGACAGTATCTATACTGGATAGTCACGCACAATCAATCTACATGGCAGTGCGAGATTTTTACCAAACCATAAACACAAACATAGAAAAATGTTTTTTGATAGAACTACCTTATATAAAACCATAATAATGCTTTATAAAATTATATTTCCGTGAAATCAATTACTCATGCGTCATTTAATGATTGTTGATGTTAGGAAAATATTATTTGCTCCAATCTTGCCATCGGCAATGTCAAAATTTAAACCTACACACACAAGTGTACAACCAATAAAAGTTAACATAAATATTTGATTAAAAGAAATTAATTGACATAGTAACAATCTTTCAATTTATGAGAATGAAATATTACATACCAAAGATTCATATATTTATTTCTATTTTTTACTTGCAAAGGGTCCTTTAGAAAAGCACACAAAGTTAACTCAGGCAAAAGTATTTTCATATGTAAATACAGTAAAACCCCTCCATTACGACACCATTTATTACGACCACCTCTCTATTACAACACAATCCTGAGGAACCGTGAAAAGTTTGGATCGAAAAAGTCAAAAATTTGAGGCACGTCTAAAAATAGATACAGTAATCCCTCGCCAACCGTAGTATCTTCAACCATGGTTTCAGTTACGCACAGATTTGCTTTTGTAGACCTATTCTTCAACCGCAGTAAAAGGTAAAAGTTTCTATTATCCATGGTTTTCAGTCTATGGAAAGCTGCCCTTTACTGATGTTAGCGGTCACCCATTATACAAAACTGATGATGGAGGGGGGGGGGGTTCAGGCCGGATTGAGAATTCTTTGTCTAGTCACGTACCTACTGTACTGTACCGCCGCCTCTGCCTTACTCCTCCCACTCATTTTGTACTTCTGTCAACCCTCCTCCACCCATACCTACTAAGGTAATAATTTTTTAATGGTGAGCAATTTATTTTGGCGAGTTAGGCAGTGAGCATGTATATGCTAAGTCAGAATTTTTTCATGAAAAATTCATGTTAATTAATATTTCAAGTAGGACGCACTAAATTTTTTTTTATTCCTGTAAACATTGCCGAGCCTCATTGTGCCAGTACAGAGGCCACCACGCCCCCTAAATTTCGTAGAAATTCACTACATTGACATGAATAGCATCTATCAGCATGTTTTCCCAACAGCAGCAGTTAACAACGGCACAGGCGCTGGCTAGCCGGCGCCCACGAGTAATATTAGAGCGATCAATTGACAGCTGCGCAAGGCAGTCTGCCCCAGTAGAGCAACAGCTGAGTGGCATTCGGACGGCCTAGCACAAGCGTGATGCTCGTGTCAGGGCCACCTACTTCACAGCCCAGCCAGAGGATCTAGGCCCAAGCGACAACAGTAAGCTGCCGGCAGCCGCGCCCGGCCGTGCTGCAGAGGATCTAGGCGCTCACCCAGCTACATACACACAAGAATATATTCGCTGCTAGCCGCAGCACAAGAGTGATTTAATCTAAATAATTTATCTTCATATCATTATCAATAAATAAAGTGCGGTGTTTTACTTAAAATGTAAGACATCTCCAACAGTTACTGCTTTGTGCGTAATACATCCAACTTTCTAGCAATGAAACAGCCAGACTAAAGTGAGAGCATGGCGTGCACACATGTATTGCGCAATGCCACCTAAACTTTTTGATCACTACATGCCTAATAGTAATGTATGACCCACAAGACCTGCATAATAGATCTTTAATAATAACTTTATATTTTAATAATACATAGTCTAATCTTTTCACACACTTTCAATGGCAATGTCATACTATGTTTAGGCCTTCATTTTTAGAACAAGGGGTGGTCCAATATGCCTTTCTTGGGTTATCAAATTAATCAGGAGACGTCCAGCTATTAAAAATATATATATATACGTATTTATATTTAATTTAAAAAGTGGTTTTTTATGCGTTACCAGACGATTGAACATGAACTTCGTGCAAAAAATGGCATGGGGGTATAGGGGTTAGGGGTAGGTCAAATTGTACCCAAAATTCTCCAAATTTTTTGTTATGACCCTATTCTCGGGAACCATGAGGGGTTGTAATAGAGAGGCTCTACTGTAGATGAGCAAATAACATTTAAATATTTAAAATTAATACAAACGTGAAACAGTGAGGAACTAACAACAGAATTAAGGTAACAGTAAAGGATAATATTATTAAGAACCAAAACAGATACTGGAAACAACATGCAGGTTTTGTAAAATTATTGGATGAAGAGCATTCCCACAAGGGAACACTAAAATAGCACACATCCAACAAAACAAAGAGGGGTGGCGCCAGGAAAGGAGGCACCAATGTCTCGTGGCACTTAGCTCATTTAGAACTTCCAACTGGTGGCGAACATATAGTACCACAAGTCCTGGTGGCTTGCCTCCCTAATATCTGCACTTGGCTGACGACACGGCCCAGCCGGTGGCAGCTTATATCAGTGACGGCCTGTCTATGTACAAACTGTTACAAAAACATTTGGTATGCATCTGCAAACACGCAACTGATTATACTGGGACTAATGATTTTAGCACTGCAACCAGCTACACGCAACTACCTCTCCCTTCGCCTGCCACATCTCGCTCCCCACAAATTCACCCACAAGCAGTTGTGGTGCTAACAGTACCCCTGCTGCCATCTTGCTGCAGCCATTTCAACTTATTAGGAGCATACTTGGCACATAGCACTTATAGGAGTGTATTAGTATTGGTATTTACACCATATTTTTGTTATTTTGGCACTTAGCTCCTTTATAAATTCCGCTCTACAAATATTATATTTACACTACTGCAATCATTAAATACACAAAACAATTTCAAATGCATAAGATAACTTCAATTATGAAAATATATATGAATTCATCACATCATCTAAAAAGTATCATGTTAAATTTAATTCAAGTACAGTATCTCGTACTTCACTGTTTTGTCAAACATAGCTTATTATGTAACACTACAGTCTGTAATGTTGGTATACTAGACACAGACATAGCTTTCATATGCAGGTTTGATGCTTTTATCTTCCAGTTGTTGCAAGCACACGGATCTCTTATGAGGCCAAAGCTCTGTTCAAACATACCGACACACAAACTGTTTGCATGGAGTGTTCCACAGGTCATCACTGTTACTAGTCCATGGGAGTCTACCTGTCCCTGTACACCATCATACGTTAAGTTTGGGTTGAAGAACAATTTGTGATCAGTACACGTGGCACATAGTAACTGCACAGCTTCTTCAGAATTTTCTTTGACAAAATGTTCTAAACAACCTGCTGAAGATTCCATGCTTAAGGCGAAGTTGCAGTTGGGCCAGAAATGTTCTGCCTCAAGTCCTGCCTGAGACTGTCTTTTTACAGAGTTATTCAGCAACTGATAGAACCATTCTGAGAACTTTGTGGCGAGTTCATTTACATGAGAAACTTGATTAGTTTCAGACAATGAGTTGGAATTGTTACAGACCTGAACCTGAAAAAAAAATTTTTATATGTTAGTCATTACTGTCAATTAACAAATCAATATAATTACAGTCAAAACCTCAACAGTACACCATCCTTGATTTCTCTTTCATACAAGTTTAGCTGGCAGACACAAGGCAAACATTACAAGGCATATTGAATAGTAAAACCTCTATTCTGCAACGTTACAGAGACGGATATTTTGTGACTACTCAGGAGTTATTTGCAGTGTAATCTGATAAAATATTAATTTTTATGTGTCTGAACTACACTAAATAGAATTTATGTGCTTATTTGATACTGAATATCATTGCTCTTTATAAAAAAAAACTATTTTATAATTGGTTCTTTTTTGGGTTTCTATTCTAATACAGCAAACCCATAGTAACACTAAAACAAAATATTAATTTCATTGAAAACCTAAATGTTATTTGGAACTACTGCAAAAATTTATCTTTAAAAAGCAAATTTTGCAAGTAAAATTTTTATTGCACAAACATCCGCTACAACTTTACTTTGTAAATCTAATCAACTATCAATCAAATGCTTATTTTAACAGACCACAGGGATGTAGCTGATGATTCACTTACATTTTTTCTCCATTATACAACTCTGCACAATTTTTATAAGTCGCTAGAGTACTATTGCATATTTTTATGTGGAAATAAGAATAACTTTGTTGAGTGTTAACATGAAAAAGAAAATGTTGCCACTCACCTAATGTGTTTGTAGAGTTGTCAAACAATTATCAAAAAAAATGGCTATAGGTATAATGATCCCACCAAGCCTTTGCAAGACCAAACAATCTCCTGCCTCATGTTATAAAAACCAACACTAGGTTTAAAAAACTTAAGTCTCACATTGCCCTTACCAATTGTATCTTCATAAACCAGTATGGAGATCTGCCCTAAAGTCCTGGCTTACACTCCTAACACCTGAGGTGACAATTTCTTGAGATAAGACTGGTGGAGACTAGGAGTGTTAAGTCTAGCATGTTCAAACTGTCATGTCCTACTGACCAAAATTTCAACGTGAAGAAATTATATTAGAACAGAATGACATCAAAACCTAGAAAGAACCACAAAAATTACAGAATAAAATGGGTTGACCTGATTCGCCCAATATAGGATTCCTTAAATTTCCAATCAGATAGATTTGACCCACGGTGGTTTGCAGAAAGAGGCCTGAAATGATGTGAAGAGTAAAAACACAGCACCAATATTGTTCTGAACAGACAAATAATACAAGGATACACTAAACCACTTGAGTTCTGAGTTAATGAAGGTTCTCAGAACAAAGTGGAAGGTGTAACAGGAGCCCTGACTATACAAGTCTAGCTATGCTTTTTGATGACTGGTTAACTGTTCTGCTTTGTGTGAAACACTTGACAGAACACATCTCGCTCACCCAACCATGGAAGTTGAACTGCACAGTACATCTAAAAACTACACGCACTACAATAAAACAATCAATATACAAAATGCATAGACTTCAGGAGCTGAATACACTTATAGGCCATTCATGGTAAAAGGAGCATTTTTGAAAGTCCTGCTTAAGATATACTAGTACGCACATTGTATATTCCTTTGTAATATTAACATTGTCATGGGCCTCATCACTTTATTCATACATCAGTCAAGTGAAACTGTGGAATTATTAGAAAAGTAAATACGTCACAAATCTGCTCATTAAAAAAGCAGAGGAAAATAAATCATTTCAGTTTGCACAGATGGCTACCTAACACTATTTACTTGACGTTAAGATATGGAACTATTTCCCCTCCATCATTACCAACTTGGCTGTGCACCCGTTAAAATATATGCAGGCAAGGGTAGTGACTTTTTTTTAAGGTTGATTTCAAAAGTTCTCACTTTATCATGAACAACCTTTAGTGAGTTAGAACTGTGGAAGCATTTTTTCTCAACATAGCCAGCACAAGAGTCAGGTGTCTTGCTGCAGCAGGCTTACAGGGCTCATTCACTGAACATGGACTCTTGCTAGAGTGTACAGGAAGGCTCAGTGGGTAATGTGAAACAAGCTACTGAAATAAAGGAACTTATCAAATGAAGACCATGTTCACAGACCCAGAGACTCCAATAATCCCTGGCTGCTCTCAGGCTGCAAAACCTGAAGAACCAAAGCAATGTAACAAGGGTTCAGGCTTAACACAGTTTGGGGCCACAGTGGGAGCAGAAAAGTTTAAAGCTGCTAACTGGAACTATAAGTAAGACTGAAATTAATTTGTGTGAATTCTGCACAATGACATTCAGGCCGCCATAATCCCTGGAGGAGAGGTCAGGAGACAGAAGAAACCAGTGTGAAAAAGAAGGCAATCTTTTAAACTTTGACAGTGGGAATCCTTAGGTCTTGATGGGGCAGACAAATGTAGTCGCTACCCTCACCAAATTAACTAAACACTATTCCCCTTCCTTCTTGATGTATCAGGCACACAGACCCTCCATTTCATCTCATACACACTCTTAGCCATACCACCATGACAGATCAATAGCAACTTGACACACTACGGGTGACATCAATAACCCTATCTAGCCCTGATACCAGCTGCAGCCTCCTCCAAGAAAAAACCATTAGATCATATACATCTTGGATGCTTCCAGGCTTAGCAGGGTGCAGGCTGGATGCTGCCAGCTGCTGTATGGCGACACGCTGTGCACACGTACCACTTAACGTCCCTTCTGACCGCTGGCCATGGAGGGGTAATCCCAATGCTGCTCGGCCGCCACTTGGCTAACTTCACCTCTTACTCCACCTCTCCCATGCGCCCCATACCAGACCTGGGCTCAGAGTATAAATAGAGCTCACAGTCTGTGGCTCAAGGCTGTCATGCTCAGAACTAGTTGCCGAACCTCAGGCTGCTGGTCCGCACATCGACACTTCCTTCAACACCAGCTTAGGTTATGCTTAACTACTACTACCTTCATATAGCCTCAGTGCTATATCTCCTACAGTCTCAAGTTTGCAGATGCTCTCAAGCTCAGAAAAAGTTACAGGTTGGATATGTTGGATATGTATTGGCTTGCCAATAAACAAATATATACCAACTTGACCTGTTACACTCTCAGCTCATTTTTGCTTCTTTCAACACTTATCCTACTGTAACCCCTTTTCAACACAAACATTAATTACTATTCCAGGAGATTGCACAAGCCACCCTCCTCCCCTTCTAGCCCTAAAGGATGTATTGAACTAACATTTCTACTTTGTGCTATTGGCAGGGTACTGCAATATTCCCGTCTTGTATGCCAGTGGAATGTGTAGTTATTGTTGTGCCTTTCCGTTGAGTGCTTGGCCTACTGGCAATTTCCCACCCTACCTGAGTACTCGAGGAGAGCCAGTAATACTGGTCATCAGATGTATCACGTAAACCTTTCCAAGGGGACTCTGAGTTGCTGGCGATAAACTCACCCTCCTCGATAACTGGGCAGCAGGGACATGTGTTATGTGGGCAATGCACTGTGAGGGAGGTCAATGCCTTCCAGGAGGCTACTTTTCTTTTAGGACCCCCCCCCCCCCTTGATTTGTCAACCAAGGCTATGCCCCCTATTACTAAACACCCACTGCTTCCCCTAGTAATTATGGCTCCTCTATGCCACCCCTATGGGCTAGGTGGCAGAAAGCCGCCAGGGGGCCTTGGCTCTTGTCTGGGAAATTGTGGGGTCTATGCAAATTCCTAACAAAGTCTATACTTGGTTGCCGGAAAAAGCTGCAAGAGAGAGGGTCTCTGTGCTAGCTCACTGCCACGAATTAGATCAAGAAAGTGGTTTGCCAACTGATTCCTCTTTCCAGTTGCAATTCTGTAAATATGTACACCCTGATGAGGGCTCATACCTGCTCCTTATTAAAACCAGCTCCACCAAAAGTACAGAGAGCAATTATATCTGTGCCCACCTCACAAACAATTCTGGCATATAATAACCAGTCAAAAGGGTGAGTGTAGAGATTTGGGCAGCTCTTAACACCGAAGTCTTGAGAACCAATGAGGGTGATTGAAGTGAATATGAAGCAGCGCTGGAATGAAGGGGAAAGGGAAATGGGAGATCCCAGAGAAAACCCACCGACCAACGGCATCGTCCAGCACGATTCTCACTTGCGAAAATCTGGTGACCCGGCCGGGGATTAAACGTGTTCGCCTTGGTGGGAGGCGAGCAGGCTAATCACTCAGCCACCATAGCCCCCCAGTCAAAAGCCCCCCCCCCCCCCTCTTTATCCTCAGCCCTTAGGGAGAAAGCCTCCAACACCAGCCAACTATAGAAACTCCATCACAGGTGAAGCGTCAAGCCAAGATGACGGTATACGGGTTAACCAGCAGTGATACTGCTATGAGCATGCCTACACTACAAAGCAAAGGTATGTGATGATGAAACTAAAAAAATGGTAACCACATCAGGACCTGTCATAACCTGTCACCATGACAGCAACCCAGTGAACTAAAGCCTTGATTGAAACAACAAATTTAATTTTTCACTGAAAGTTAATTACAAACTACTGCATAAAAAGTTTTGAGAATTTTTTAACACACAATCTCAAAAATATACTGATGTTTTTAAATAGTTTAATCTGTTACTTTTGTCAGTCTCCTTTTGTTGTAAACATAGCATAATAAATTAATTTTATTCCATCCTAAGAATTTACTTACTACTTTGATTTTTCAAAATACCCTTTAAAATAATATGAATACTGTATTTTGGTATATATATGCCGCACCAGAAGTTTTTGATAAAAAAAACTAGGGGTAGTTAATATTTCAAGAACAGGCTGCACTGAACTTTTGTATTCCTGTAAATATTGCCTGGCCTCATTGTGCTAGTGCACAGGTCAACCGGCGCGATATCATCAAACTATGGCAAAGTCAAAAAAATTAGTTTGCCAATTAGTTTGACATTGGGTGTGTCCTTGCCTGCCGGCATCATAACGTACTTACTCACACACACACAAAACCACCACACACACACACACACACACACACACACACACACACACACACACACACACACACACTTGTGCAGCTGACTCATCTGGCCAGAATGAGAGAGCATGAGAAACAAGAGAGAGGATGAAAGGTATTCTAAAAATACCTCCAATCGCTAAAAAATCCTCGTGGCAAAAAGCGGCAAGGGAGTGAAGGAGGGATGCCCAGAAAGAGGGAGGAAGAATAAAAAGGATATCCGCAAGATTTGCAGACTGAAGGGGGAGTGACAAAGAAGGGCATAGAGCAAGAGGCAAAATAAAAAAAAAGAGTCCCAGGGTTGACCCACTGGTGGCCCATTAAGTGTTTAAAAACACGAGTGATAATGATTTATTTGTACATATTTTCCCCTTAGAAACCAAGTCAAAACATTACAATGTATTGTAAGTTGACAAATTTCTGAAAATGTTTTGGAGGGAAAATTTTTTTTTAATGACAATATCTCGTAAATAAGCAGCACCCCACTTTTTGTTGTCTTTTTTTTTTTATGTGCGGCCTATACATGTCAAAATACGGTATGTAGATTTTTGCTTAAAATGAACTTCTTTTTCCTCAAGATGCTAAACAAGCAAGCAAAATTTTGGTTTAATAATTAAGTTGAAAAATAAATTTTTTGACATAATGTTATCTAGACATCCGCTTTTTTCTCCAATAGAAAAACAGCTACCTACAACAAGGAAATTTTATTTTGGCTGGATAAAATGGTTTTACACAGACTCGGAAACATTTAACTATGCTACCCTTATATAAAGCAGTGATTTGTAGAGTTGACGAGAGATCAATCTATTGTGTGTAGTGAACTGTCATCCAGTATAACTTTGAAAGTACCTGACATCTCATAAATTGTACGTTTAATGCTTGACATGCTAACAATCAATTTTTTTGGTGAATTCGCCTACATCTCCAAATGTGTTGAGTTGCTAGTGCTAGGCATGCCCAACTACTTTCACATCACTTATGTGTACACATGTACACAAACGCACAGAACAGCATGGCTTCTCTGCATCATAACTTCTACGGCCAAAAATATATATGCAAAATAAGTTGTAGTACCACTTCTTCATAACTGGCAAAAAGTTGCTAAAGTGGCTGAAAGCAACTTCAGAATACTTACTTGTGTTTCTGAAGAAATTGCATTCCAGAACTCTAAAACCTTGGTCACAAGTGCTCTCTTGTCTAGAGCTGGATCCACATCAACTTTCTTTTTATGTAAATACTGAAACAAGACATCTTTGGACACCTTTTTTCTTGTAAGCAAACTTGCTGCAGTCCCAGAATGTTGAAGTATGCAGTCAATGGCTTCTATAATGTAAATAAAAACAAACTCTATTAACACTGTAAAGTAGACATATACATTGAAAGATAGGAAAAGGAATGGATTATCTGATTTCATGTAACCATGAATACCAACACACAATGATTTGACAAATTTTCACAAGTTGTAACATTAAAGGCCAAACATAATGAACATTACAACTTTCATCAAAAATACTGTACTATTGTTGGTTAAATTTTACTTGGGAGGACAACAGGCATAACTCCAAAACCTATAATAATTATGTCAGATAGTACTTAAGTGTTTCCGAGAGTCAGACCCCATTTTTGAGCTATTAACCTGACAATTCATGAGCAAAGTTAAAATAGTTGGACTCTGGAATGTTTAAAAACTTCTACATTTACATTGAATTCTGTCAAGATAGAGGACATAACTGCATAACATAACCTTCAGCTACATGTTTTGTCTTGGGGAGAAATCAAAAACACACAAAAATTATAGTCTTCAGTGATTTTTTTGGATGGCTTACTTATGCCTAGGTCAGAATTGAACCCATTAATATATTGACATTACATTGAGTTTACAGAGATTGAACATAAGTGCTTGGTTAACATGCAAATGAACAAATATATGCAGCCAATTCACTATAACTGCAGATTACCACCAGACTAAATAAATATTGTTTATATAAACAAAAGTTAATCAGAGGAACTTTTACACAATTTCTACCACAAGGAGTTTAATTAAGTAAAATAATGTATTTTCAGCAGATTCGTGACCTTTGTATTTTCTATTAAATTATCCAAAAAATACACTTAAAACAATGTAAACAGAGCCATACTCTATTTGCCAAATTAATACATAATCTCATCATTTAATCTTGAGTTTAAAATATGGCACTTCTAGAGAATGTCGTGCAACTTATTAAAAATTAATTATTACAAACTGAAATTTTTTTTAAATTTTCATATCTGATTGTTGTGCCATGTCCGATAAAAACCGGACACCAACGAGCCATGCTGGTCAGGGAGCTGCGTGTAGTTACTTTGTAGCATTGCAGTTTATATACATTTTAATAACTTTTATAATTGTTTTTCAATTTCAATTTTAGTTTAAATCCCCAGTTTCATTTGTCAGTGAGTGTAATTGTCAAAATATTCCTTTCACGCCACCAGTAGGAATAAGGGCTTTATCAGTTTTAATGGAGGCTGTATTTCAGTTGTTACCTGTATTACATGGCACTTTCGAATTCTCAGGCTCCAGAGCAAGATGACACAACTTTTGAGATTTTTTTTTTTTTTCCCCATGCCGTACGCAGTTCTGTATTTTGAAGCCTCGAAGTTACATAATTTTTAGCCAATAGGAGGTCGCAAGCCCCGGCCAAATATGTATTTTTAGATTTGTATTCAGGAGTGGAGGTAACTACGCATGCCACTAGTTGTTTGTGTCAGTGTGACGCTTTCGTCAAGTATTGTTTGAACACCTTAGATAGAGACATGTAGTGAAGAGAGAATTGTGGGAGGCCGATAGGCATCAAGGGGGAAGGTTTCTTTTTCCTCCCCCTTGCCGTCTTAAATCTTCCTCACAAGTCGAGATGTTTTGAAACTTTTTGTAACCGCTACTGTGACGCTGTGAACCTGTGAGTTTATAAACGAGAAGGTAGCCGTGTCATGTGATGTCATGCTGATAAAAATCAAAACTGTACTAGACCTTCAATAATAAATCTGGTCCAATTCCGACATGAAAATTTTCTCTTATTATTTCTCAACAACCAAGTGAACTACTTTTGTGCTCTAACCGGCTGAGTCTAGCCGAAACCCAACTTGTAGTGAACAGGTCAACGTTGCAAAATGTCCCCCAATGTGTGTACTGAAGTTGTGTAACCTGTATTGTAATGTGTGAGTTGATGCTACATTTCAAAATTGCGCGCCAATGCTGTGTGAAGATTTCGACACGACCGAGTAAGAAAGGTCATCACATAAGTTCCAGAGTTCATCACCAGTCCATGTCTGGAGAAGAAGATGTCCATCCCGGTGTTACAGCAGTTCCCGAGGCAACAGCGCAGTAAGAAGATAAGTAAGTAAACAATTCTACGCCACAGTCATCAGTCATCATTAACAGCATTTATTTAACAACCCGCATGCCACTACCATCAAGAGGTTGTACAAATTTTAGTCCGTTCTGGTATTTTTTTTGTTTTTTGTTTGTTTTTTTGTAATGTACTTTTAGAGGATTAAGGTTAACTGCATGGTTAAATATAGCTGGAAAAGGTGACGATGTAACAAGCGATAGTGAGGGGGACGATTGGTTTTGAGACATCAACTGTAGAATTTATCTAACTAATCTAAATGTTTCAACTACAGAATCCAATCTAACTAATCTAAATGTTTCAACCTAAATATAGGAAATGTGGAAGTGACTTCAAATTCAGAGGTTAGGCCGATAGATCAGGAAAAACAGATTCCGCTAGACAACAATATGCTCTTACAGCTATTGACAGAGAAGTTTGATAAGTCATGTACAGAGTCTAAAAGTGAATTTCGGTAAATAGCAGGAGAGTTAAAAAACGAGTTTGAAAATAAATGTCAACAAATATCAGGAAATTTTGAAGAGCTATAGGAAAAATGGATAGACAGGAAATCAAATCTCTGGAGTTGAACAATAAATCTCAACAAATAGTAGCCAAATTGATGAACAGAAACATGAAATAACAGGAGAGTTGAAAAACGAGTTAACCGTAAAGTTTAAAGAACAGGAAGTTAAATTTCAACAGTTTAAGGGAAAATTTTATGAACATTTAAGCGAGTTCCAACAGTTAAAAGTGACGGTGAGCAGTGTGAACAAAATGCCGTAGAGAATAATACCAAGGGTTTGGCAGAATTCAAAGTAGAATTAGACGGTAAATTAAGTGAGGTTAGGAAAGTTTGCATAACTAAGGTTAACCAGTGTGAAAGTAGGATAGATGTAATTGCACAAGCAGTTACAGTAAATTGTAAAGAATTAGAATCTAAAGTAAATACAGTTCAAATAGCACAACAGCAGGTGAAAGAAATTATATCTGCCCAGGAAGTCAAATTTTTTAGAAAAACAGTCATAAATTAGAAAAGGTATAGGTGCAGGTTAATGAACAAACTAGGGAAGTTATACAGAATGTACTGCACATCCAACAGGTAGAGCAGACACTGAGAATGCTGAAAAAAATTTTCAGGAAAGTCCTGCTATAGACCAACACTTAGAAAATATTTGGAAGGAAGTGGTGAATATAGGGCAGGAATGTAGGCAAGTGTGAGGTACAGTTATTTGTGAACAAATTAGATGCAGGGGCTTCACAGTGGGCACTATGGAAAGAGTCAGGGTGGAAGAGTTTTGCAGAAGCAAAAGCAGCTTTTCTGCAGAAATACTGGGGCATCCATGTGCAGGATGACTTTTTACAGTGTCTGTTTACTGGAAAATTTAGTAATGTTAATGATTCCATGGCTACATATGTACAAAGTTTGTACCTACAATCCAAATACTTGAATAAAATTACAGATGATAGGTTCATTTCACATATCTCCATCATTTCAACTGGCATATCCAGGATTGCATGTTGGGTATGAGGGCCAAGACTATCAAGGAGGTGATAGCCTTCATGGAGACCCTGGACCGGAGACAGGAAAGGGAGGAAGGTTTGAAGGGTAGGAGACAGGAAATTCAACAGAACCACCAACACCTGAGGCCAAACATAAATATCTAGAGAGAAGGGATCATTCATCAGATGCCTCCCTCACCTTTAATTCAGGTAATGATGAGTGTAGAGTAATCAAAACAAATAGGGACCAAAATTTTAATATTAAAGAATTCATTCAGATTTCAGAAGTTCAGTCAGAAGGTGACATGTTATTAGAGTAAAGTCCAACTTAAGTCCTAGTCCAAGGAAAATATATGTCCATATATTCAGGGATTTATTACAGATACTGGAGTTGAACTAAGTATATGCCAGTCGACTCAGGGAATGAAGTGACTGCTATTTCAGATGAATTCCTGAATAGCCTTAGTAAAAATGAAATTAAAATTATTGCAACTTTACCAGTATCAACAGTACCATTGTAGGAGCTACCGGTATTAGAAACAGGAACATTCCTCATCAAGGAAAAACTTATTGTTTTAAACAGTTGTCTTTTGATTTAAATGTTTCTGTAAAACATTTTAGTCAAGGACGTGAAGAAGTTTTGGGACCTGAAGTATTAAATTTAGTAACTATATACGTTGATATTTTAATTGCAACCAGAACCCTTAATGAGCATTGTCATATTATACAGTTAATGTTGAAACTGAGACAGGGCCAAATGACTGCTAGTTTGAAAATATCTGAATTTTTAAAAGAGGAGATAAATTTTCTGGGAAATTTAATTAATGCCCAGGGTATATGTGTAGATGTCAATAAAGTAAAGACTATTCAGGAGTACCCTTATCCGAGTAACCGTAAACAGCTGGAAAGGCTAATAGGATTTTTTTATTATTTTAGGAAATATATTCCAAATTTTAGTAAAACTTGTACTCCACTAAGGACATTGTTACAGAAAGGGCAAAACTGGGAATGGGGAGAAGAGCAGAAAACAGCAGTGGATGGTTTGAAAAGGGAATTGGAGAAGGAAATTCTGCTACACCATCCCAGATTAAACAGAATGTTTTTTATACCTGTGATGCTTCAGATGAAGCTGTCGAGGCTATTTTATTTCAAGTGACTGAGGAAGGAGAACACATACAAATCAGCTTTGCAAGTAGGGCTTTAAAGTATACTGAAATTAATTATACAGTCACTGAAAAGGAATTACTCAGCATTGTGTTCTCTTGCGTGAAATTTCATTCTCACTCATATGGTAGGGAGACCACTGTATTGACAGATCATAAGGCCTTATACCACTTACATACTTGCAAATTGTTACATGGTAGAATCACCAGATGGATACTAGCCCTACAGGAGTATAATTTAATTATTGAACATATCCCTGGCAAGGCCTAGGTAGTTGCAGATGCACTGTCGAGAGGAAGAGCAGATATCCAAGGGACTAAGGCAAAAGAGTTCCAAATTAGGTCTTTAAGAGAACATATGGAACAAGTGAATACAGGTTTAAGAGAAATTGCTGTGCAATTAAAAGTAGAGATAAGGGAGAATTCTCGACTCCAGAAAGTGGTACAGGAATTGGAAACTAATAAGTGCAGAGATATTATTAAAGAGAAATTTTTGTTAAATGAAGGGTATTTATTCCAGAATGTTAGCACTACAGGAGCAAAGTGGGTTTTGTGTAAAGGAAAGAGGTTAGTGAGTGCTTACATAGTGAATGTGGACATTATGGGGTAACTAAAACAGGAAAGCAAATTCAGAGATTTTGTATTTTTAAAGACATGTATAGGATTGTAGCACAGGTAATTAGGACTTGTTTATTGTGTGCACCAACAAAAGTTCCCCATAGGAAACGTAGAGGTTTAATGGGACATGTATTGGCTACTAAGCCATCAGAGAAATTGTTTGTGTTGACTTGTTCGCCCCTCGTCCAACAATAAGAGGGGGGGGAGGGGGGGAGTAGAATATAGTTTTGTTTTGATGGATGTTTTCACTAAATTTATAAAACTCTACCCTATTATGAGAGCTACAGCTCAAGTGGTATAGTTGATTCACAATAACTTCGGCCTTTTCTGAAGCTCTGCTAAATTTCTACTTCTGGTTACTGATTACGTATCCTTCCGCTACACTTAAACATAAACACTGCCATGTGACTTCTACTTTTATAACTGTCAAATGCATTGATTGCTGTTTACAGCTGTTCAAAGAATGCTGTCATATTTCCTACGAATGTTCACAATTTAAGGCTATAACAATATTTAGGTTGGCTTTATAACTCTTTGTTACACACTATAGAGCACGTTACACATAATACACATTAATATTTAGCCACGACGGTGTTTGTTACAACTGTGGCGGAAACAACAGTAATATTTAATGGGTTGTTATTAATATGCATTTGGAATAAAAATTAAAACAAAGGGACAACCAGTCCACCAAAATGACACAGCAAACTCAAGCATGCAACTCGTGTCGCTTATTTATTGTACCTAGCATCGACAAATGTAAAAGATAGTGGTGAACATGCAAACACATAGGCCTACCGTATCATTTATTCCGCTAATATTTACATGCATTGGTACTTACTGGTTTGTAGGTTAATTTTATTATTTATTACAATTGATCTGGTAGGGATTAGTATTATTTTTGGGATTGTGGCAGACATTCAAATCACAGAAACGTACGCTTGTTACACAACTGTGTGTCAAACACCTAGCGCGAAGGTACAACGTGGATATAAATAATTAACTTCTTCATAACATCAGTTCATGGTTAAAATGTATAAACTTTGCACATATTTGAAATCCACACACATCTGGCCTGTGAGCAACTATTACAACACAGCCACCACAGACGGAAATGGTGGCCACGCCCTTACACACACGGCGATCACAACACTCGATACAGTACATTAATTATCCCTGCCCTGGAAAAATATATTTATCACAGCATTGTAACTTCCCTAGGATGTTTCAAAAACACGATACGAACTTAACGTTTCGTTCAGAAACACACCGTATCATTGTCATGTCGCCACACACCACTGGCAATTGTAACGCACTATGAAAACGACCCGCCTGCCATATTGGAACAAGCGCATGGCTAGGCCACGTCTGCCAACCTGCTGGATTTGTAAGTGTTGCGCAACAAGCTGTGTCACGTCATCACATCTAAAATATGTTGTTACATCTGAATACCATATAATACATATTTAAACAATAAAATCTCGTTTCAGTTGTAAATTACAATCTCAAACACCATTACTGTTGCTGTAATTAGTATGAAATGTTCTAACATTAGAAATAACAAAATGTATACTTTTTCTGGTACACAGGTGGTACGATCTTCGAGAGAGAAAGAAACAGAGAGAGAGAGCAACATGCTCTACTTTGTGTATTGAACCTTTATTCCGGATGGAAATAAACACCAGCCTACGCACGGGAATTTGCGCAGATACTTTTAACTGCAGTAATGAAATGTGTTTCTGTCAGTGCTACCTAACAATACAAATAAATCTATTAGCAATGTTTACCTTACAAATAGTATACATAAAAACGAGGTTAAAAAATATAGTAACTGTGAACTATTTCTTACCGGCCATTGCCAACATGTCGCTGCTCTTGCTGTTGTTAATTCATGTTTAATACGAAATAAATATAAGTTATATAAGATACTAAGGTAAAGTTTCATTTATTCAACTACAGTACTCTAAAGTTTATCACAATGTTAAATATTTGTGGAATACAAGTTACTGGAAAAAACAGGTTGACATATTATGCCTAGGGTGATTTTTCAAAAGTTTGATTCCAAAAGGCAGAAGAAAGCGTGAATGGACTATAACGTGCTTGATTGTTATGTATTAGATGTAGACCAGCCAATGGTCCACAGTTTAGGAGTGACAAGTGGAAAACCCTAACCTCAATCTTAGGGATTGAATTAGGCTTCACAGCTATATATCATCTGGCAGCAAACCCAGTGGAAAGAGTTATGTGTGAATTAGGATGGTTATTTAGAATGTATTGTAATGACCATCACAGTCAATGGGCTGTGATAGTGAATGATCTGGAACAATTGATAAACAGTTGTTGGCATGAGGGTACAGGTGCTACTCCCATGGAACTTATGTGTATGGGTAAACCCCATACTGTGCTTCAACATACATTGAACTTTCCGTTAAGTGATGCTGAAATTGTAAGAGACATGAGGAATACAGCATCACAAAGGTTAGAATTTAAGGCAAAGGAAAGAATAAAAAGTGGGATGAGAACATTTAACCTATAGTGTTTCAGGAAGGTGATAAGGTGCTTGTGGCCACACACCTACAACTTATTATTTACAGGGTCATTGCTGATGACCACAGCATTTCAGTCCTTGTGGGCGCATGCCACTGTGACCATACTGGTGAATTGGGGGTCTATACCTTGAAAGGTTGTACAGTAATTGAGGCAAAGATGGCCTATGCAAGTGTGTGTAGGTGTTGTGTGTAGTGAAAGGTGAGTAAGGAGAAGGATAGTTACAAAACAAACAAGAAATTGTATGGAGATTTTTCTATGAAAGAATTGTGCTGTATGTTGTGAAAAGAATTATGTTGAGTGTTGTGTAAATAATTTCAAAGGTAATGTATGCAAATAAGGGTATGTAAGGATCTAGTCTATTTGTGTAGTGTCAATAGTGTTTGTACTTATATTAGGATTAAGAACTCATGTTTATTAAGGGTTTAATTATGATGATGTTTTGCTAATCTTAGGAAACACTGCTTCTGATGTTTTGTGGATGTATTGTTGACTTGTGTGAAGGGTTAGGTGGAGAAATGAATGTGTTGTGTACATGTGCTGTATATATGCCACCAAAGGTAAGGTGTATTTACTCTGTTGAATTGTTTTTATTTATGTAATACTGACTAGTAAATATGAAAAGCAGGATTTGAAGGATTTTACTTGTGCAAATATTTCAAATATAAGACAGTACATTTCAAAATTGTTGGGTGTTGTGTAGGGCCAAAGTTCAAATGTTGATAATTCCAAA
The DNA here is from genome assembly GCA_029891345.1 of Dryococelus australis. NCBI lineage: Eukaryota > Metazoa > Arthropoda > Insecta > Phasmatodea > Phasmatidae > Dryococelus > Dryococelus australis. The sequence goes on along the minus strand of CM056999.1, from coordinate 92,562,893 downwards.
AGTTGTTTTGAAAAGTGAAAATGAAAAAATTATTTTTTAATAATTTAACCAATGTAATTTTAATCACTGAAGGAAATTAAAATGAAGGGGGCAGGGGGTTTCGGTTTTGACAAAGGATGCAAGTTGATGTGTGTTAAGTGGTGAAGATGTTACGAGGTGTAGTGTTGAGGAATTGCTCCAGTGCGTGTGCGTGTGTGTGTGCGTGTGTGTGTCATTGGGTCTTTACTCTTAGAGTATGTGTTGGGGTGGGACAGGCCTCTGTTCTATTTTGAGTGTACACTGACCTAGGTTTTTCTGTATTAATGTAAATGCGGCAGTGGTTTTGTATAATGTTGGGACAGACCTGGATCCATGTCCTTGTTAAATGTTAGATGTTGATTAATAAAAGTAAATATGGACAATTAACCAAAACTACTTGACATGAAAAGGATATACACACTCACTTAGAGGGTTTAGCAAAATTGAAGATAATTAAAAATGTTTTCCTTATAAACATTACATTTGATGGAAAAGTAAATTGAGGTTAGGATGTCACTACTGTGAAACATAATTTATTTAATGAATGTGTTAATTATTAAAGTGTTTGATCTTGCAGGTATTTTTTTTGTAATATGATGTGCAATAGTGTTTTATTATTGGATTATCTGCAAGTACAGGATTTTTTTTTATGTACTATGAATGTTTACTTGAGGGTTATGTGTATGGGTAAGGATCCCATTACACATTGTTTCTTGGTTGTTGTCCACACAATTGTTCCACTTTTCTCATTCAACTCCAACTACACCATGAATTGAATTATTTATGAATTGAATCTTGTACATCGTGGTAGGTGAAACAACCCGGTGACATACCTAATGTTTTTCTGAATACAAATGTTTTCTGTGATACATTCAATTGTAACTGATACACTTAAGCTTACCTTTGTATGTTTCGTTGAAATTCAGTGGTTTATACATGAATGATTGTTTGAATTTTAATGGGATGTGCATTAATGGATGCTTATATTTCAAGATTTTGTACATAAGTGAATGATATATTGTTGTTTTGTAGCTGCTCCATTGAGATTGAGTATTCTTCAGTGACAGGTAACTTTGAATTATTGTAATGTCCTGTGAGGGTGTTTGTGTTTTACAGGGTTATTGTATGTTGTGTATATAGAAACATGGTCACAGTAATCTACTACTTTGACAGGTTTTGATTTGATAAAGATTTCTTCAAGATTTTTCCCAAATCAAAGGGGGTTATGTAGCATTGGAGTTTATATACATTTTAATCCCTCTTATAATTGTTTTTCAATTTCACTTTTAGTTAAAATCCCCAGTTTCATTTGTCAGTGAGCGTAATTGTCAAAATTTTCCTTTCACACCAGGAGTAGGAGTAAGGACTTTATCAGTTTTAATGTGAGACTGTATTTCAGCTGTTATCTGTATTACATGGCACATTCAAATTCTCAGGCTCCAAAGTGAGATGTAATAACCTTTGAACAGACAACATGTTGTTCGTGTCAGTGTGACGTTTTCGTCAAGTTTGTTTGAAAAACTGAGATAGAGACATGTAGTGAAGAGAGATTCATTAGAGGCAGATAGGCATCAAGGGGGAAGGTTTCTTTTTCCTCCCCCTCGCCTTCTTAAATTTTCCTCATTAGTTGAGATATTTTGAAACGTTTTGTAATCACTACTGTGACGCTATGAACCTGAGTTTATAAATGAGAAGGAAGTTGTGTCATGTGATGTCATGGTGATATAAATGTAAACAGTACTAGACCTTCGACAATAAATCTGGTCTGATTCCGACAAAGAAATTTTCTCTTATTATTTCTCAACAACCATGTGAACTACTTTTGTGCTCTAACCGGCTGAGTCTAGCCGAAACCCAACTTGTAGAGAACAGGAACACTGTTGCAAAATGTCCCCCAACGTGTGTACTGAAGATGTGTAACCTGTATTGTAATGTGGACAGTTTATGCCACGTTGCAAATTGTGCACGGCCATCCCCCATACTAGAGAAAACATGAAGGCAAAATTACGTAATTCCACACCAATAAGCGGAATGAGATCTTGTAGCATTGCAGCTAGATATATATATATATATTATATATATATATATATATATATATATATATATATATATATATATATATATATATATATATATATATATATATAAAATTAGCATATTCGGGAAGTATTTCAATTGTCTATATTCCAATAACGGATATTAATTCATGTAATATTTGGAAGGTCATGGCAATGACAAATTCTTTGTATTTCAGATATTTTCGTTTTTCCAAATTTATTATTTTTCTTTCCTCATTTCATCAGTAGTAACAAAAGTCAACGACAGACGTCCTCAACAGACGCCATAGGATGATAGTGCATATTTTCCTTTTCACTGGGTTAGTAAACTAAAAACATCGCCACCGCGAGGCACGACATGGTGAAACAAGGAAAATAACAGAGGTCACCTTTAACTGACGTGACCAACTGCTCGAAAACAATATGTTTTCAATGGGGAAACTTTTGACCAATATATAGGGAAGCACGACCTTTCTCAGGTATCACAACAGTCAACGAACACATCACGTCACAACAGTTTGTCGCAGCACTATCATTTGTCAGCTGTCAGTTGGACAGCCTGCAATGAGTGATCACATTACTCGCACCAACCACCGACCAGCGCCTGCGACTTTTACCTTCTTTTATATTCTGGACATTTAAATTCAAATATCTATAAAATTTTTTTCCATCATTGCGAGAAGTCAATAGGGCGCTGGGAAAGAAAAGTAACGATTCTATCTCATCTTCGTAACTCTTGAAGTGAGAAGTTTTGTTTTATGAAGGCTGCCATTCTGTCTTTTTTTTTGTATGTCAGCTGCACGTGTTAATAGTTTGTTATGCCATGACAACAACAAATCCCCAGTAATCATTTAACTTCTTCTTTTATTTATTGGCAATCTTGGTATCAACAAGCTACTACATCACTACTTCTACCTACTGCTTTGCCAACTAACACTGATAAAAAAAACTATCTCACATATTGAAGCCATGTGGTGAGCACAGACCTTTTCTAGGGATGGGTCGATGCTACATTTTCTCAATACTCAATACCAGTTTCGATACCATAACATTCTCATGATACTCGATACAGATACTTTTCTCGGTACCAAATTAAAATTGTCATAAACACAAAACCACTTGGCCAAGCAGATTGCTCATTTCAGTCTTTGACAAACACTGAAATTATATAAAAACCCACATCACAATGGAAACTCGACCCACGCAGGCTTTTGGAAAGCTTGCGGGAAGCTTTGGAATGCTCGCTGCCAGCCGAGATAATTATGGTACACATATAAAACTTGCTGCTAATATCTTGCAAACTGTTGAACCTAGGTCAAATTTAATGGGTGCATTGGAATGCCCAAAGGATGCAGATTAAATTAAGGGCACTCTTTTCAAAAGTACCGTACACATTCCAAAAGTTAGGGTATGCTCATACTATAATTATGGCATGAGAAAATATGTATAGTCCATTCCCGATTGGAAGCGATTTACGAAAATCAACCTTTGAAAAAACACTCTAGGCATAACATGTCAACCTGTTTTTTCAATAACCTGTATTCCACAAATATATAACACTGTGGTTAACTTTAGAGTATTGTATTATTGAATAAATGAAACTTTACCTTAATATCTTCTATAACTTATAATATTTATTTATTTTTAAAAATGAATTAACAGAGAGAGCAGCGACGTGTTGGCAATGACTGGTAAGAAATTGTTCACAGTTAGAATATTATTTTAACCTAGTTTTTTAATATACTATTTGTAAATTAAACGGTGCCTATTGAAATATTTAGGTAGCCCAAATGGCAACATATTTCATTTTTACAGTTTAAAATAACAGCGGAAAATATTGTGAGTAGGCCGTAATGGTACTCTGTTGTTTTATCGCACGACAAAGTAACTGTCTGTTGGGCGAAGCTTGTCGCGCTCTCTCTTTTGTTGGGCGAAGCTTGTCGCGCTCTCTCTTTTTTTGTCTCTTTCACACTCGGAAAGTTTCACTTCGCTAGTAAGCAGTTATATTATACATGTTTTCAATTGTAGCATATTTCATACTTATTACAGCAAAATAATGATTTTTTCGTTTGTAATTTACAACTGAAAAGATATTTTAATGTTTGAATACTTACTTTAATATAGTTAGATATGATGACGCGTCAGAAACAAAGTGAAGTTGGCAGTCGTAACGAGCCATGACATGGCGTGTTGCTTTTTTACCAAACGAAGCGTAAATTATACTTACTCCGAAAAATACTTCAAAATACCACATCATGTTTGTAGATGTGTTTTTTAAACATACCTAAGCAAGCTATGATGTTGTGATAATCTGTGTTTCCACGACAGTAATAATTATACTGTTACGGCATGTTTTGTTAACCGCTGCGTGTGAAAAAGCATGGCGTGGCTGCGTGGTGATCGTTACACTGGATCTGTGTGTGTGCGTGATTTCAAATATTCGATGTGAACTATTTAAACGTTTTAATTGTGAACTGATTTTATGACGAAGTTATTTATTTACTTCCAAGTATTTTTATTTATCACAACATTGTACCTTTGCCCTGGGTGTTTGAAACACAGTAGTGTAACGTGATTTACCACCAATCCAAATTAATTAACCAAGCCCAGCCCCAATAAATTTCAATAAACCTAATACACAGTAAGTAGCAATACATATATATGAGTGAAATAAAAGTTACGGTAGGCTTATTTGTGTGCATGTTCACCGCTATATTTTAAGTTTGTATGACAAAAAATGAGCGATGCGAGTTGCATGCTTGTTGAAATAGACCTACGACAGAATTCTTTGAAAAGATGTAAACAATAAACAACACATTTGACAGGTATAAAAGTAGAAGTCACATTTCAATGTTTACGTTTAGGTGTAGCAAAAGTATACGAACACATGTACACACACAATGGCATGTAAACATTGATTTTGACAGATGCTACATGGCAACGTTTATTTACATTTGGCGGAAGGATACAAAACAGGCCTGAAAGTAGATATTTAGCAGGGCTCCAAGAAATTTGCTTCCAGTGGGGAATGGACTATATTAAATCATTAAATTATGGTATACTTTTCAAAAGTATCATACATATTCTGAAAAGTTATGGTACGCTCATATTATAATTATGGCACAAGAAAATTAATGTAAAAATTTGTTACTTTTGGGTATTCTCATGCAATACTTGATACTATAACGTATTGAGGATCCCATCCATAGACATGACATAGCCATGTGGTTAATCACTAACACTGACACACACCTCTTTTGCTCTGTTGTTCACCACGGAGCATGTCAAATGCAAGTGCATGGGGAGATGGCTACTTACACTAAGAGAATGACTGTGATCACATGCATGTCAGATCCAGAGCCATCCAGCATTTATTTCAAAGTAAAACAACATTTAAATTGTGCTGAGCAATACATAACTCAAAAGGAATTATGCATCACACTATTTTAACACCGTGGCACAAAACACTTGCACGAGGCCTCGCCTAAACCAGCATAACGATACACACAGTTACGTCACTAGAGAAAAGCCCATACACGAAAACAATTAATTAAGAGCACTCCGAATCAATGGAAGGACCAAGCTGCCTGCAGGAGTAAAGTAAAAATGTTTAAGAAAATAATTAAATAGACAGAGTTACAAATCAGTGAATGCAAGGTTGAGAGCCCACAGGCCATACGGCACACGTCCGTCCCGCTTGAGCACCACCGAGAGACTGCCAAATGGCAGTCAGAAACAGAGACATTAGCCTGCACTGGAAGTGCAACCCTGTTGAACCATGTGCACAGATATGAAGCATGAGAAGCAACCACTAATTTACAAAAAAGTGCACAAAGTGCACAGCAAAACAACACACCAAGACCTTACACACTAACAAACTCTTTGCTGGTGGCCTCGGCCATTGCTACTCACAAAATGTGCACTGGAGTGTGTGACAACAGATCGTCAAACCTTATATACTAATTCATAGAGATATGCACAGCAGTGCACAACAAAAGCATTACATAAAAACCTTACATCTAACATGAACACTTTTGACTATTATATTCGGCCAGAGGGTCTATCTTCGGTGCAGATGCACCAAACACACATAGCACATGCATCATACACATCACACGACCCTGTGCCTCATGCATGTGCGACCCATGATGGGCCTAATGTCAACTAAGGGATGAAGTTGAATGACAAGTTTTAAATGAAGCAGCTGTGACAAAACATGGTACATTTTTGTTAAAACTCATAAAAATGCCTATCCTAGAACAATTATGAAAGCATACTTTCCCAAGTTTTTGAATTGGGTTATGTAAATAAAAAGCACAAAAAAATTTTACACAATCGAAGGACTGTGCAGTTTATACCACAGAAGTAAGTTGTAGGGTTTAATACACATGCTAAAAATAAAGTATCTAGATGACAGCTATTAGCTACAATTCAGCACTGTAGAGGCGCAACAAAAACAAAATTATGGGGAGGGTACACATTTTTCACATAATTCCGGAGACAGTAAAATACAATATTAGTTATACCCATTTGCAATATTACACTACGGTTAAATATTAATATTATTTTTAATACACCAGGTTAATCAGATTCAATATCACAACCATCTGTAAGTCTCTAAGCCAGATTGTTAAAACTCATTTTCATACATGTGAACTGTACGAAAACTTAAGTTATCATTTAGTATAAAACAATTCTTTTCTAAAGAAATGGAACTTTTTCAAAATCACTAAACTGCACAATGACATGTCACTGATATCACATTTAAAAACTTTGTGGCCTATATGAACAGTAAATAATAAGTCTGGTTTAGAGTGGGGGGGGGGGGGGGGGGAGGAGAAGCAATGACCCTAGTGACCTCCACCCTTAGTTGCACTTCATAATTTGTCTCAGCACTTGGAGAAGGTAGAGCAGTTACTGCCACATTCAAGTCAGACCTAAAAGTAACTATATTTTTTAATAAAAACATTGTTATAACTTTAAAAATACAGCAACATTACTCAAAAATTTTGTATATTCTTTTTATACATTGAATGACAAATCACCAACTGGGATTCCAGATTTAAGTCAAGAAGGTCTTTGTTTAATTCCATTGTTTGGTGATGTAATTTCATTGGCATGATGGAGAGTAATCATTCTGAAGTTCACCACTCAATATCCTCCCAAGAGGAAAGTTTTCAAACTTGCATAAATGCTACATCATCAGTATCTACAATGTAACATGAACTTCAAAAACAACTACCTTGAATGTTACATGGCTGCACCAAGTTATTTGTAGTAGTTGCAACTAGGGAATATAAGTCCTTCACTGCAATCAAAGATAGCAAGTCTCTAGCACAATTTTTTTCATTAGCTGTCCGCATACTTCACATCTGAAACACATCATAAAGATAAATCTCATTAGTATTCACTTCAACAAACAATTCTTGTTTAAACAGTTTGACAAGCAATTCTAGTTTATACAATGCTATACTACACATACACTGTGTGTGTGCTCGTACCATTATTCATGAGCTGTATAATCAATTCAACAATTGAAGACAAGTCAACACATTTACCTTCACTACCGTACTCTATTAAGCTTTTGTACAATATCTTTAAAACTCCTACTGAGTTTCAGGTTACACAGTTGTCACAGAAAATCTCACTGGGACACAATATACTAATAGACTATGAGGCAAGCTCCAAACCACTTTCTTATTGATATAGTCCTGAAATACTGTCTCATGCTGTATGTTTAATGTTAATTTCTCTCAGTCCCAGCCTAATTTTTTCCGCAATTTCATGTCTACCCATGGTTTCTCCTAACTAAGCAAAAATGAAAAATGTACTAACTACTCTTAGTTTTCTTCACTAGCGACAGATATATAATATATATATTATATATATATATATATATATATATATATATATTTATATATATCTTGCTAATGACAAAAAAAAAAGTTTCCAAGAATCTCATATGCATAACAACAGTGTCATGTGTGTTCATAGACACATCAGGTGACTCACATGTTGGAATTATTTCAAAATACTGTTCACAATGTTACACTGCAGGTTTTGAATCAATACTCAACATGAAAAAAGGGGATCCAAGGTCTGGCTAAAATACAAGAGGGCTACAGCCTTTCACTTTAGATCACTGCCAAGCATCAATCATTCCCACAGGTATGAATTTTTTTTTCACGTCATGTAGTTTGTGTTTTGCTTCTTTTTTTAATGCGGATTATTATGTTTATTATGCACTGAAATTCTTGTGTTTGTAAGAAATTAATGGCTTCCATTATATTTGTTATATGTTTGTTTTGGTTTTTTTTTGTTGGTTTTCATTGGATGTTGTCGTCTGGGTGTCCTTTTTCTTTTCTGCCCATGTTTGGGGAAGCTTGGGAAAATGCTTCAGTTGTGGTGCTTCAGTACTGTTGATTAGTATTGGTTGATTTGATTTGGCTGCACATTAATTTAATTCTTTTATCCATTGGGGACACACTCTACTGTTGGCTATATAGTTCCCTTTGTAGTTAGCACATTTAAGAGGTATTGCCTGGTGAATGGCAGAATTAACTATGATGATTTCCAGCACATTTCATTCAAATTTCTTGTTGCCCGCAGCAATTGCTGTGGTGGTCAAAGTCGTGACACTTAAATCACTGTAAAGGCTTTTCCAGCCTCCAGTAAGGTTCAGTGCTTACTACTACTACACATATTACTATCAGATTGTTGATTTGTTCCTTATATTCCAGTGCTGCTTCTATAATCTAAAGTGGCATTGGGATTAAATTTTCTGCATTATCCATGTTCTTCCTCAACATTTGTTTGATACCTAGTAATGAGATTCCTTCTTCTGGTACGAGTTCTTGTATTTCGTCTGTGTCCATTGAATTTGGGTGTCCCCTAAGTACCAATACTACATTATCTAGAGTAGTTTTGAATGTGTAGTGGGGTATTCCCTCTTGCTATAACAGTTTCATGCATATATTACATGTTCGTCAATAGTATTAGCATTAATTTTTCACACATTTTTCGTAAAAATTACCTTTGCCTGTTTATCTGTAATTTCTGCTACCCTCTTATCTATTTGTATGAAATTTTTCTGTGTTCTGATGTGTATGGGTGGTGGCCTTTTGTATGTCTGATTCTGTAAAACATTGTTTGCGTCTCCTTTGCTAAATGACTTCAGTGTAAAGGTACACTTACTATCAATTTTGTTTCCTCTTTGTTAAGATTTCTGCTACAAGTATTTTCCTTGTTTTTGCAACCACATTTTAACATTGTCACCTGGGTTGTTAATGGTGCGTCCATCTGCTTGCTTGATTAATTAATGTGAGCTTTGTGTTTCTGTATTGTTTAGGCCACCTGTGCCAGTCTGGGCAGCCTCAAGCACAGGGGCTAATCCCTCACAAGGTTTATAAGCAAGAATTGAGTGTGGCCAGGACATTTGATCTGCACCCTTTCAATTACTGCCTACATTATTTTCATTACCTGTTGCAGCCACTAACACTTGGGGCATCATACCTACACTGGTGTCTTATCCTCTTGCAGTCGCTCTTGCTATGTGGTCTCATTATCATTATCATTACATTTTATTTCAATACAATTCAGAAAAAATTTTCCCATCACCATTTTTTATTTTAATTCATGATCAGGCACGCACGTTATGAACAATTTTCTCATAGTAACAATAGAAAATTTACATAATCTCATGAAATCTTTACTTATGACCTTGAGTCTCCAGGTACCTTCAAATCAGCGTTTTGTGAACAGTCCAGTTGTATAAATAGCTTCTGATATAGGGAGGGATAGATTGTGTCAACTGGCAAAGTCAACACGGCACCCTTTTTGAGCAGTTTGCTCTACGTGTGCCCGATAACATTGGTGTATTGTGTATCAGATGTGAGCATTTTGCTTCCGCGCTAAGCATTTGTCTCATGTGTGCTCAATGGTTGAAATATTTATGTTAAAGTTTTTTTTTTTTATATGTGGGCAGATACTGTAAAAATTTCTTTGATATGTGTGTGCGAAACCGGTAAAAGTTCTTTAAAATATACATGTGAAAACAGTAAAAGTTTCTTTGAAATGTGCATGGAAAACTGACTATATGAAATATATTTATAATATTGTGTCAGCAAAATCTTTCTTAGTTTTCAGCTAAATCGCTAGCAAAGATCCAAAGGTATGGTACTTGTGGCTACAAGAATTAGAAAATGAAGGTTATGATAGTACAATTAGTGACACTGGTAATGAAAGTGAACACAACACTGCAAGTGAACAGTCAGGTACTACATAAACTGACGGAGAAATAACTGAATGTTTGTTGGATGAAAATTATTATTCAGGAAAAGAAAAAAATGGCAAAGTGAGGTAAACACATACCACGCCAGCCAAGAAATGTACTTAGTAGGGCATGTGATACAGTAACTCATCCACCGTGTGTCAAGGGCATTGCAAGAAATACGGATTCAGTTTCGGGAAGTTGGAAATTGTTTCCAGTAACTGTTGTAGGAGAAATTATTGATTGTACTAACAGGTGACTAGCAAAAATGAGGGATAATAGATCTTGTTCACGTGACTGCCTGAATACTGCGTTAGAAGAATTTTATGTATTTCTGGGTCTATTCAACCCTGCAGGTTTGAAAAATGCTCAGCATCTGAACTTACATGATGGAAGACTATGTCAACAAAAAGGTTTACCACACTCCTTAGGGCTCTCAAGTTTGATGACTTGGACACTCAACAGCAACAAAAAAAGATGAATAATTTGGCTGTTATTAGAAAGATTTTTGAAGAACTTGTTATAATCAGTTTGGGGAATATGTAACAATTTATGAAATACTGGAGGCTTCTCGTGGCCATTACAAATTCAGTCAGTACATTGCCAATAAACCTGCAAAATATAGTATAAATATTTATGCTCTAGTCGATGCAAGGATGTTCTATATAAGTGTAGTGGAGATACATGGGGGTAAACAGCCTAAAAGGCCCGTACAAAACTGTCAACCAAGCTAGCAGTGTGGTAAAACGCCTGGTTACTCCTAATACAAACACTGGGCGTAATATCACCATGGATAACTATTTTACATCAGTCGGACTTGCAGAAGAACATTTTAGGGACCACAGATTGACAATAGTTTGGACACTTCGTAAAAATAAGTCAGAAATCCCACCACTGTTCCTGAACACAAAAGAAAGGCCAATCCACAACAGTATGTTTTGTTTCACATAAAAATACCTCCTAGCATCCTCTCTGCCAGAGAAATGAAAAAATTGTGTTGATGTTATCAACAATGCATAACAGTGACACAATTGATCAGTCAACAGGTGACATGTGTAAACCAGAGGTCATAACATTTTATAACCTTATCAAGGGAGGTGTAATGTTGTCAATGAGATGAAGGTATCTTAATCAGTGTCAAGAATAAGTAACTGGTGGCCATTCACTGCATTCTTCACGATTATGAATAAGCCTGCATAAACAGTCATATAATTTACGAGTGCAACACAGATTGTACATCAAGACTCTGTCTTTGGATCTCAAGAAACCTCATTTGGTTACACGAGTTTCTATTCCCACTCATCCAGGAGAACTAGAGTGTATAATTAAACATGTTGCTGGCTTGCATGTTGTGAATAATCTGTCACCACCAGTCCAACAATTTTGTGGAATATGTCCTAGATACAAGAACATGCGAACTAAGAAGATTTGTGCCAAGTGTCACGTACCAATATGCAACGAACATACAAAGTTTGTTTGTAGAAGATATGCGGATGGTGAAAAATGTGATGATGAATAAAAGACAAAGTTGTATGCAAGCAAATAGTTTACCTATCACATATCCAGGTATTATTTTTCAGATTTTCGAAAAAGCCCCTATTCTTAAGAATTACCCTGATATTACATGAAACTTGTAAAGTGTATGGCGAAAATGTATTCATTCAAAGTCATGTTGAATTAACTAGTAATTGAATTACTAAGGACTTTATCCCACCTATTAACATTTTAACTGATTGTGAAGAATAAGACACATGCTGATAAATTAAATATTGAATTACCTTTAAGATATAATCTTAAGCATATGGATGACTTTAATCTTGTTGGATATAAAGTTAAGGAACTTGGACAAACCATTCAAGAATAAAAATGGAAATTCAAGGCAAAACAAACTAGCAGCTATATATCATGGACTGTATATACTTTTATTGTCACTGCTGTAATATTAATATGTACATATTGTAGTTGTTGTTGAATTTAAATGTTACAGGCATTTTAAAGGGAACAGGTGTAGTGATGCCACATTATGTTTTAAACCTGTTAGTGTAAATAGAATAGTCACAAACAGCTCAGGAAGTTGAAATGTTGAGTTTAGAATAGGAAGAGTCGCAAACTACTCCAAGAAGAAGGTGATGATAAGGAACGGTAGAATGTTCCTCTTTTAAGGAGGAGGGGTTGTTATGGCCTAAAATTTTTATTTTAACAGAATGTAAGGAAAGTACAGGAGATAGGTAACTTTTTCTCCTCATTGCCATAGCTGCCTGGCTGGAGACTGAAAATAGTATTCATACAATTATTCGCCAACGACACAAGCTGCTCTTGGCTGACTCATGGAACCTTCTAGAATAATTATAAGAGCGTTGTACAAAACCCACAATGACCTATGAGCCAGCCAATTAGGGCTCAAAATTTATCTGTTGCCTTATTTGGAGCAATGTCGTCATAGGGATAGTAAAAGTGTGACTGCAAGGCAAGTATGCCACGAGAAAGGAACCCTCATAAGAACTACATACAGAGAGTTCTAGTAGTTCAGGTGTGGCAGGCAACGATAGTCATCCCTGACCGCATGACCTTTTTAATAAACTGTACATAAACCGATGACCCGGTCGTCCCAAAATCTCTCACTTCTGATTCAGAGCTCTTTTCTCTTGTGACTTTCATCGACAGCATGTGAAGACCGGTCATGTAGCTCAGAGGTTATGTCTGCTAGTTGTACTTAATCATTTTTGTAACATGAAGTAATAAAGAAGCGGTTCCAAATTGACGTAACTTTTGTCTCAACACAAAGGCACCTACCCACTTCAGCTGTATGCAAAGTCTTCCTCTCAGGCAGCAGATCATGACTCGGCAACAGTATAAGTTATCTTTCCGAATCTGTGACTAGAAAAATAACTATACCTTAGGGACACGACACTAGCAAGCAGGGCCAACATTTAATGTAGCCCATCAATATTTCTCCTGGTACATGCTATTAACTTCACAAGAGTGCCCATTACAAACACACAGATACTTTATTTTGTAGGTAATTGTAGTCCTATGTGACTTTGGCAAAGATGTAGAAGATGTCCACAATGAAATGCCTTAATTTCAGATGTGTTGTAAAAATTAGTAAATGCAATTTTTCTCAGTAAATTTCCACGTTCTTTTGTGTACTGCAGGTGTTCAAATTACCACCTAAATATTCCTGATTCTCTTGGCTGCTGCCTGCGACACTGCAATTGGTTTATGCCAAAATGGTGTTGGTTCAGCAAAAAGTAAAGGTAGTTGTGTGGTTTTCAGAGTTTAAGACTATCGTGATGGGTGCAAAGGGAGTTTTGATGTGTTTTTCAGACAACAGCACCTGATGAAAAGAGGATTAAGGAATGGTACCACAAGTTTCTGGTCAATGGTAATGATTTGAAAGGCACAGTCGGATGCCGGAAACATGTCTCCGACGAACACGTTGAGAACATCAGGCAAGCATTCTTCCACAGCCCAAGGAAGTCAATATGGTGGGCTTCCTGGGAACTGCAGATGCCATGATCGACTATCAACATGACAACCAGAAGTATACAGCTGGTCTTAATAAAGAACAGTTGATTTGGAACATTCCGATAGAATTTAATAAAACAATTCATCTCTATCTTAACTTCAACCCCATTGTACATGTATGGGCATTTCTGAAGTCTCGAGTAAACACAAGAAATGTTCCTTCCAAAAAAGAGCTGAAAAGATTAGTGCATGAATAATGACCTACCTACAACATAAGTCGTGAAAGGTGAAAGAGACTAGCCTACTTCATGTAAAATAAATGCCAAGCAGTTATCAAAGCCAAAGATTACTCCACAAGATATTAGAACTTACTTCTCTTTTGTGAGTTTCATTAATTGTCAACTGTATGAATAACAATGTGACAAAGAAACATGCAACTTCCTTAGTTTTCTTTTTGTTTTTTGTTTCATTTTTGTTAAACAATTCATTTGTTTATAATAAATAAAGTAAATCACCCACAATTATTTTTTGTTAAATGAAAGTCACATGAAAATGACTACAACTATAACAAAAATTACTAAGTTATATTTTCATAATACAGAAGTGTATGAATATGAAAAAGACAAACTGTAGATGGCACATAAGTATGCTGGCAGGTTTGAATATTTTTCAGCAGCTGTCAGTATGTTGCATTTTATAACAAAGATTAATTGTAAATTTTATCCAGATGTTACAAGCAATGTCTTCCAGTTTTGTTGGACCTAATTAAATTATATGAGTAGGCTGTTGTGGTGATGTGCATGTGTGGAATGGATAAGTGTGTAGTATAGTATACATACGAAGGCGGTACGTGTTTTGAGAGCTGCTGTGGGTGAACGACAATGTAAGGCAAGCAGGTGATGTATCTCAGTATTACACCCCCCACCACTTAAATTCAACTGAAAATAATGTTTCCAGAATAAAATGAATTTATTTGAAAGTAGGACAACACGAGAAAATGAGTACAACATTTTTCTGATATAAAGCGTATTTCTCAGTGCGCTAGGCGCTGTGCAAAGAGGTTAGTGATGCCAAGCACATCTGCTTTCACGACACATGGGAAAATTGCTTATATTGCAACGTTAAGAAGAGTTTGCACTGAAACATTACATCAGTACACACTACAGTAATTCTAGAGAAACCTAAGGTATTTTCCATCACTATAACTTTTACCTGCGTGGATGCAGCAGCAGTTTCCCAGTCGGCTAGAAACGTCCTGCAAATTCACACAAGGTCTCATACAATTTGTATGAAGAACTATTGGAGTACAAAATCATGTCACACAAGGCACAAAAGACTCCTCTAGCTACTAAAATATTTACTGAAAATAGCAAGCAGAAATTCAGTTTGAGAAAAATTATTTTTTATTTAGCAATTGTAGTTGACTGGTGATAGGCATTTCATGAAGCTATTGAGAAAATCATTATGTATTGCAACACATGAAAGAGTGTGAAATCACAAAGTAATACCTTCTGCTGTCACACTTTAAATTATATTTCTGATGGAATAGACACTCTGAGAATATTAAATTACCTCTATGATACATTTATACCAAAAAGACAATCACGTGAGAATGATGGATATGGCTCGTGAAAAATGAAAAATTACTTCTCAAAATCTTTATAGTAAGCTCAGATTAAAGCTACAAGACATTATTTCACACAGGCCAGTGGTAATATTCACAGATAATTTTGCCATAATTTATATTCGTCAGTTCCAAAATAAGTTTCATATTCTGATTTATTAAAATTTGCAAGTACAGATTCTTCATTAAATATGAAATAACCAAACAAAAAGTTACATGATCCACTAAGACTAATACTTAAGATTGCAACCAATCCTACCATTAAGGATAGCTATTACGTTAAGACATGGCAGAGTTGACGTCCTTCTTTCTTACAGCACTAAAAATCTGTATAAATCGTCAGGGTCTTGTAAAGAAACTTGGATTCTACAGAATCTTTTATTTATTTATTTGAAAAGAAAAATGAGTTTCGATTCAGTATTTTAGAAGGCATGAGGGTTAGTGTAAAGAATTGAGAAATCTGTTTCCGTATAAGGATGGCTGTTAGCGCCAGGAGAGAATGAGGAGGTATGGTAATAACGCCATGCTCCGTGGCATCTTTAAAACTAACTCCTGTAAGTCGTGGAATTTAAATAGTATTACACCTTCTAAAAACACGTAGCTTTATCAGATTCAATCAATACCATGTCATTAAGGAATACACTTGGATTCTGTTTAGTGGTTCGCTGTAAAATAATCTTCCACAAAGACACAGCAATAAACTCATACCCTTTTGAATGGAAAACCAAGTTAGCATGTTACACAAAATGTTTTTCATGATATTTTAGTCCCATGAATCCTGAAATCACGCCCTGTACCACGTGTTATTTTCCCGTCACATGATTTTGATACCACACTTTGGGGCCGTGTGCAAAGTTCCAGTTCATTGGCTGATGCCCAAACCTTGCTCTCTCATTGGTTGGCGACTTCTCACCTTGACTTCTCATTGGTGAGAGGCTGCTCATGCATGACTTCTTGGTGGAGGGAGACTTCTCCCCACTACACTCATGTTGCTTTATTATACCATGCACAGCCTGAGGATGCGGGACTTCACAAGAGGACGCTAGAGACTGCACATCACCGCCTGGGACGACTCGCCTGAGCTGCGCTGAGATTCCACCCTCCATCAGCGTGGCTCTGATATGTTCTTGCTTCCAGGTGAACTTTTATTTTGCTTTATATTGACAATTCCCATGTCAACTTCTGCCACATCGTCAAGTAAGTAGATGTATAAGTACATGTGTAGACGTTTCAGTGTTTGATTTTATGTGTTAGATTGATTTAGATTATTTCTTTTTGAGTCTTTGTGCTCAGCCCTAGACCGCTCGGGCATCACACTAAATTATTAGCAATCAGGTCTCTTCACAAATTACCTGTTGCAGACCTACTCTCTCTCCAGATGCCGAGATGATCTACACTTAGGCTGGCAGACTCCAATTATTCTCAACATGTTTGCGTCCTGAACTTACAATGGTCCGAGTTTGATGGCATCAGAAAGGAGAGACCCCAACAAAGAGCTTTCCTCCCACGCTTACGCATCAGCAGAAATCACAATGTCACTTCCAGTGCCATAACAAACAAGAATGTTCTGATAATGCTGCTGGTTCTCTATAGATCATATATTAACTAGGTATTCAGCACAATACAAAAGAGGACACATAATTTTTATTATACTGATATTGCCACTCTACCTGAGATCAGTTCCAAAACAATATAAAAACTTTACTTTGCAATAATAATTAATGATCGCATTGCAAAACATATAAACAAAACATTTTACACTGGAGGTGTTGCAAAACATTTTTTTTTTTAATATCATTTAAATGTACAGTAATTAATTTATCAATCAGGTTTGGAGCCAATATTTACGTTTTAAGAATCTAAACAATATTCAAGAAAACAAGAAAGAGAAGGAAAAAATATAACACACCATTACTTGCAATATGTAAATAAACCCTGAATCACAATACATGACAACAAACTTCAAAATATGTAGAAGTGTTATAGTAAAGTCTCTTCTTAAAAATACACACACAATATAACCTAATACTGGAGGTGCCTCTCTTAGACCACTAATCCTATCCTTATGAGGACGGACTGGCAAAATCAACCGGTCATGTTGAATTCTCACTCGTGAGTCCCCAGTTCATGGGGTCTATGCCACGATGCTAATTAATAAGGAAGTCAGTTGACATCATGTGACGTCACACTCCAAAACATAGGCACAAAACAAAAAATCTCAGTGGACTGAAGGTAACCAGGCGAAAGGCAAAGAGAATTTATCATTCACATTTTAAGTACCTTTTAAGCATAAAGAGTCCAGATCCAACTCGTGGATAAAATATAAAAAAAAGAAGAAAAATAATATTATGACTGTCAACACAAGAATTTTAAACAAACTCAAATAACACGTAAATATAATCATTAGAGGTAAAAATCCAAGATTGCACATAGCTAACAAGCCTTAAAGGGGCATGCAAAAGAAACTATAATAAATAAAATTAAAATACATTTTTTAAAAATGTAAACAGGCAATATATAGGTAGCAAATTAAAGTAAACAAACTTTACAATCTGTACTACTAGGTATACGGCCTAGTTACCATTTGCAAAATACGGTTTATTTATTCATTTTGTGCTTCCATTTAACACAACATATGTGCTGGGAATCGTCAGTTGAACATAATGGTAGGTTACAAAATATATATACAGTAAATGATAAATGCATAAAAATTGCATAAACAAAAAAACTTAAATATAATAAGTTAATTCTAGGAGTACGGTACACTCTACTTAGGCCTTGTGTACCATGACTACAGTAAAAATATGCAGCAATTACACTAAAATATAATAAAAGATGATCGGTTTGTAGCGCTTCGTTTATGTCGGAAGACTATAAAAGTTTGTATTTGATAACAGCAGTGCATTGTTCAAACAACTGTTTTGGAATGAAATCTAAAGAAACATGAAATTGTGATTTTACGCATTTGTTGGATTTTGTGCCAGTGTACCATTGTTTTGAATATCCTGTACCATGATGGAGCACTGACAATCTAACATCCCTACGCCATTATCATACGTTAGTTGCTTGGTAAATGTGAGACAGTGCAGTTCGCAGTGAGAAGAGTGTGGCTGCACTCAGTAGTTGAACTGGCCAAGGACAGTTAACATTGTACCCACTACCTGCTTAGGAGAGGAAATGCACATACATTAGTTGCATTTTAGTTGTGTGTAGTATGTGTCCAAAACAGGCTGGCCTATTCTTGTAGGTAGTGACAGTAAAGTGGTCATGCATCCGCGAAGCTTGGAGTTTCCCCAGATATGATTTTCAAGCATAGCCCCCTCGCAGGGAAACATACTGTTCAAACGTAGCCAAACATTACACACAGTGCCAGCAGGGGAGTAAATCTGCAAAACAGTGATTCAAGATACGCCAGATTCTTTTTGTACGTAGTGACCATGAAGTGGTCCGCATCCACAAAGCTTGTAGGTCCCCCAGAAATTATTTTCAAGTGTAGCCCCCTAGCACTGAAAAATACTGCTTGGATTTATGAGTAAAAAGTACAATTGGGTGCATGTGTGTGTGTATTGGTAATAATGTGTATTTAGATATTGTTTGGTTACATCCTTTTCCTATGCAACGTACTTTCATGATAAAATAATATAACCTACATATTTTTCAGATGTTGTAACACAATTTCCGTCATCTTCATAGCCCTCCCCACTATCGTATTTGTTGCTTGTATTAGTAATATTGTGAATGTAGGTTATAAAATACAGCCTTGTGGTATACCCGTTTTTACGTTAGTACTGGATCTGTATCAATAAATTGATTTCTGTTATAAATTAATTCATGGTATTTATAGAGTAAGACATTAATTAACTCTTGCACCTTTACTGAATAAATACAGTTATTACGAAAACAGTCAATGTTTTCGAACATTCATCAATGGACCCATCAGTGGTTGATACACCAGTGGAGGCATTTTTTGAACATCAGCTTGATTTTTAGCAGTGTTTTTGTCTGCTTCCAAATACATATTAATAAAATTACATTAAAATTATAAATTTTTTCTTTGCCCATGTGTAAAACTTGACGTCCTAATTATTATTGTATATTTTGGCATGCTTGAAAATTACGAGTTGTGTGTGTGTTCAATTTCATTTTTCAGAGACAGCACTCTAAGATTTATCAGTTGATGTTTTGGCACATATTCACCAGATAGACCAGATTTTCAGGCCAATGGACACACCGATTCAACCAGACTCGCCAAACTATTATTTTCGAGCATCCGGTGTACATCGGTGGATGCACCAGTGCATTTTCGAATACACAGAGTGTAATGCCAGCAACAAAAATATTAAATTCTTTGCCTCTTCAGCTCAAGGAGCTCTGTCACAGCAATAACAATATATTTAAAAAAAACATGAAGTCCCTTTTACTTACAAACCCACTTGACACTGTTGAGGAATACTTTGAATACCTTCAAAAGAAATAATTATTATGTATGCATCTTACATATATTCTCTAACATATATTATGTAATTACTCCTGTAACTGTACTGTGTACATTTACTGTAAGTGTTTTATGTAGATATTTCTATAAGTAAACCAAACCTATGTGACGTATAATGGAATTGTATTGTATAAATTTTCTGCGAAAGTCTTGTGTAGATACTTCAGTAATTGTAATTTGTAAGTACTTCTCATGTTATTATAAATGAGTAAACCTGGTTCCAAAATAGTGTGATGCATTGGGCTGTGATGGGTAATTCTTAAGAATAGGGGCTTTTATATAAATGGGAAAAATAGTACCTGGATATGTTAGATATGATTATAAGTAATAATAACTAAGAATTTTTGGAGGGGCTTCAATTAGTTTTCCAAAAAAAAAAAAAAAATGTGATAGGGAGGAGGGTTTTCAAGATTGCTGTGTTTATGCTGTAAAATATGTATAATTTATGTAGATATATTTATATTGGGTCGTTAAATTGCATTACATATAAGAATACAATTTGCAATGAATATTTAATGCATGTACGGGGTATATTTATAGCACTGCGCTAAGTTTATGCAGGTAAACAACACAGGTATGGAGCAGTGTTGGGACATTATGCAATTCTGGTGAATTATTCAAGGCTTACCTGGTCTATATTGACGATAGGATAAAAGTATTACTAGTACAATAAATATACATATCATAGATGATACAGAGCCCTGTTCAGAGACGGTTGCCGGACGGACAATGGACATTACTTGGGGTTTGATTTGCGTTGTGTCGTGTCGAAGGTTTCAGATTTACGAGTACTTAAATGCATGTTTTATTGTAATTCATGTTGTAGTGTTAAATCTAATAATTTGTGAAATTATGAGTGTTTCTATGCTGTTACAGCAAGGGAAAAGTTAAATTATAAGGTGTGTGTGCACGAGTGCGTGCGTAGTATGGTCAAATGGATAGATGCCGTGGTAAACGTATTTTACATGCCGTATGAATGGAGAGTGATAGGTGAGTATTAACTAAATTACATCAATTTTCAGAAAAAAAATTTCACAAAGTGGTATAATTCCACTCCACTTATTACACAGAACATGAATTATTAGTTACATCAATATTTGACCAATAGAAACCCTAAAAATGATAGTGGGGATAGTTATGATGATCAAGGAAATTGTGGGGTAAAACCAATGAAACATATGTACCAACATAATGTAATATTTATTCATGAAAATATGTGAAATTGAAAAATTACTAAACCAGTGTAGTCAACCATTATGCACCGAGCTAGAAGCTCAGCGTCAGCAGGGGAGTACATCCGCAAAACAGCAATTCAAGGTGCGACGTCAAATTTTTAGGTGGTGACGCGAAGAGTTGCGCATCAGCGAAGCTTGGAGTTTCCCCATAAATTGTCATGTGTAGCCTATTTGCACTGAGAACTAATATGTGTATGTTTTGCAATTTAACATATTATTTGTACTATTTGTAATTATACTGTAATATTGTCTTATGAAAACATGTTTAATTGGAAAAAGATTGAACTGAACATTACCTAAATTGACAATGTTACCCATACAATTTAGTAATATGATAATGGGGAGGGCTATGAATGGGAGGAAAATTGAGGAGTAAAAGTTTATAATGAAAATGTACATATTTTGTATTTTTTTTACCCTACAATTTCCCCGATCTACATAGCCCTCCCCACTATCGTATTTGTAGCTTGTATTAGTAATATTATATATTTAGTTAATGTTTGGTTCAGTTTTTTTACAATTTAATGTATTTACATGAATATATAATTTTCATATTTTTCCCCCATTCTACCCCACAATTTCCCTGATCTTCATCGCCCTCCCCACTATCTTTTTTGGGGTTTCTATTGGTCAAATGTTGATGCCCCTACTAAATTCGTGTTCTGTGTAATTAGTAAACTGGGATTATACTAATTTCCCAGATTTTTTTTCAGACAAGCCTCTATTCTTAAGAATTGCCGCCTTGTCTTCTATTTTGCACATCCGCGCAGCAATAATAAAAATGCAAATAGGTGTTTTTATTCTCCTTGTAACCAAACACTTGTTTGGTTACAAGGAGACCAAAGTAACCTTGTAACCAAACAAAGGGATTGCTAGAGTCAATTGAAATAAATGAATATAACTACTGCGTTGAAGTCGCACGTGGTGCAAATATGCAAGTTGATTAAAAGTACGCGGGGTTGTACAAAGGTTCCATTTGTCACAAAAGCACGTTATTCCAAATAAAACTATAAACCCCAAAAATATCAAGTAAGCCCTATCCAATGTCTTTAACGCCTAGGCTACCAATTAAATGAATAAAACAAGTTTTCTACAAAATATACAAAAGCTCACCCAATATTAACACAAAACAAAATCCTCCTCTGTTGTTAAATACTAATGTTACCAAATCAACCACCACAAAATACACTGAATCAACAAATAAATTATACACAATTTCACACACAACCATAGACTCCAACACTGCACATAATCATGCGCTAAATCATCCAAGTATTATAAAACTTTTACTACAGAAACATATATAAATTTTTGCACTTGCAGACAAAGCATGTGAGAATTTTATTTTGTCCCTTCAGCCTTGTCATACTGTCAAATTTTACCGCCAACTGCTTCCAATAAGTTTGGACAAATTAAGATGGAAAATTAAGGTGGGTTTACGATTGTGTAAATATGTACCTACATTATATACTTACACGCGCAATTGGGCTACCGCCCGGTGGTGAGTTCTCTCAACCCTCCTTCACCCAACAACTCCTTTCCCACTCCCTTCCTGAATTTTCCAACCCCTCACACAACACATTCCACTCCCTCACAGAGGTCACAAGCATGGACTGCCTACCACGTTCCGTTCTCCACTACACCCTCTGAAGCTTCACACTGTTGTTTCCTCTTCCTCTAAACACCCCCTAACATAGCGTAACTAAATAGAACGTACAAATATTATGTCTATCAGAAACACATTTAACTGAAACCTCTACCTAGCAATTTAAACTTCCTGGTTATTCCCTCTGTTCCACATATTGTATAAATTGCATGACATAGAGTAGTACCTGTATTTTCATGAAAATTAATTTAATGTTTAAAAATGACAGACATTTCTTATACGAACACTAAGTGTATAGTGCAGTTATTTATGTAAAAGGAATAACCTAGAAATTAAAAAAAAAAAAAAAAAAAAAAAAAAAAAAAAAAAAAAATGGGGGTTCTCACTATATAAATAGAAACTTTTGCCAAATAAACTTTGCTCAAATATAGTAGAGAGACAATAATGAAAACAAAAAATATAACGCGTGACACCGATGCCAACGCTCCTAGCGGTTTGTGCTGACTGTACGATAATAAGCTGTTAATTGAATGGGAAATTTATCAGTATTTTGGATACGTTTTAATTCAAAAAATTTTACTTGAGTGGTTATTTATTATGGCAGGAAAAATTTGTGTATTTATTGGCTCCAATAATTACAACGTTACGAACTACAGCAAGTCCTTTTCAATATTTTTAAAGGATGTAAGTCGTTAAGTACGCAAGCTGTAGTGGATAACATTTTCCATTCTAGTTTTTGTTGTAAAATCCATTCACATAAACCTTAATTTACTTAAATATTGTTTTGTTGTTTCCTAGGTGCAAGTAATGGGTGCAGAAATGTAAGAGCAGATGGATGCAATGAAGAAAAAAGGGACTGGTGGTTTATACCTACACGAGAATAGTGTGTTTCATCCTTTTCAGAAACGAAGATTTTCGCAACCCAAATTTACTTCCACAAGATCAAGAACGAAATCACTTGAGTGTCGTAGCTGTTATTTCTAATCTTGTACACTGAAGGGCCTTGCGAAGTTTTATAGCCCTTAACCTGAAAGGTACAGGTTTGTTTTTATTGGAGCAACACCTTCGAAAAATAAAAGTAAACAATGTTTACAAATTCCACATTAATCTAATAAACTGGCTGAAGTCTCTTGTTAATATAATATAAATCTTTTCTTACAAAATTTTAAGGTAAACTAGCAGTTCACCTTAACAGATACATACAATAAAATGTAAACATTTTCTTTCAGAAATAGGTGTGATGAAAAATTAAAAAAAAAAAAAATCACGATTTGACTAGCAGTGAAAGACCGCTAGATGAGAATAAAAACTTTAATTATAAATTTCGCTATCCATATGGCCTTGTATCTATTCTATTTTCTAGTATAATTCTCTTGTTATCATATGGATTCGATGCTATTATATTAACCTACATTGTATTTATTTTGTGTTTCTCACTCCTAATAAAATTCATTGTCCTATATTGAATTTTCTCATCAAGGACACATTTCCTATAGTCATCAAAAGTAATTCTATTGTTGACTGCACATTTTTTCATACCTTTTGCTCTTTTGTCTTCTTTATCCTCAACTCAATATGCACACACCTTTGCTTGTAAACCAATAAATGCTTTAATTATATTGCCATTACACTCATATGACATTTTTCCTAAAACTTTTTTATTTATTTGAGGCATGTTATAAATATTGCTCTTTGGATTATCACTTGTATGAAATTTATCTAACATCGACTTTATGCCTTCTTAAAAATCCTCTGTTTTAATGTTATAAAAATAAAAATCGGTATCCTGAAAACATAGATCAATTTTATCACTATAATTCACTTTCACAACTTTATAATTGAAATAGTACATTAATTCTTCTGAATAATCCGAAATGGACATGCCCGCATAAATTGGTTTATTAAATTTTACACTTGTCTTGTTCAAATGAATAGCTGCAAGATTCTCACTAAATATATTGCTTCTTGTGAAGTTCGTATTTGCTATTATTTTTTTGCAACCCTTGTGTAAACTCAGTTCCTTAAATTCTCCAAAGTTATGCCAAATACAGAATCATTCATGAGATTGTAAAAGCCTTATTTCAAAATTGTTTGTTGCATTAGTCCTCATCGATGTATTAAAATCCATATACTTTTTTAATCAATCAGATTGATTAAATTTTAATATTGTGTTTATTTTTAAACTTCAATCTAATATTCGTGCATTGTTTCAAACTATGATAATGCAGTATATATTTTTCTTTTTGGTTAAAGTTGTTAATAGTTTAGATTCATTTGTTCCTGGAATTAACTTATTTTCTGGACAAAGTGGAAATCTTTGCATAAATTATGTAGCTCTTGTTGATTTTCTAAATCAATTTATAATATATAATGATGATCGCACTCATCTTTCAAATTTAATGTATATTGTCGCCAAAAATTTAATTAACTTCTGCATAATCGGCCCATTCAAAACCTCCATATGTTAAATATTGTGACATTGCCCAACCATATAAATTATTCTCATCAAGATAAGCTAAATAATTTGATTATTGAATTTGAATTGAAATCTTCAAAATATTTATCATTGGGTTCAACATATGTAAAATATCATGCTGAGTCTAAATCATATGAATTTATACATGTACCTCTAAAATTTCGAATATATCTGCTAACAGTAAAACATAATTTTTTTAAATATAAATCATGATATTCAACAAGATTTTTTAAATATTAAGTTTGATTCTATATATTTGTTGCATGTTCATATTCTTTTGAGATATATCACTATTATTTAATTAAGTATAAAATTCACTCTTTGGGGGAAATTGAATTTCAGTAAATTTTTAAAAACTATTCATATCATGTTATATATATATATATATATATATATATATATATATATAATATATATATATATATAACAGTAATAAAATTATGAAGTTGGTGAATGCTGAACTTCATTTAGAATATGTAGTGCTGTAATGTGTGATTTACTATTTTTATGCTTTTTTTAGAGAATGATTATGTACATATTTTCCACATTCGCATTGTACTTTCTCTTTTTTGACTCATAATGTATTTTGGCATATTCAGTATAACATTTTTGCAGGTGTTAAAATGCTTCTCTTTTGTGTCCTTATGAGATGCTTAGCCATTGATAGATTTCTACTCTTTGCATACTATGCATGTCTTGCTTGAAGAGTTGCCTTGTAATACCATATGTATTATGTAATTGAGTATTTTTGTGCTTTTAGAAATTTACCTTGCAAACAGATTTTCCACATTCGCATAGTACCCTCTCATTATTTAACTCATTGCGATTTCTGGAATATTCATTGATACATTTTTACAAATGTTAAAGTGCATATCTTTTGTGTGTTTAAGTGATGGCAAATATTCAGTGTTTAAAACTTCACCACAATTTTTACATTGCTTGCATATATAATTATCAGTTGCACAAGAGAGTGTAGATTCCATTGTAATATATAAAGAAATAAATTTTATTATGATAAAGAAAAATAAAAACAAGTCAACAATATTATACTCGATTCCCTACTAATTTTTAAAACACTTCTTCTATTTGCTCTAGATATTCACCCATTTTTCGAAGTTCATATTTGCCATCAATATAATCTAATAGAGATAATTGTAAACTATGTAAATTTTAATAAAAATTTGTGAACTAAATTCTATAACATCTGAAGATGCTTCATCAAATTTTTATGAAGGTGGTCGTGAGCCCTTTAAAATGCTAGTCAGGCTGCAAGGAAAGATACGTGAGGTTATATTTATTTATAAAGAAACAAATTTATTAAAAAGAATAAAATTCTTTTAACTAGTGCTTTAAATGTGTACTTAGGAGAATTCTAGATCATGGACAAATTTTCCATTTTTCATTTCTTTTAAACCTTTATACACTAGAAAAATTTCTTTCTCATTTATTAGTTTCAAATAATTTTTTATCTATTATCTTGACATAGCACTTTGGTAATGAAATTCCTAATTTGCCTAAATTTCAAAATCTGTTCCTCTAAACAATTTATCTTTCTCTTGATCTTTTAGTTTGGCGAATTCAAGCGGATTGTTCATCTTGTTGAGCAAAGAATCCATTTTTTTCGGTTGTGTGGTTATTTAGAAAGAAAAATGTATTAAGAAGAAGAAAAATTGGAATATCAGCCGCGGAGAAGCTCACACCTGAAAAATATTCAAATTCAATTTTTCATATGGTCACACTCTTTGAAATACATATTTTGTGTTGCAATTGAAATGATTAGACTTTGTACAATTTGTTAAAAAAATTTTGTATATAAATAAGGACTTATATAATTATTCATGCTATTACAAAATTAATTTTTGCGCTATCCAAAAAAAAGAGAATCAAACAAAATGTGTAATAAATTTATTTAATGAATATGAATATCTAGAAGGTGATGTAAATTCACTTTCAAAAATTGATACAGAAAAGTACAAAACTTATTTAAGAACATTACAAGAATATCTCAACCTCTCTTCAATCGATGGTAAATGCAATGAAGAAACGTTTAATTTAATCAATAAGCCAAGATGTGGTGTTTAAGATAATATATTCGTTAGTTACCCAACTACCAACAATGGAATAAAAAACATTAGATCGGAATTTTGCATATGCAAACAAATCAATTATAAAATTAGCTGAAGAGGCTTTTAATATTTGGCAAAAACACACTAATTTGATTTGGTTTACAATACAAAAATCCCAGACATAGTTGTATCATACAAAGAAAGTCAACATAGATATCAGAGATTATGCAGATTTGGTCATTATACATTATTTCAGCATGGCAGTGCACTAGCCCATGCATTTTTTCCAAATAAAGAAAATAGTCTTGTTGAAATTCATATTAATCGGCAGGAATATTGGTATAATGATGAGAAGAAAAAAAACACTCCTGAAAATAAAGCTAACTTATTGGCAGTTTTGATCCACAATATTGGTCATGCATTAGGTGTTCAACATAGAAATTATAAAAATTCAATCATGTATCTAATTCTCAACAAAGATTTGGTTAATTTACAACCAGATGACATTCAAAATATTCAAAACTTTTATGGGCCACCACTACAAAACAATTTTAAAGATGATGAACCAATTGATTTATGCAAAGACGAATATATAAAAAAAATATTTTAAATAATTGCTGGTTATTTGTATATATTTTACAATAAAAATGTTTGGACAAAATTTCGAATGGCAAGAAAATAATTAATATGCCATTTCCAATAAGAAATTGATTTAAATTTATACCGACCAATTTCAATAAATTCTCTATATTCCAAAAACCATCAGGCGATTTAGTTCTGTTCGTTGACAACAAAACTTATATGGTTGATTATCCTAGTTATAAACTTATTGGTGGTTGTCCAAAAATCTTTTCTTCATTTGGCTTACGAGAAAAATATAAAATAAATAATGTTTTTAATTCATATTCGGGGAAAACTTTTGTCTTCTATGAAAAGTTGTATTATGCAGAAATAGATGAATGTCGTTTTCAGATAAAAGATAATGGCCCAATTAGCGAGAAATTTCCTCATTTACCAATATTAATAGACTCGGTTTTTTTTAAATATACAAATAGTTTACTATATTTCTTTGTTAATGAAACTTTGATGGAATATAATGAGTTTATGAAGAAATTGACTAGAGTTGGCAAAAATAGCATTTCATTGTTTGGTATAAGATGTGAATCTTATAATGAAATTATAAACAAAATGAAAGATATCGTTGATGATTTAGAAGATTTAACTCCTTAAGAGCTATATAATTACAGAAAAATCTATAAACAGGAGTGCAATAAGATAGCACCCCTGAACACGTAATGAGCAAAACATAGACAATTATATATGAATATAGGGGTGGGTGACTTACCCACTCCTACAAATATGCGACCTAAATTTCTTAATGAATTTGCTAATGAAATTGGTCTATATTTTATAAAATTATATTCTTCGATTTTTCATTTCCTTTATAAAAAAATGATTAAAGATAAAAACACTTATTACAACTCACCAATTTGACTTGTGCATAGTTTTGTAAATATAAATGGTTCCAATTCTAGATATAAATAACAACAAACTTATTTACAATTGTAAATGAATTTTTATGATTATTCATGAGAAAAATAATCCTTGGTTTAGAAGAACTGATACAACTACGCTTTTGGAACACAGGAAAACGAGAAATGCATTATATTATTATGTTGATAAAGATGATAAAAATAAATTTACTGAAATCAGAACTGTCCCTAAAATAGGTGCGATTTCAAACATGAAACCATATGCAATAATTATCAATGAGTCAGATCTGTATAAGTTAATATTTGGATCAAAAATGCCTATATCTGAAAAATTTACTAAATGGGTGACTAAAGAAGTTTTACCATCAATTAGAAAACATGGTGAATATAAAATTAAAAAAGATGTAATACAGTTATATAAATGCCATATAGAGCAAATAAAAGGAAATTTTAAAAATTAAAGATGACCAACTTGATCATCTAAGAGATATAAATAAAATTAGAGATGATTGTATTGAAAAATTAAGAGAATCGGTTCATATAGCAATAGCTGTAATAAATCGCAGAAATGAAAAAATTAGGGATTTGTACCACAAACATAAAATCAAATTTTAAATCCAAATTTTATTCTTCTAAAATAATTTGATGGTAATTGTGAATTTGATTACTCTGTCATTTGCGCTCAAAGAAAATATTTTCAAAGACATTTGTATAGAATTGAAGATAGGCATCAAAATCGTGAAGAATTATTGATATTTGAATATATTCGAAATTCTATAAATGTATACCAAAGAATGAAAGAAGCAATGAATGATCACATTGAGTGTTTGTGCAACTATTTTAATATTTTTGAAAATAATTATACACAGCGACAATTGGTTAATGATTTTAATATTCTTGGTCAAATTGAGTAAGAATTTATCAATGAGCTGGTGTCCATGATTCGTGGACAATTATGTCTTTATGTCTTTAAATGTTGTTAGATATTTTTCTTATAAATTAGCTATTGAGTGTGACGAATTTAACCATGAAGATAGAATTCTTAGTTATGTAATAGAAAGCCAGAAGTACATAGAGAACCAATTAAATTGTAAATTTATAAGATATAATACTAATGAAATAGATTTTGATATAGCCGATATGGTTAGTAGTATTGTAGTGCATTTAAACAAAAATATTTAAATTTACAAAATATATGTTTTATTAATTCAAGAATTATGAGAGTTGTCAAAACCCAACTACTTTACATAAATTTTATCTCCTTTTGTTTTTAAGACTTTTTCAACCAAATATTCATCAGGATAGTTTATGTTCATAATGTAATTTAAAACTTTATGAATAGTAAACAATTCTGTTGACAAATTAACAGTATAACATTTTCAAAAATTTTCTTTAATTTGCTCACATGGTGGCATTGCCAACTTTAAATTTTGGTTTAGTAATTGTGTCTACAAAATTTGTTTCCATTAAATTTCTTTTCATTAATTTTATTAACATCCACTGGTTTCATATGGATGGTTCTATCTTTTGTATTGTTTCTACTCTTTAACTAATTCTTCGAATATATTTATCCATTTATTATTGACATTCAAAGAAAATTTCTTCCACATTGTATTTTTTAAAGTTCGATTAAATATTTCAAGAACACTAACTTTTGCATAAGTTCACCAAGTATTTTATTATAAACTTTTAAGCCATTGCTGCTTTGTAAATTATTTGGTTTCCTTTTCGTCAAAATATTTTCTAAAGCATTAACTACATTTTTTGCTGTTAGTGATTAATTAGTGTTCCAAATACATATTTTGAAAAACATCAATAATTGTTGTAATATATTTATAACCATTATTCACATATGATATGATTTTTAAATCGCCAGTATCCATTCTACAAGGTCAATTTGCCAAAAATCATTTATTCCATACGGTATTACTTTTCTTCTTGGAAAATTTCTTCTTGCTGTTTTATATAATACAATGATTATTCCTTCTCTTATTTTGGGGATTTTTAAAAATGTTGATTTATTAGAATTACAAATTGAACATTTAGTTTTCTGAAACTAATCGCCCATTATGTTTTGTATTTTCAATTTTTGGATTATTATTTTTCTGATTTGAAGTGTAAGAAAGTCAGCAAAATAATAATATAAAAATTGTAAATACAAAACATGATAGGCGATTAGTTCAGAAAACTTATATATATATATATATATATATATATATATATATATATATATATATATATATATATAACATAAGTTCCCTTAATTACAGTTAGAGTATCATCAGATAAATTATCAGAAATTATTTTATAAACAGTGCAATCCATAAAAAAAAAAATGTCATCATCTTCTGTGTGAAAAACATTACTATATTTATTCCACTTTCCATGTAAATAAGATCTATCAGATTTTTCTTAATTAAATTTGTCTACTGAGTGGTTTAAATTTTGTAATTTAACATCTGTTTCTTTATCAGAATCATCTTTACTTTTTTCAACTTTTGTTTTAACAAGTGTATCATAATAATTCTAAACTGATTTGTTTAAATTTGGCAATTCTTTATCGAAATATCTTTTATTCGCACCATCTTTTCCATCTACACGATCAGCCATGTTATCAATTCTACAATTTTTAATAGAAATATAATCGTCGTATGAACAAAAACTTTTCTTAATTGGTCTTGTCATGCATAAACAATTGTATTGCATTTTGAATCCACATTTGTTTTTAAATCCGAATAATTAGAGTTGTATTTTGATTCAACACTGTTTTTTAATCCATAGTCAGAACCAATAAAATCATATTTTTAATCTGCTTCACCATATTCATTCGTTTTATATAATCCACAATAGTTTTATTAAAGTGTAAATTTATATCTTCTTTTAGAGCATAGTCACAAACAATAGTTTTATATTTCGAATCTGCTTCCTTTTTTAATGTCTACTTCACTTTATTTATTCGTTTTATACAATCAGCAAATGGTGTTATTGAATTGTAAATTTATATCTTCTTTTAGAGCATAATCAGTAACAATAGTTTAAATTTTTTAACTGACATCATTTTTAATGCATAATTTCCTACATATATTAAATGACATATATTTGGGAAACCATTAATCAAATCTTTAAATAAAATTTCTTACACTAGTGCTTATTCATTAAAATCATATGTAGATTCACAATGCAATTCCAGTGTTTCTTCTTTACAAAGTGAACTAAGAACTTGCTTTGATTTTACAAAGTTTTATTTTTTTTTCTTATGCGAAGAATTGTTAATATAGGTGAACTTATAAATAATAATGTTACACTCAATAAAAGATCTTCCGATATATATATATATATATATATATATATATATATATATATATATATATATATATATATATATATATATATATATATATATATACACACACATACCTGGAGCTCCTCCAGATCCTGGACTCTTGTAGCCTTCTGCTTCGTGCTACTCTGGCACTGTACATCGTCGCAGTTCAACTCTGTCTGCCATGTGGGGAAGTTGGGGTCTCGTCGCTTGGCGGGGGGGGGGGGGGGGCGGTATTGGGTGTTCAGCGTTCTGGCTATCTATACCCTGGTGGTAGTGGGTCAGACAGAGTTTGTTATCCAAACAGGGGACTCGCAAGAATTCTATAGCTCATACAAGCTTAAGTCGACATGTGTGTCCCCCTGGAGCCCGCTATAGGATGTACAGTTCGCGTCCTCCCTGGACCTTCACATTTAACCTAACCATGTAGCATATCAATAGTCATTTAGTAATTTCAGGAACATTTTAAGTTATTTTCCATCCGGGGAGAGTGCTGCTCGATGGTCCACCTCATTTGTCTGCGACTGGAGCATAATGTGCACTTCATTCAGTTTGTTTGCATTCGCATCATTTTAACTGTATCAGAGCACTCCGAGCTATAGTGGAGTTTTTCATGTAAGTGCCTCATGTGAGGGATCATAATGAAGAAATCTGATTGTTGCGCAATACATCATTTTTATTTATTCTGGTTTCTTCACTGCTACATTAACCGTGGAAGAGTAATGTAGCAAAGTCTTAGCATGGGGATGACCTCAACAGATCCCGCAGTGTTTTGGATGAGCATATCAAGGGAACTCAGATATTCTCGATTAGACCAGGCACTTGGATTAAAGTGTATAGGACAACTGCAGCAGTGATGTTAGGTCATCAGGGGGCCACATTTAGGGCGAACGGCCCACGACCCCATCTTCATCATCGCGTTCTCGACTGAACGAGGACCCATACACTCCTAGCAACATGATGAACCTGCATCATCGAATATCCTAACCTATCACCATTCCCCGATGCCCACTTTTAGATCACGTCGGGTATTGTTATGTTTTGAAGTGTTATGTTCATTTTTCTGATATATTAAATCAGTGTATAACATGTTCCTAATCATGGTGCACAATGCACGACATGCAAGAGATGCCACTTGACATACACATGAATGGTAAGTGAGTGGAAATACCACCACCATATGTTAATCAGTGTTCAGTGTACTTGTATTAATTTCAAGAGGGTTTTTGTAATCATTAGAGTACAATGTACTGCATGTGTTGCTCACCGAAGATGCGTCATGTCTTCATTGGATCCCATATCACTGTGCTGTCACACAAGTCTTACTTAATTTTTAAGTAATTTTATTTAATATGCAATTCACACACAAACCTCTCATTTGTATGTGGTGATATAAAAATAATATTAATCCAGTAGTGGCCAGTAATAAGTCTGTGCTCAGAACAGTACAAAGACCACACCAGGAGGTTAGGATGGCTTGTGCATAAGAGTGCCAACTAATGACTAGAGCACGTGGCAAAATTACCCCTACTGTCTGCTTTTTATATTACACATTGTTTCAAGGGTTTTTAGTGTTAACAACGTGATCTACGAAATTAAATTAGAGAACTGAGATAATAGATGTAAAAAGAAACAGAGTAATTAATACACACAGCACGTGCCAATTTGTAGAATGTGGGCACTATTAAGGTTAAGTTCACTGCCAGTCTGACATCACAAGTCATTCATGTTTTTATATTTTACATTGTCTTTTATTAATTTGTGAATGTTATGTAAGAGTTTGTTCAGTTTTCCACCTCATCACAAATCATTTGCCACCAGTCATTTTATCAGCTCTCAAGACCCCCTGTTAAGAACCGCCCAAATCTCTTCACATACTTACTCACCAGACATTTTATTACATTAATTGAAACATTGAGAATAACAGGATATTATTTCCTTAACAGGAATTGACAGCCAGTGAAAGGGCTTCGTGCCATTGCCAAGTCAGTTGCGTCATCGCCTCACTGTTGAGTGGACGTAGGATTAGCGTCCTCCCCGAACCTTCACATTTTAGCCTAACCTTGTAGCATATTCATAGTCATTTTGTAATTTCAGGAATATGTTAAGTTATTTTTAATCCATGGAGCACGCTGCTCGACAACCCAGCTCGTTTGTCTGCAACTGGGGCATCATGTGCACTTTATTCATTCTGTCGGCATTCACACAATTTTTACTGTAACAGAGCACTCTGTGCTACAGTGGAGTTTTTCATGTAAGTGCCTCATGTGAGGGAGCATAATGAATAAATATGATCATTATAGAATTAGGTCATTTTTATTTATTCTGCCCGCTTCACAGCCATATTAACTGTGAAAGAGTAATGTAGCAAAGGCTTGGCATGGGGATGGCCTCACCAGTTCCTGCAGTGTTTAGGATGAGGCTATCGAAGGAGCTCAGATGTCCTCGACTAGACCATGCACTTGGATTATAGTGTATAGGACAACTGCAGCAGTGATGTTGGTGCATCAGGAGGGCACATTTCAGGCGAACGGTCCACTACACCAACTTTATCATCGATCATCATGTTCTCGACCGAGCGAGGACTAGTGTCTCCCTGGCAACTTGAACCTACATCATCGAACATCATAACCGACAACCATTCCCTGATGCCCAGTTTAAGATCACGTCAGCATGTAGTGCAATCCCTGATGAATGCTGCTGGATCCTCATTAAGGGTGCCCACAAAATTACGCAGCCTCTGGCACTTCGTTGACACCTTTTTCCGGGCTGCTTTTTAGGTTATGTTCAGTCGCTGTTAATTTCTCCTCCTTTGGCTTGCTTTGTGCCCAACTGTGGGTTATATGCAGCCCCTCATTTACTGGTATGAAATTTAGTCATTTGTGTAGGAGTGGGAAAAGCAGCTGATATGACAGTTGGCATTATTGGCAGAAAATTTGGAGAGGAGTAATGTTCAGGAAAATTTGGCATGTAAGATGTAGGTGGAAAAAGTGGCATTGGTTTGGTAGAGAAAATTGACACAGGTGGGGTGGTCTGTGCATGCTACATGGACAGATTAATAGCTGTCACTTGCACGTGATTGACTGTTGACAGCTGTTTGTTTACATTTCCACGTATTGCTTGGTTCACAACAATCTGCTTACTTTTCCCTTTCTGAGGACTCCTCTTCGACGCTACACTGCTGTTGCTCTCTTACCATCACCTTACTCTGGTTCTCCAGTTTGTTTTTGTTTTGAATGCAGTTTCCTCCTTGTTCTTCCATGACTAACATCCTGCGATGTAACACTTTAACTCGGAAAACAGCTCATCCCAGTTATATGTGGTGTTGTTGTTCAGTGTTTCCAAGTTCGTATTACACTCTTTGCACACAAATTTCATGTTGTCTACAGTTGTGATTTCGGATTCAGATCAGCACTCTTGATGTTTTTGGATTTAGCATTGGGTACACATGAGATAGTGTTCCTCCACCTGCACATAACAGGTCACTGCACCAGTGTTGCAGTTCGTAATCCGGAAAAGTGTTTTCAAGTTCCTTGGTCGAAATAGTCGTGTTTATGGCTCCCCCCACTGTCCGGAGTCTGTACCATTTTGCAGTTGTTCGCGGCGCAGTAGTTGTTTGACCTGGTCTTATGGTTAAATTTGCAGAATTTGGTGCCCAATTCATACCAGTCCACTATATCCCTTGGTGAAGGATGAAGGTACTACAGGCACAATAGTGCTGGGGCACTATATTGTGTCTGGCCAGCCATGGAGTTTACAAATACTCGCCACATGCTTGTTGTGGAAGACTGGATTGCAGCAGTGCATCGAGGGATCTGTGGGGAGGCAGCTCCCTCCCCACTCGTGGTGGAGCTGTCCGTACGTCTGCTGTGGAGGGTCAATACACGTAGCAGCACTCATCCGGTGCATGTCGCTGCGTGGATGGAGGAAGGTTGTGTGTGGCAACTCTCCCCTGCTGCTTTGTTTCCCTGCCTGGCGATGGGGTGGAATGCTGGTGATGTCACTCTGCTGTCCCAAGATGGCCGCATCTTCTGCTTTAGCCACTTTTGTCGCAGCAAGAGTAGTGCATGTTGTTTTGGCATGTTTTCTCAGTCAACCATGTGGTGATTTTTCCTGGCATCCTAGAGGCATTTGGAAAGCACCGTGATACTCTGCTAGTTGACTGGCTATCCATATTGTCATGTCATTGCGGGTATCATAGTGATGTGGATAGAAAAATTTCAGCTGAATAATTTTTGTCAGGAAATATTGGAACAATTGTTGGCAGGTTTTTTCGGAATTATGTAGGTTCAGGTTTACCAGGATTCTGGATGTATTCACCACTAAGTTGGGTGACATTTGACGGTGTCAAATGGATAAGACAGGGTCAAATTGGCCTTAGGAAGCAGTATTTATTCATCAAACATTCGAGTAAACCATCTGATGGGGTGTCCTGGTGCGGTATGGTGTAAAGGAGTAATTTGGTTGCGGTGAAATAAGGTTTAAGGAACATCTTAGGAAATTGGGTGATATTACCTGGGGTGCCAAGCATCGCTAATATGATGCTATACTCTGGTAGAGGAGATTCTGGTTGTCTCAGGGTCGTCTGGCCGATGGCCAAGGCGTAATCCTCCCAACTTGCTTATACTCCTCAGACAATAATATTGATAATGGTTTGTGTGCTACATAGTGGCCTCTTCAGACTAGCTACACACCCCAAATACACATGAAAACAATAGGACTAATCAAAGCATGTGAAAGGAAACACAATATACACTTGAAGAACATTGGCCACACTTGGTGGGATGGTGAGGGCCCACACTCTGAAAAGTCCGAAGACCAGCCTGAATAAAATACGGAGATTTATTTAATGTAGCATTTATTCAGGTTATGTTAAATGCCCCTCTAGGAGGTCAGTTACAAAAACTTACCTGGCTTAGGCCTGCCAGTTAGGCTATACAGCAAATGTGGCAGATGGCCATTAAAACTTAGTTGTAAATTACAGTTTCCCCAGGTGATGCGGGCACTGGGGAAGTGGAGAAGGGGTGTACCGAGTGGCTAAATGAAAAAGGTTTCAGAATATGTAAGATATTGCACATTGTATGGTTGGTTAAAACATTGAAGTGCCGCTCATGTGTGAAAGAGCGGGCCATGAATGCACACGATCTACTCCTCCGTATGCTCGACTATGACTAAATTTTGGTATCGGACACACTGGTCGGCTTTGCGGGCTAGCGAGTCAAGTGCTTCTATTTCCAGTACAAATAAATCTACACACTCTCTTACCATGCCTACTCCATGCTGAAACTACACTAAAACAGAACATATTTATGACATGTGAAAACATGACTATAGTAAGTACAATGAGTGAGGTGTGAATGGAACAAATGAGATGAACAAAAACAGAAAATAATAAAACAAGAACTACACAATGCCAACATCCATCATGTTACGGGTATTGCGTTTTAGAGCTGACAGGACTTGGGGGTAATGTTGCCTCTGGGCGAATAAAGTTACGCTATGATTCCATATCAACGAGAATTACAATTGAAAACTAAATTGCAGATGTAGGAAATGGTGAAAGCCCAGAGGCACGCAATACATGACCACTTCTATCAAGTGCTTAATACTAACTAAAGAAAATGGCAGAGACCTGTCATGAGCTCAGCCCATAATTGTGGGAGAGATTGAAAAATTTAAAACACATACGACAAACCGAATATGTACACAAAAAATTACCCTACTTTTCAAAGCTGGGCAAGTCCACTTATTTCCCAGGAGTGGTGTGGGTAACCATGCTTAATTGGCTCGAAAACAATAAAATCCTTATGCTCAAGTCTTTTGAATGGCAATTTTAAGGTGGCTGAACACTTGTGGAAATTGCGCTGACTTTTTGCCACACACACTGCATGCACATGCACACACTGGGTCATAACATGTGTAGAGTGGGAGTATGAATGGGGTTTGCGGGAACTCTGTAACCAGTGTGGTCCCCTCTTTAAATTCATTTCCCCAGTGGCAACTTAACTGTTTGACCTGATTCCGACAGTACGTCAAACGTCGTCCAGTTATGGTGTACTCCTCGCACACCGCCCCGAGGATGGTGTCGTGGAGGTGTTACTATTACATTCCGGTTGACTCCCCCTTACCCAGGCGCCTTGTTCTCTTCCTGTAGCAGGCCTGTCAATGCTGCACTGGTGTAAAATGACGAGCGGTCTAAGGGAGAGGGATGTAGCACGCACAGGGCCGTATTTAGGCATGGGCTTTATGGTCCCAGGACAAATTATTCATATATTATTAATTAATATTATTTTTATTGTACTGTTGTATACATCTAGAATGATTATTTTGTTTCCGAATACTACCGATGGCTCTGTGCCGATGGCCATGTGGTGTTCGTAAAATGACCTATTTGGGCCAAGGTTATAATTTGTAATTTTAAAAGTAGGAGGTTGTAATGATTTACTTGTACTGTGGTGATAATTCACAATGCGTGCAGCATTCAACAAGACAAATAAGTAAATCTATTGGAAGTGACAGACATTGTTTTCGTGAGTATTTTTGTTAAGTGCAGTGTGGTCAGCATTGCGTTGGTGGCTTGGAGTAGTGTTTTTTATGGGCGTTGTTTACTTATTTGGGTTTTTTAAATTGTTACCTCGTATTTTGATTCTTAGGGAATTCGTAAGTGGTTAATGATTGTTAAGAAAGGGTATGTAGCTTTGATATTTCTGGATGTTGTGCTTTACCTATGGTGTTTGTATCTGGTCTTGGACGTAAGTGGGTATCGTAAGAATTATTTTTTTTAATGTTCAGGTTAGGAGGTATGCTTACTTTAGATATATTATGACAATTAAAATTTCACTAATTTATAAATGCATTCCAAAATAATTTTTTTTTTATAAGTTTGGGTGTAGGGTGAATGGTTTTCGGCTAATAAACTTAAGGCCAGCCTACAATTTATTTAGCACAAAAACCACCTGCGATAGCACAGGACACAAGCACAGTTCGAATCTGAATGCCTACAATCAAACAAGCATATTCACAGAATCTATGGATGATTAAACAAAACGGACGTGAAAGTGAAAGAAATGATACTCGGTAATTTTCGCATGTGTGTGTTAGTCACACTGGAATGAAAAAAAAAATTGTTAAAAGCTATGTTCTTTGCTGCTCGTGTTTTAATTTGTGGAAATATTATACATTATACTGTTAATATTAACATACATTGCTTATACAATAACCATTTTAATCAAATCAAACCAATGTTTATGTTGTGTCAAACTCTGTGTGCTAGTCAAATTCATTACTTTTGTAGCCATTTTAATCGTCTCATGAACTCTGTGGTATCAACGTTCTGATTGGGCACCCATTGCTCACACAGGAATTATAGAATATTGGTCAACTTTCTGTGCGTGGGTTCTGTGCTAATTTTCTGTACTTGTGTTGTGTGTTATTGTAGGCAGCGCCATTCCAAGACTTACATTATACTTTCTGTGCATGTGCTATATTCTGTGCTAAATCAATTGTAGGCTGGCCTTAAGGCAAATTTCAAACAAAACAATTTTTTTTTTTTAAATTTCACAACATAAATAAAACTAATAATCTCACAGTTGGCAGTACTGTTCACAAAATACAAAACAGCCAGTTAACAAAATTCCTAGGTATCTGTTTAGATTTTATTAATTGGAAATTACTTGTCCGTATTCTTTCCAATAATCTAAGTACGGTACTGCCCGTTTCATAATTTGTAATCTAGCCTCAGTAGTATCGCCTGTAGTGCTTATACAGGTTTTATTTTGCTCTCCTTCATGAAATAATGTCTTGTAGCACTATGTACTGAGTTATGGCAACTAACAATAGCAAAATTTTTATGCTTAAAAAAAAAAGAAATTAGGATAATAAGTGGATTGAAAACTCTAGATTCATGTTGGCAGTATTTTTTAGAAAACTTGGTATTCTTACGTTTATATCACAGTATATTTATGCATCCCTTGTGTTCGTTACCAATAATCATATCTTTCTTAAAAATAATATAGTTCTCTCGCACTATACAAGAAATGCTCAGAACTTCCACATACCAACTAATAATCTCAAATTTTTCCATAAGCATGCCTACTTTTTGTGTATTTTATATTTAATAAATTACCATATAATCTAAAAAATCATATTCAAAATAACAGTACATAACTTAAAATAAAATAAAAGCAAAGCTCTTTTAAAGGTTCATGCCTTCTACTCATTAGATGAGTTGTTTAGTATGGTATGGGCTTGATTCTTATGTCTTGCGTGTTTACTAGTATATTTTACAATTTGTTAAACTTTAAATGAAATGCCTAGCATCTGCCGACGACGTAGCATTAATAACACAGAACAGATGCATAAACCATGGTGGAAACATTACACGAAATAGCCAAAAAACCAGGACTGGAAATTTCTTGCAAAAAGACAGAATATATAGAATACAGGCACAACAGGGAAAGATGAATGAAAGCAGAATATGGACAAATATAGAGAGTCGATAAATCTAAATATCTAGGAGAATGGATCTAACCAAATGTACTGGACAACACAACAAACAAAGAAAGGGTCAGGAAATTGGAATTGGCATACGGAATATCACAAAACCACTATAATAAGGAAGCAATATCCATCCAAGCCAAAATTAGACACTATAATACAGTCATCAAACCAGAAGCAACACATGGATCAGAAGTCGTGACAATTGAACAAGACAGGAGAACTGCGAGAATTGGAAGTAAGAGCGAGGAAAATCCTGAGAAAAATGTTTACCTATATGAAGACCTATACAGAATTACCGAAAAAATTACAGACACAATGAGAAAAAGAAGACTGAAATTTTATGGACACCTAAAAAGAATGAATGAGAATAGACTCACCAAGTTAATATTCAACTACATCACAAAATTGAAATGCACAACAGGATGGGTGATTGAGGCCAGGAAAGGTGCTGAAAAAGTTGGGATAACGGAAGAATTATTCAACAACAGAGAGAACATCAGGTGACTGATCGACAACACAAGATTTCCAGAGGACCGACTGAAACCAAGACCTAAGAGAGTGTGGACTGAAGAACAGAGACAATTAGTTGGAGAAGAAATGAGGAAGTTCGGGGAAGGAAGAAAAAGGAGATGAACCAGAAGTCTTGAATTCATTGTGGTCCACAGTTTTATTTCATTGTATACTTTGATGTATATTGTATTGCATTATATTGTATATTATTTTGTATTAGTGTGTTCCACATCCCTAGCCTTTTAGGGCTACTATGGGATATTATGGAGCTAATAAATAAATTTAATTAAATGGTTTCTTCATGGTTACTATATCATGGGTTTTATATTTGCACAGTAAAGGCCGTGTTTTGATCAACATAATCATATCAATAACAGAGCACCAATTGAGTAATTATCTATGTTAGGTTTTTTTTTTTAAATGGGATAATAATATCTTTCAATGGTATGTATTGACATTAGTTATCACACAGAACATAAATTTTTTAGGGGTATCACAATTTTCACAGTACATACTACCAAATGTGGGGAGGACAGATCACACAGAACACAAATTTTTTAGAGGTATCACAATATTCACAGTACATACTACCAAATGTGGGGAGGACTGTGAATATCAAGGAAATTGTGGGGTAAAACACACAAAATGTATTTAATTCACTTTTCATCTGTGTTCCTTAATCTTGTTAAATAAAAATTACTAATCACACTGAGTAAGAATTTATTTTGGGCATCAGAATCTGTAGTAGGGCCTACTCACTATCAAATTATGATGGGGTGGTGGGGGGGCTCTGAAGACGGGGAAAATTGTGGGGTAAATCACGTACAATTTCTGTAACTCACACGTCATTTGGGTTCCTTAACCATATTAAATGCAAGAAGACATAATGTAACCCAACCTAACTTTACGATATGTGATTACAGGGTGAGAGAGTGCCGACATGAGACAGTATGTTAGGGAAAGTATACAGTAATAAGTAAACTTCCATCGGTTCATACACCCTTTGTGATTTACCTATTGTGAAGTTAGGTGTACTTTATTTAGGTCACCTGCATTTTACATGGCTAGCAGCAGCAGTATGTATGTCTTTCAATTCTCATAATTAACTACACTTACTTTCCACGCAAAAACTACAATGTAAGGAAACAGGTTGTCTGATGGTTTGTTTACGTTATGTTTATTTTTCGTAGTGTGTTGTTCCATTTGTTCTATTATTTTAATTAGTAATATTGTTAATGTTCTTCCAGGAAGAAGCATAATATCTACACTGGCAAACTAATTTACTTATTTTGAACTGTTTGAATGTAATGTTCATTTTTATTCTTTCTTGCAATTGTGAGCTGGCTCGTAGGTATGTAATTGATACACAAGTTTTGGAACGTGACATGTAATTTTCTCCTTGTATTTCTACGTCAATTACCTGCAAACAATAAGACCATGGAAGAAGTAGCTGATTTCTGTTATCTAAGCTCTTTACGTTGTTAGCATTTACGTTGTAGAACCAAAGCTACGGTTAAGGCACTCTCTCGCAGGCCTTTTAAGATGGACGGACCTTGGTAAATTTTATCGCTGCCAAATTGGTGATTTTCATGATGGTCCAACAACGTAAGGTTAGGCTAGTGGTGTAAAGAGAGGCACCACATCTGTAGGATTATTCACAGTTAGTTATTAAAGAAGAAATTACTCTGAATTTGAGTGCTGGAAGACGTGTGGCAGCCAACACCGCTGGAAGACTTTCAAGCAATGTATACCTTAATTGGTGTTGCGTCTATACAGATACATGATGCTAATTTTTCAGATCATGGATCAAAATGTATTTTGTTTTGAATATAAATTATTGGCAAGAAGAAGTTTAAATATTTTCAGAAATGAATAAGGGTTTTCTGTAAAGGACACTAACCGGGAGTCCAGAGTTTTATGAGTCTTGTGCTAAGTATTGACTCAGCTAGTTGTGCAGTATTATTTACAGGAGAATCTCATGAACTGTCTTTGATTAATTTTAATATTTTAACATGTATCCAAGAGCTCACATATTTGTGTCTTGTTACTCAGGTATTTCAGAGAGGCAATTTCTGATTATTTTAAAGCAACATAATTAAGTCTAAAGAATTTTCAGACACATCTGGCAGTAGAAGGTGTATTTTACCACATAGGTCTTTTCTTCATGTTGAATGATTACTGCTTTAAATTTTATTAAAATGAAATCTTACCAAAGTCTCTTGTTCTGTATTGTGTAGGTGTAGTAATATTTGTTTATTTCTTCTGAAGTGTATCAATGTTATTTGTGTCTTGAGGGTTGATGTTTGTTTATTTTATGATGTTTAATTGCATTGCAAAATAGTGTTTGTCTATGTACTATAATATCTGTGAGAATAGTTGGGAAAATAGAAAGTACTTGACTTTCTTTCAGTTTACTGGGCGAGTGAATAATTCCAAATGGGGCTAGTGCAATGTGTGTAGTGTAAGTATTCGTGAATTTTTTTTTAAGTAAATCTGTTGAAATGTTTTATCTGAGTTGCGTGACTATGATTTTTTCTTGATCATGCCTATTGCATGCCTATTATGAACCAATATCCAAGGGTAGGTTCTTTACAATTTGTTTCTTGTTGAAAGCATTGCTGATGTGCAAAACACTACTACGTCTGTTGATACAGAGGTTGTGGCGTACTTGCGCCTCGCTCGATCATAATCAATATTACACACTGCTAAGCGCCCGATGCCTATCTGCTGATCTAAATGGCATATACTTTCCTGGATGTGTATCAATGTGTATTTCTGGACCAACCCAGCAAGGCTTCTGTGGTTTTGTATTTTATACAATTTAGTTGAGAGTACTGTGATGTTGGGAGTGAAAAGTATTCTACTCAAAGTAACTCCACGAACCCTGAGATCATTAAAAGGAATATTTTTTCACTGATATGCAGAAGTAGGCTCTGTTACAAAAGTAACACCACCTATTTACACACATTGCACTAGCCCCATTTGGTGTTATTCACTTGCCCAGTAAACTGAAAGAAAGTCGATTACTTTCTACTTTCCCAACTATTCTTACAGATATTATAGTACACTATTTTCCTACTTATTACGTCTGTCTGATATTCTGACGCATTGACAAGTCTCAGTGCGAAATTGAGGGTAATCAGTTGTGTTTCATTTAAAATACGTCATTCCAGATAATTTTACCTACAGAAATGTTTTCTTTTGTATTTACACTCACTTTTCACACGCCGCAATGAATACTCTCCTTGCAAAGACGCATGGTGCTTATAATTCTCGCTGATGTCATCTACAACTATGAGAAAACGTACTATTTTCTCTGTTATAGTAATTTAGTTTGATGTTCCTTAATGCCCTACACCCACAAACATTTAATTATTGACATCCACACATCCGAGGTTGAGTGAGTATCAAATACTAATTTTAAAAAATTACACTTTTCAGAATTTGGTACACAGCATGGTGGCCTGTTGCATTTGCATAGAGAAGGAGAATGAGCAAGTGTAATATTAGGGAACCATATTTTCTGTGAAGTTCTCTGTGGCTGCTAAGAGAAAGTGAGTATCCTGACGTGGTAGAATCGAATTCAGACACTGTTATTTTGGATGGCACTTCAATACTGAGCGCAAATTCCAGCTTTATAGAGGACAACATGCAGGAAGGAGAAAACATAATTCATTATTTTATTGACGAGGAAATCATGGCCAATATTTCTGATCTTATCACGGCAGTACATGCTACGCCTACCCAAAACACTAGCAACAGGCAAGTTTCTATGGCGGTGCCAGCACAGTTCTTCACTGACTTCAGGGTGGATTTTAATGCTAATTTAGA
This sequence comes from Dryococelus australis, assembly GCA_029891345.1. Classification (NCBI taxonomy): domain Eukaryota; kingdom Metazoa; phylum Arthropoda; class Insecta; order Phasmatodea; family Phasmatidae; genus Dryococelus; species Dryococelus australis. The sequence goes on along the minus strand of CM056999.1, from coordinate 92,517,924 downwards.
TAAAAAATTTGAGCTAAATTTGATGCGCAAAAAGCCTATTTCAAAGAGGACCTTAATAGTTTGAAGGCTCAGACTGCTAAGATCGATGCTGGACTTGATGCACGCTCAAGACAAACAATTTGAGGTGTTAGAGAACCATATTTCTGGTTTGGCTGGAAATGTAGGTACATTCAGCAACCAAGTGGAAAAAACTCAGAACTCACGGTCAGTTTGACAATATTCAGTAGTTGATTTGGTAGCTAGTCAGAACTCTCACGTGTTGCAGGTAGAAGCCCTACAGGAGCGTTTTGAGAGATTTGAAATACGAGTTGATGAGCGTATCTCTCACACCCAGGAAACTACAGAGAATAGTTTATCTTCTGTAATTAGTCAGATGTCATGCAGGTACAATTGCAGGTGAAATTTCTAAAAAAAGGTGTCCACAGATTTGAAACACACGCACACTTGTGTGGAGGGGCAGATGTGCGGCCTCGAAACAAGAATTACTGCGGTAAAAAATAAAAACTCCTCAACTGTGTCTAGTAGTAATTCTAATATTTTGGAGAATGTGAACCACCAACTAATTCATTTTGAGCAGCATATGAATTGTAAACTGAGTAAAACTACTTCTGAATGCCTAGCAGCAAAGAAATATTGAGGATTAAAAAGCAAGGAACTGCAAGATAAGCTAGGAGAGCTTAATGAGTGCTTGAGAACATTTCTGTCAGCGTGTCCTAGAACACCTACATCAGATCGCAGTAGTGAGACGCAAACCATTACGACACATAAGAATGTAGATAACAGGATGCCGAAAATTTATTCTCATTTGCATAATACATCTACTTTCCTCCTAAACCCTACAGCAACCATGCTATGCCTCCCTGCGAAACAGTGGTCCAAAGGACTACCAACCTTTTCAGGATGCAGTCATGAAAATCTGGTTATATACTTTAAAAAATGTTGGAAGCGTATGCAAAGATTTTTAGGCTAAGTGAACCAGAAATTATGTTATGTTTGGGCCTGAGCTTGTAATCTATTGTGTTCTTTTGGTAGGAGCTCGTAAAGGAAAATGTTCAGAGTTTTTCACATTTTAAAGAATTGTTCTTACATCAGTACTGGAATACTCATATTCAAGGTACTGTAATTTGCAGGCCAGATTACATTTGGAAAAATATTATACCACATCACACTATAACACACTGTAATCTAATATAAACTGAAAAAAGTAATGGCCAGAATTCTGTTGACACAAACTGTGAAACATTTGAAACTGCACCCTCCATTCATAAATCATAGGTAGGCACACTAAAATGAGGAGGTACCACCAGTGTAAGCAACATTATCTCTCACTGTTAGCCTAGTGTCTTGCATGGAAAGCTATACTGATTGTACAGTTCTTTGCTATAGTGGTTAATGAATGTGTTTGGATTCACTTTTGTTCATGACAGTTTGGTGTTTTTAGACATAAATGGACACTGCTGTCTTGTAAATTACTGGAGTTTACATCTGCAAAAATTGCTCATGAAAAAATTATTGTAAGTACCAGTAAAATTTCAACTCGTTAAGTTTTTGCAGAATCCAGATATAGAACTTTCATATTGCTCAGTGCTTTCTTTCAAAATGTCTGGACTTTGCTTGGTTACCAAAGCCTAATTGTTTTCAACAACTTTCCCAGCAGGTAAATACTACAGCACGAAGGTATGATATAAAAAAAAAAAAGTCAAGTATGTACAAAGGATTGTCCTGAAAATTGTTAGTTCTGATTTGGGGTGAATTATTTTACTAATATTTTCTGGGTAAATGAATTTTGTTGTTATTTTGTAAAGGTAGCTAATGTAACTTAATTTCCATCATGTTAACTCTGTTAGCCTGTGTGTTTTCAAGGTGGTGGCAAATGGTTGATGTTCATGTGGAATGTGTGAAAAATAGTATATTACTCATTTTTCCATAAGCTTATGTATTCAGCATAGAGCCTTAACAACTCCATAGTGAGGACTGTGCTGGTGAATTTCAAGGTAAAACACACTAAAGTATTTTCTTTGATAAAGCTGACAGAAGCAAAATATGTCATTGTGCACAAAAAGAAAAACATAAACTACGATAATATGAATCATGTAAATGTGTGCAGTCCTTCGTGCTTGCTCCACTCATGCTGTGGGAAGCATATAGCACACAGATTTGCATCTAACATGAAATAAAAACTCTACTAGCTTCAGAAAAGTGATCAGATGTAAGTAAATAGACCGTGATACATTAATTAATTCATTCAATTTTTTTGATTTCTTTGGGTTATTCTGCTGTGTAGGAAAGTGTTTTTTTTTTTTTTTTTTTTCCCCTACAGTATATTGGTTGCTATAAAACAGCTGTACTTGGGAATTAATGTTTATTGTATATATATTAACCAGTGTGTTTTTAATTTTGATTTTAAAGAAATGTTTACACTTTAACATAATTTAATTTCTAGCTTCGCGCCAGTAATTTATTTTATGTTTTAATGTAACTTTTGTAATACTTGTACATTACACATCCATTTATAGGGATAAGACAGTTTAAATGAGTGTTAACCTAAATTCAAATATATTGAGTTTAAAAGCAGGTTTGCCACCTTTTTTCCATTGGAAAGTTCCCTGACATTTCCCTGATTTCCAGACAAAAATAATCTTTTTTCCCCTGACCTTTTCCTAACTTTTATTTCCGCAAGGATTAACTTGCATTATAACACACTTTTACACCAAAATACTTCTCTGATCTTACAAAATTGCTCACCACATAGATTGCAAAGAAAAATGCGTAAGTATTTAGTCCACAATCATTAAAACAATTTTATATGATTCTGTCAGTAATGCATGATTAATGACAACTGCTAAATATATCATGCATATCACAGAATTTCCTGACATTTAGTTAACTTGTTTGAAATTCTCTGAAATTTCTCAGATTTCTCTTACATTTTCCAGGTTTTCCAGAATTGTGGCAACCCTGAAAAGACATTTTTATGTTAATTAATTTTTAAAATTTTTGAATTATAATTTTTGCTTTTCTGTTTAATTTTTTATTATATTTAATTTCTTTTATTTTGAGGTTAAGTTATGTATTTCCGTTTGGGTTTGTTTTCCATTTTTACTGGAAGTATTGTTTTCGTTCTGCTGCTCTAGTCTTGGCGTTTCAGGTTGGGAGGCTTCTGGTGGGACCTTTTAATCTCTGCAGATGTTACCAACTTTGCTGGGATTTTATCTGTAAAATCCCCGGAATCATCATAAATTAGGAAATCATTTGTGGTCCCAGAAGTAAAGTTAGTTTTGATAGGGAACCATGCCATTTAAAGAAGAGGATATATGGCATAATAGAGACTTAATTTTGGAGTGCAGAATTTTATGTTGTGAGGGTAGCGCTGCTAAACATCTGTGCCATGGTTTCTCTGACTCGACCTGCTTTTCATGGCCGGAGAGAGGACCTATAGATGACAAATTTCTTGTCATCCTAAATTGCTTTAAAGTATTTTTTAAGATTCTATTCATTTTTAGATTTTTAATTGAAGGATGTTGTCAAAACCCAGTGGTCCAGTTTGCTATATTGAACAGAGTTACTTAGCACAAGAATCCTAACAAGTCCTTTAAAGAAAGTAAATTTTATTTGTAGCTAAATTAATTTTGGTGAGAACTAATTTTTCAGTATAATTATTGGGAAATTTTGAACGTCTTATTTCAGAGTCAGTATTTTCAGTTACATAAGCACACTGGTATGTTTAATGGAGCAGACATTTACATAATTATTAGCAGCACAAACTTTCTTCTTATTTTTTTTTTGTTATTTTCTATAATAACCTGTTGTAAGGTGGGTGTTAAAGTGAAGTTATTAAATTCAGATCATGTTTTACAATAGTAATTTTCTGCTTTTAAGTCAGCATGTAAAGCCATGTAGTAACATTCAGTTTTCTTTATATAAATGCAGTAAAAACCATTTATCCTCAAGTCATTCATGTGTAGCTATTGCATCTATTACCCACCTGATTTTATAGTTTTGTTCTGTGCCTTGTGAAATGTTGTTGTCCTTCAAGTAAAATGTTTAATTTTATTGGATGTTATGTGACCTAAATCACGTGCAAGTTCCATGATATTATAATGAAATTTACACAATGCACATAAATAAATTTAAGGGCTAGAACCAGTTGAGTTGTATGTTGAGTAATTTTTTATATATATAATATGGTGTATGACTGCAGTTCTCACTCTCTCACCAATACATTCAAATACATAAACATTTTAATAGCAGGTTCCATGATGTTCATAAATTTCCCAAAATGTTTTTTCATTGGATTCAGGCTGAATACATAGATATAGGTTAATTAATTAATTAATGTTATGTTTTCAGGAAAATAATTAAACTAGACAATTACCTGATGGCATTCTTAGGGAAATATTTTATTTTCCAACAAAACATTTATACTTAGCAATTATCATTATTTCAAAAACATAAACCATAAGTGTAACCTATATTAGCCTAATACTTGGAGAAAAGTATTGTAAATGAAAGTGATAAGAGGTGAGAGTTAATGCTGTGTTTCCTTTGTATTCTAGATGAGGAATTAGGTAAATAAAGTTTAAGGGAAAAAGAAAGCAGGAGTGTGTCATCATTTGTGCTCTTTACTGGCTGATTGCAGATGGGGAATGGAGTCAAGTTTGGTTGCAGAATTCATAGCACAAACCGGTGCAGACTCTGCCACAGCACTCAAATGTTTGCGAGGTAAGTAATTGAAATAGTGGCAATTGCCATCCCACAGGGTATTAGATGCCTTGATAATATGGGACATGAAGAGTACTGCTGTACAAGGCAAATAAGTGCTGGCCCCTCATCCCAGCTCACAACCAAGCTTATGAACCAATAAGCAGAGAAGTCTAAGTGACACTATCACATTGCAGTATTATGAGCGTTCAGAGGAGGGGGAGCACATTGTAGGTTTTTCATAAATGTCTCAAAAAAAATCAATTTTTTTTTAAAAATTGTCCAAGGTTTGCTAGATATGAGCACAACTTCACAATTTTACTCAAGCCTCTGGTAATGTCTGGTAGAAGAAAAATTAAGCCCAATTATAAATTTTAATTTCAGTTCAATGATAAATGTAATTTAATAAAATTAAAAATAAAACTATATGGTACAGTTTCTTGGCTTTACTTTACAACCATCTCGTCAGCGTAGTAAGGTATCATCATCCTCGGGATGCTTTGACAAGGACTGCAAGCTGTAGCCACAAAACTAATATTTATTGTGCTTGTGGTCTTTTTTTTCATGCCTTCCCACAATCAAAGAAACTTTCACACATTTTGTATTTACTCCTACACAGGATGGGCAGTCATTCAAAAAATTAATAATGAACAGCAAGAACCTAATTTACATTGGACTGCTATCAGTGAACGTTGGAAATACAATGTCCGGAGTAAAACAGGAGCTTCAGAAGCAATTTGTTGACTGGAAATTACAAATAAAATCACTTAAATTAAATCCAACTTGAGCGAAAATTTTCTCTTCATTGGCTTGAAGTTTTAGACAATATGACCAAACTTGTTATACCCTTTTAGAATTATGCTCAGTGAAGTAACTATCAATCATAGATGTAAATACAATGCAAAGTGAATAAAATCATTAAATGAAACCCAAATTTTTTGAAATTGGGAGGGGATACAGAAATGTACAATTCTAGTAAAGTAATTCAGCTTACTGTTTATTTGTTTATATATTTTGTGGTTATTAGTGTATTTTTCACATTTATTTGTTTCCATTTTCGGTTTTTGTTCATGTTTACTAAATTTCATATATTCACAAGGTATTTTTAATTTAAATACAGCGGAAGCCCGGAATACAGTGGCCGGTTATACCGCGGATTTGGTTATACAGAGGGTCAATTTATGTCTCCTGACCTGAATAAATAAGAAGAAAGCATGCAGTTAGATAGGCGTGTGGTCTGTTAGCATGTGGTCATGAGTCGGGAACGTTGATAGAGGGGGCGGAGGGAGCAGGCGTACATTCTCCCTCCTTTCAGCTCCAAGATCTATTTTACTGATTCGTTGCAGCCAATTTTGTATGGTTTTCCGTATTCAGTTTCGTTGGCAAGGTGCAATGTCTTTAACAGAAGAATTCCTAGTTGTATTTTTTTTATGTGACCCTATTAGACCTGTTATGCTATTTGGTTGTAAACAGGCCAAAAAAAAATGTTACTGAAGCAGCCTTTCCATTTTATCTGGGTGTTGGATTAGTGTGGGGGATGGCACGACCACATTCCAAGCCATATATCATACTTGCAAGTGCTGTTAGCTTGCTGTTAGCATTTACTGGCACTTACAAGTTACCATGAAATGTGCTGTTGTTGTATAGCGTAACACATTTAAGCAATTACAATTATTCAATGCCAAAATTCTTAACTAAAGTAAGTTAAAATACGCTGGAATACTGTTGTAAAAATGATGCCAATTTCTGTGGCACATTCAGTATAAAACTGGCATGCAATGCGAGGGGCCCTGGGTTCAGATTCTGGGTACGGTAGGGACTAAGTAATTTACAGGCCTACAATTCTCGTGTGGGATATAGCTCTACATAATCATTATAATTATGATAGACACTTTGATTATAATGTGTATATAGCAGCTATTTATTTAGTATGTCTTCCAGTTTTCAGAAAAAAAATTCTGAAATTTGAGGTGTGCAGATACTCCGAAGATACACACAATAGAACAAGTGTGCGCAGACTGCGGACAAGCTATTGTGGACAAGGTTTAATTCAGAAAAGCTTTCTTTGCACACCACAAATAATTCACTTTTTTTTGTTTTAGTTTTCCTTTGTGAAATGCAAATCAGGGGGGCAAGCAACATATTTCACAACACGTGAGGCACTGATAAATCCCATCTGCAATGCAAGCTTGCATTCACTTTTGTTTAGTTTTATTTGGACATTAGTTTCGTCTCTCATTCTCATCTCCACCCAACCAGGCCCACCTCCTCCATCCCGCGTGACAAAAAACAACTCACAGCGAACACCGCCCTTGGTGGAATAATTACATCCTTTGCTTGGAAAATGCAGTATTTCTTAGCTATTCATGTGCATGTGACCCCCCTTCATCAGACCACATTTCTCTTCTTCTGTTTCCCTCCCTTGGGTGCTGTAAAGTCCAGTAATGCAGATAAAAATAATAAAATTCCGATAGGAAGGGGCTAAATGTTTCACAAGGTACGGCGGACATAACAACACTTGCGCCGTGTTTGACAGATAGGTGCCACGCATCATTAGAACACTGGTCTTTTTTTAATTTTTGCCGCTGTACTCTGTCCCTCCCGGAATAGTGCAGAAAAGCTATAACGCAGGTCTGAGTTATGCGTCCCTACAGTGGCGTTATATCTGGCTTTTACTGTACTATCATTTTACGTTTCTACATAACCTACATGATCTCCAGTGATAAAAAAAAAAATGGGAAATGTAAGTTATGTCGCGTGAACACCTGAAGGGCTAGTGCACGTCTGCATTTACGTATTGGGTTTTAATTTTGTGTCAGGTCATACACACAGGCTCGTGGTGCAGGCTTAAGCAAGGCAGGGACTGCAGGATGTGGTGCTTGGCCTTAACTTTTCCCTTGAATAGGGTCGGGCATGTAAGTCATCTACAAGGCACATAATCTAGTTGGGGTAGGTTAGGCTTATGGCTGGTTGGTGTCAGCTGGGCTGCTGGCTTACCTGTTACGTGCATTACTGGTGTGGGCCAAGCACTTGTCTGTGGAGGTCCTTGGTTTGGTCTCCTGACCAGACTGGTTGATGGCAGCTGTGTTCACTGGGTGGCTTTGGCGGGTTGCTGGCTCTGGAGGGTCAACCAGACATCTGGCCTGCTGTCGGCATCTGGTGGAAGTGGTCCGGCATCATCTGCAGGTTCGATGTTTAGTATGTAGGGCAGGCACAGGTGGAGGTTCTGGGCGACAATAAACAGCTCCAAGATTTCTCACCAAAGAATCAAACAAATTAATTGGGGGGGGGGGGGGGGGGGCTTTGAGATGATGCCTCAACAGTTGACTCGTGGCTTGAGCTCATTCCCAGTATTGGGAGGTTAACCTGCGAAGACAGCAGCTGCCCTTCTGTCGCTCTACTTCAGCTTCTATGGTGAACTGCATTTGGGGAAAAAGGTTCTTCCATTTCATGTCTGCACTGGAGTGACAGGCAACGATACTCCTAGCTAAGAGTAAACCAGAAGGGGTAGATCCCTCCTTGTCAGGCCTGGCACGTCTTCCAGCGGTTCTATGTACGGTGGATGGAGTGGGTTAACTGACAAGGGTGATTTAGCATCTTCATCATGTGTATTGCTAGTGGTTGGGGCTCTACTGTATGTGCCAGCAGGTACCTTTGCGTACCTGGTCCACAATATGGGTGACTGTCGACTTGTGTTTGGGTGACGTACGTCAAGTCCTTGTTAGGGTACAGGCCACAGTCCTACTCTAGAGTTGGAAAATCTTTCTACAAACCATGGTCACCTGTCATTCTTTAGTGGGGTAATACTTGGACTATGAACAGTTCACTCAAGAAGGAACAGACTGCTGTTAGACTGTATAGGTGTTTTATTTCATCCAAAATATAATCCTGCATTTTATCAATACACTGAATAACTTAAGGAAGGGGAAAAAACACAACAGGCAGGTGAAGAGGCTTGTCTGCTTGAAGAGCAAGGGCAACAAATTAGGTAACCGTTAAAACAACTTGGACCGTAACTGAAGCTGGGTTATCCTGAAGGGACTGGAGGGGGAATGGTGGTGGTGTGTGTGTTGATGGCAAGTGTCATGGAGAGGGGGGGAACTACTCTTCGGGGTTGCAGCGCATGCTTAAAGATGTCCGGCATTGGTCACTGGTGAACACTTGGACAGTTTCTTATGAGGAGGAATACAGCTGGGAGAGCAGATATCCTTAGCACGACTTGTGCTTAGGCTAGCTGTTGGTATCAACTGATGTTCTGCAGCGATGCAAGGCTTTTTATACACCTGGCTGGGGTCCCTTCGGCTGTTGGGCGACTTTGGCAGTATAGCTTCTCCCTTTGTGGGTGGTGCTGTACTGGCTGCTATCTCTTCGGGGAAGGATGGAAACAGGGTAGTTTCCTTGTGTGTGGGCGGTATCCGCCGCTTGCTTAGGGGTGATTCACTTGTGTTGCCAACCTGTATCCTTTCTCATGGGAATTTGCGAAGCGTGGGGGTGATTTGCATTACTATCTTTATTAAGTGCTTTCAGCTCTCCGGGCATCCACTGTGCCTGAGGCGGAATGCTGGCCTGGGTGCCGGCCAGTCGGGGTTCATATCTTGTCTTGGGGTATGTGATGTTGGAGTTGAAGAAAGAAGAATGATTGAACTATGTGTCACACGTTGTGTATTTTAAATGCTGCGTGAAATGTATAGAAATTTTTCAGAATGGTAGGTTTTTTTTTCTGTTTATGGAATCTGAGTTAAAATTCAGAAACAGTGCGAATAGAATGTAATGGTAAATAATCTGCGCTACCTAAAAGTCTGAATACCACAGCATGTTATTCTACTAATAACTGCATCAAGGTTGTACAGACAGAAAGTAGGATGTCAATGGATACTCCTGCTTTGAAGGATAAGGATTGGTAGGGGATTGGTTTATTGCGACAGGGAGGAGGTGGTTTACGATTGCCCGTCTTCTCCACACCACTGCCTGAGCCTAATCATTTCTGTTGGCCTAGTTATATACTGCAGATGAGAATGATGTCCGTGCATATGCATCATTGCAGTTGTATAATAGCATAATTTTGCTGTTTATACGAGTTTGCTGTACATCTTCGACAGACAACTGACATGCTGAAGAACTGAAGCAGAAGATTGTATTAATTTGGAGTGACATCTAGGTATGAACATGATTTAAATGTGATTTAAAGTTTTGCCCAGCTTCAGTTGATAAGTACATTCTCTTACACCTTGAAGGGCTACATGTTTTCGTATTTCTCACATGTAAAATTACAACATGAACCACAATCATTTCACAGGACCGTGCAACTGTACACAAGATGTTCAAACAAATCTTCCATAGAACCATCCATACAAGCGGCCATGCAAGTGTGCATGGAATCTTCCAACATGACACATGGGCTAAGTAGATTTCAATTTATAGTCTATTCTCAGTTACTTCAAACTTTTTGAAGTGCTGCTAAAACTTCTGCCTCATGCACATTTTCACCCCTACCTTTATGGCAGACACTTTATTCTAAGCATTAATTATGCTTCATTATGCTCTGGCTACTAAATTTGAAGAACCTCGAAGGTCAAATAGCTCAGTGGATAAAGCACTTGCAAGAATATTACTTTGAATTACATCAGAGGTCTGGATGCCTTCACAGCAATGCGAATTCACTTTTCAGAAGACCACGTGAACCATTCTGTCATCACTGTGGACACCAGGAAAAAAAGGGTGGTTTATCTTTGAAGGCAAGGAGGACAAGAATTCTAGGCTTTATGTCTAGAGATGGGTCGTGTATGTGGGATGAAGAGGGCATTAGGAAAGATGAGCTAGGTGACCTCACCTTGCATCCAAGACTAGATTGGAAAGAAGATTGATGTTGACGAAGATGGGATTAGATACCTGTTCTGGGCCCAACAGTCGAGGCATTCTGAGCATAGTGGAATTCCCTTGGACTGAAGAATGGTGTGCTTTACAGGAACTGTGAAATTAATGATGTGAAACACTTGCACTTACAGTTGATGCTCCCAGAATGCAGAAACCCAGAAGTGCCAAAAGAATGGTGTAATACAGCAGCAGAGGGATCCTCGACAGAGTTCAACTGAGATTCTACTAGTGGTGCCTTCTGTGTGATATCTGTACTGTGCAGAATGGTCCAAGGATTAGGGACGAGGTCTCCTTCAGAAATACAAGTTTGGGGCCTCGTTTGACAGGATGGCAGTGGACATTCGCTGACCATTACCAGTTATTGAGAGGGAGAATCGGTACCCTGTAGTAGCACAAGACTATTTTCTTCACGTGGCTCGAGGTTATACCAATTCCAAACCAAGAGGCCGCCACTGTAGTTGATGTGCTTGCAGATCATGTATTCTGATGCAGGTTTAGACTGTCACTTGAACTTCACTTGGACCAAGGGTGAAATTTTGTATTCACTCCTTTTGGAGAGATAGTTAGGATTGAAGAGAATTCAAACCACAGCATTATCTTCTCAGTTGGACAGAATGATTGAAAGGCTCAACCATACCCTGGAACAGTATCTGACAACCTCTGTGGAAGGCAACCAAAAGGGTTGGGATTCTGATGTACCCATATTTATTCCATATAGTTCGGCAGTCCACAAGTCAACAGGGGTAACACCTTCAAGGGTGCTGTTTGAGAAAGACCTCCGCCTCCATGGGGACCTGCTATTTGGATGTCAAGTAGAAGCAGTAGCTACCCAGAATATGCTGATAAACTACATCAGAGACTAGAGACATCCATGAGTTTGCCCAGCAGCACCTTAAATTCAACTATGATTGGATGAAAACATATGACTAAAGAATGTCTGAAAATGTTTTTCAAGGAGGACAGCTGGTGTGGCTGCTTATTCCCCAAAGATGGAAGGGATGTTGCATGAAGCTACAGAAATGTTGGGAAGGCCCATACAAGATCCTGTTGAAGCAGATCACTTACCTGGTGTACCATATTTATTGACAGGGCTTTGGCAAAGCCTGAGGTTGTCCACGTCGATCAACTGGAGCTCTATGAAGGTTCAGAATTTGGAGAGTCTGTCCGAGATGAACAGTTTTGAGGAGGGGCAGTGGTACGTGTGGACTGAACTGTCTTCCTCCCTTCCCTCAAATGCGTCCACTCACGATATAGCGTTGGGTGGGACATCATGACTTGACCTGCCCCTTTGCAAGTCCCTCCCCGAGGTGGATCTGCTATGTCACTAGGAGGGTGGTGGGGAGGATTGACATCTGATCTGAACTATCACCTCCTTACCACTGCTGGATGGGTCTGCAGCTGTGGACTACTGCACGAGTTTTGTGGTGCTCTCCTGTGGCACGAGTTGACCTATAGAGATTGTTCTGGTTTGAGTGCCAACCCTATAAAAAATGCTGCATCCAGAGGGTTGGCAGTCTGTGTTAGTCATCTGGCAAAGTACAGTGAATGGTAAACGAAAAGGACCAGTAGCAGGCGGAGGTGAAAAAGACTGCAGCAGCTATGGTCAAGGAGCGGTAGTGCTGTGGAGGGCAAGTTACCTGATGACTAGATTTCAGATGTATATGGGAGCACTTCAGGGTGCTCCAGAATGTCCCGGACAGGAAAGACTGCGTTATCTTTACTGGAATAAGGTGGGACTGAATAGCTGAGTCATAAAGACTTGATTGTAAAATACTGGAACTGTCAAATAGCAAATATATAATTTTAATAGTTAGGGATGTGCGAGTACTCAAAATTTTGAGTATGATCTCGAGCTTTGTAATTACTCGACTTGAGATTGTATCATTTCCTCAAGCTCAAAAACTTCGGAGTTTTTTTGGGGGGAAAAAGTGCATATTGCAATTTCATCTTGAAGAATACAAGAAAGAAAACCTCATTTTATATGCATCATAAAATAAACGACTACTGACCAGACGGCAGACAAAGTTTGGGAATCTTCCATTGGTGCATATACCGTATTATCGCTTCATGTGCACTCTGTAACAATCACCACACAGCTTCGTGCCACCTTTTACGCTTACTTGAAAGGAAATGTGAACATTACCTATTTGTAGAGTCCCAGAAATTTTGCAAATGTGAAATAACCATGATAAAATATGAAAAGTTGCACTATTCACTATAAAACGCTAAATTATGATTTAACGATAAATGAGAAAAACTCCCATAATTGTACCAAATTCTTCACAAATGGCCTTCACTGCGTTAGTTTTCAACGTAAATAAAAGATTGATCTTATTTGAATTAAAAATACTTTCGGACAGTCTTTGTATTGACCGAAAACGTAATGTAAACAATTACTTTTTTTGATTTTCAAAGATATGAGACATGAAAACAGCACTCAACCCAAAATGGCTTGCCACATAGCTACGGCCATATAGCGCTAGCAGTGTCGCTTTTGATGAAAAGTGTGCACGTAATGAACGTGTGCATAGTGAAATGGTTCAAAGTCATTGTGTAACGTGTCATGTAGGAACATCTTTGATGTGTAGACATATAGCCAATAGCACATTTTTATTTTGTGTCTTAAGCCTTCAGCCAATAGAATTAAAGTAGCACAAAAAAATGAGTGTTTGTTTGAAAACATAATTACCAAAAGTAGTAGAATTAAACAAGTAACCTTAGTTGTGTATAGTGTATTAAGAGATGTCAATAGACCTATGAAAGTAAAAAAAAAGTATTCTATTGTTCATTTGAGCAATACTACAATGCTGTTTGAATTGAATGATTAATTTCTCCACTGTAATTTTTTTTCGTGGGGTTTATTATTAGACTGTCTTACATGTTATTACTGTACAATATATTTTAAAATTTGATATGGGAATAATTTAATGGGCACTTTATAATAGGGTTCAGGTATTTTATTAAATTGTATTGTTAAATACTCTTGATTAATAAGAAAATGCTGTAATTGTTTCATGTCCATTTGTGTGAAGTAGGCTGCTATATAGTAGTTTCATACTGACAGTTTTATTAATAATATTGTAGAAACTCGCTCGAGTTGACTTGAAAGATTGGAACTTTTTTTAATACTCGGCTCGAGCTCAACTCTATAACAAAATTTCAGTGTTTGCACATCCCTATTAATAGTATTTCAGTAGGTGTTAGAAAAAATTTTATAAACATTGATTTTAAGTGTTTGACTGCATTAATTTTCTTGAGGCGAGGGGCAGTTATGTAAATATTTGCTGTAAATTGAAAGTGACATCCAGAATTTGAGATAGTAAGTTTGGAGTATTTTTTTTAGATTGTTTATAAATAGATTAATAAATTATTATTAGTTCTTTTATGTAATTAAGGCATCCATTCCTTACTGAACGTAGCTACACCCACAGAGATTTTGGAAAATTGTAACAATACATTTTATCTACCAGCTTAATTTTGTGTTTATAAACTTAGTGGAGCAGCATCATCAGAAGCAGTTCTTTTCATCAATTGATCTGTTTATATACATAATTCTTATTCTTTATGAAGAATGTTATATATTTGCGTTAAGAGTTATTACTGAATCTTAAGGATCTCTATAAGCAATATGCCATTTACATTCTTTATGTACTTGATTAATGCTTTTGTCACAACACAATATAATATTTCATGTAATTTTGTAAATATGACTTAATAATTTTATCTTGGATGAGTGCTTTAGTAGATCCTGATGCATGATGTTTGAGTGGTTTTATTCATGAACTTATGGTGACCATTTACACTGCATTTCACTTCTGATACTAGAAAAATCTTGTGTAACAATTTTTCTGTTAGCAATATTGTTCACCATGTCTGTAGGGTAATGAGGTGTTGCCAATAACGAATGGTGTAGACAATACATATATGTGAAGTTACCAGTTCGTAGTGATTCTTTTAATTAATTAATGTTATTTATTAGAAAATTTTTTAAAAATAAGTTGAACAAATTTGTTTTGTATATATCGTGTGTATATAATTGATGATAATGGTGCAGTTACTAAAGACAATACTGATTGTGGTAAATTGTACAGAAACTATAAATTTTATGGGCTGGTGTTGAATGTTATTGTAATGTTAAGATAAGTATTAATAACGGTAAAAATGAAATGTTTCCTTAAAGAAAATTTGTACCTAGATTTTGATAATAAATTTATCATAAAATGTTTTTAGCATGTAATGATTTCACGAATCCATGAGATAAAGTAGTTACAATTTTAAGAAACAACAAAATGTATTATTAATGTGGTGAAAATTATTGTGGCATCTTTGCACCAAGACCATGTGCGTTTTTAATCATGTTGGCAGATGACAAAAGATAAAACTAATATAGAAATAATAGTTGATTTGAATAAAGTTATTGAAGCTGGATTTGTAAATAATGTTTATTTAATAAATGTTCATAATGCAACATATAATGTTCCATAATAAATTTCCAATTATGTTTACATTTTTATATAATAACCGTATAAAAAATTTTAATAGTGGTTTTATGAATGTATTGAGAATCTAAGCAAACTGTTATATTTCCTAAAATAAGATTCATTATAGTGAATATACAATATCAAATGATTAAATTTCATTATGAAAACAAATTATTTGTGTTTAATATAAACTTATGTAAAATCTATTAAACGTTATATAATTATGAGTACAAGGTTATGATTTGTAATCAATATCAACATGCATATGTGTGAAATAGAAATTTTTATGACTTTTAACTACAATAGAACCCTGTTATACAGTTTTTCAAGGAGTCAGTAAAATAGAAAGTTATTTGCAGGAAAATTTTTAAGGAAGAGACAGTATTAGTATAATTTTACGTATTACTCAGTACTTAAAGCAAGTGTCTGATGGTATTAAAACATTTGATGCTTTATTCAGATTCCTGATTTGTTCAAATGTGTATCAATTTCCTAAGCTGTTGGCCACATGTTGTTGTGGGAAATTTGACACAATAGAACATGAGTAATTAGTTCCTGGCTGCTCTCAACTTCCCTGTGACAGTGATTGCAATGTAATAGAAAACATGCAGTTTCGTTTGTGTTTGTGCCAAATGAGTGTATGGACTTGGTCGGAAGGGAAAAAGTTAAAAATCTCCTCAGTGTGCAATAAATGAAAACTGATATATGTTATAAGCACATTTATAGTTTGCAATTAATGCTAATATTAGAAATAAAAAAAACTTGCATTAATATTATATTGCATGAGAGAAATTTTAATACAATAAATTGTAAGAGTGCATGTTATTACTCTGGGTTTTGTTGAAAAAGTTTATAATATGAAAAATGGGAACTGTTGCACAATTAACAAATATACAAACTGCTACCAAAAGTTAATGTTAAGAATAAAGGAAGAATATGGCACAAATCATTAAAACAAAAAGACTACTGCAATTTCATTTTATTAATAAATACCAGAGGATTCAGAAGTAAACTATTAATAACAGGGAGTTAAATGAAAAAAAATTAATTATGTAGATTTACGAAATTGCACAAAATTAAACTGAATAGGAAAAGTAACTTGTATAAATTACATTGTGAAAAGTGGTGTCCTTTACAAGAAACTATTGTATTCATTTCAATTAGATTTACATTTTACGTTCATTTTACTATCATAAAAATAATTAAATTTTAATTAATCTGCTAGTCCAAATGAAAATTTCTTTGCATTACAAAAATACTGTTGATCCATGACTTTAATTGTTAAACATTTTTTCTTGATTTTCAATTGATCAGCCAAAGGTTCCATCATGTGACACAAAATTATGAAGAAAACCAGGTATCTGAGGTAAATAGTCAATAGTTGAGACAACTCAGCCTAAATCATTTGGACATCACGTGAAATTGAACCAATGCCAGGATCATTCCACTAATGTAGGAGTGAGTCCATTTTTGCAGAGCCCAAATGAAGTAAAGAAACAAAAATTAAAATGGAAGGACCAAAAATGAGAACAAAACTAGATAGAACCCTCTTTGAACAGAAAAATTAAACATGACTTAATTAATGACTGAGCACGAACACATTACATGGATACAAAACCACTGGTGAGCAGAGTAAACTTACCCATAGGAGGGTTTGGACAAACTTAGTACAACAGCATCATCGGCTGGTAAGCAAAAAACACCATCACTACTGCACAATCTGCGCTACTTTACTCTGAAATTCAGCTAACTACATAATTGAAACTTAACGTACACTGCAACTACATCCTTCTGTATAAAGTTTGACATGATCGGCAGCGGGATGCATCCAACTGTAACAGCAAACAAAGGTATAATGATGCCAAGTACAGCATTGCCAGCAGAAGGATAAACTAAAAATTTAGTTCCAAAGTGGATACTAGGTGGCACTGGGATGCAGAAAGCTTGCTAAAGCTGGTACTTCATTTGAATAGGAGTTGTGTACCTAGCCCAGGTTTAACAACTGTAATACCATTAATCTGTGTATGACATGTATAAATCTCATCAAGCACATAAGTATGTTAGCTTGATGTTAACTATCCTGCAATGAAACTGCTGTGTAATTTAGCTCGGAGACATTTTCCGAACAAGTGGTAAACATATCTATCCAATCAATATTTTTTAAACAGTCACTGAGGATGGGATACCATCTTTCAGTGTTATGTGCACTTTCTTACATAACTTGCTGCATGTCTCCAGAAGTGTCCAAATCACAGATTTGTAACTCGTAAATAATTTCATCTTTGAACAAATCTCAGGGATGATAATACTGTATGTTGTCAAGTCACTAAGTTTACTATTGTAAACTGACAAGAAATTATAAAGTAATGATCTAAGTGCACGCACATATTTCTGTGGGGAATTTTGCACAACACTTAAATAATACTCATATCTAAATTATCCAAGTGTGTGTAAAATAAAATAATATCTAAAACCAAGAAACAAAATCCCTATCATGTGAAAGTAACACAGTCCTTATTTACTAGTACGTTTAAAGTACAATTAATGCCCATGCAAAAATGCAAACATACAAGGGCATGCAAGATGGCCATACACAGCAGCAAAGTGCAGTTGTAACCACATGGAATGGTAAATGAATCATGATAGAAAGAGGATAAAAACACAGGTAAACACAGTTAAATAAATTCAAAAAGTAATGTGACCTGTTTCGTTGCCAATGAATGATATTGGCTCAACACACCTAATACAAATAAACATATGATAATGTTGTATGATGCACAAATGTTAGCTGAGAATGAACACACAACTGGCAAATGAACTTAATTCAAACGACTTGAACCAAATGCAAACAAGCAGTGCTCTGGTTAAAATTGCTGTAACTGGTAAGTTTTATTTTGGCTGTAACCATGCTCATGGCTATCATTTGATTTGCGCCACCAACTAATGTACAAACTGCTACCAAAAGTTAAGTTAATAATGACAGAAAAATGCATGCTGGAAAAATGTGGCACAAATCATTAAAACAAAAGATTACTGCAAATTCATAATATTAATAAATACCAGAAGATTCACAGTTAAATTATAAATAATGGGGAGTTAAATAAGAGAGATGAAATAGGCACATTTATAACCTTGTATTTTAAAATAAAATGTATAAACATAAAAGTTTTCACAACACTTAGGTAAAACTATCGAAATTGTACAAAATTAAACTTGGTAGGAAAAGTAACTTGTGTAAATTAAACTATGAAAATGTGGTGTCCTAACAACAAACTATTATATTAATTTAATTTACATTTCCATTTTATGTTAATTTTGCAATCATAAAAATAATTAAAATCTAATTAATCTGCTAGTCCAAGTGAAAATTTCTATGCATTACAAAAATACTATTTTTCGATAACTTTGATAGTTAAAAATTTTTTCTTGACTTCCAATTGATCTACTAAACGTTCCATCATGCGATACAAAATTATGAAGAAAACTAGGTGTCTGAGATAAATAGTCCATAGTTGAGCCAACTCAGTATAGATAATGTAGACATCACAGGAAATGGAACCAATGCCAGGATCATCCTACTGATGGAGTGAAACCATTTTTGCAGAGCCCAAATGAAGTAAAGAAACTAACATTTTAGTTAAGGACCAAAAATTTGAACAAAAACAAAATCCTCTGTGAGCAGAGAACGAAAACACAACTTAATTAATCATGAGCATGAACATGTTACATAGATACAAAACCGTTGGTGAATAAACTTATCCATAGGAGGGTTTGGACAAACTTAGTAGAACAGTATCGTCATCTAGTAAATAGAAAACACCATCGCTACCGCACAATCTGCACTACAATACATGAAATTCAGCTAACTACATAATTGAAACTTAGCGCATACTACGACTACAGCCTTCTATATAAAGTTTTGACTCACGGCAATGGGATGCGCCCAACTGTAGCAGCAAACAAAGTTATAGTGACGTCAAGTACTGCGTTGCCAGCAGGATACACTAAAAATTTAGTTCCATAGTGGATACTAAATGGCACTGGGATGCAAAAAGCTTGCTAAAGCTGGTACAAAGGGCACTTTTTTCTACAGGCTCATGCCAACATAGGACCGCAACAACAGAATTTGATGTCTTCAACTTTTGCAGCAGTTTTACATTTTGATGAATTATGCATACACATACTAAGTGGGCGCTGCTGGAGCCAGTTATAACATACCACTTTGGTCGTAAAGCACAAAATTTGGAAAAGCCTACTGAAACATCTGAAAACTTCCTCTTAAAACTTGAATACAGTTTGTAAAGATTGCCCTTAAACATTTTTGTGTGTAAATTCCCTTCCCTATGCTCACATCATCATTCATTTCAGGCATTTTTCTAGACTGTTCATCTCTCATAAAAGTTTCTCACTAAATTAACTGTATCATGTATCAGTTTTCTGTCTTCTAGGATCTTGTTCAGCTAAGAATCCTTTTTCTGTAACAAGTGTCTTGAGCTTCTATGGATAAACCAGTATCTTCTGGTTTTTTGGAGCTGTGCACACTTTCATCAGAAGTCCCATCACTTTTAAACAAAGTACTTCCACACTGAGAGCACAGTTTCTGCCCTGCCTTCACTTTGAAGCCTTTCAGTAGTAGTTCCTTAGAGTGCTGTACAGCCACTACAAATGTTGATTTTTTTTTTCAGTTTTTTTTTTTTTTGTTCTTGTAGAGGGGATTACAGCTTCCTTTTTACAAAAATTTAAACTTTGGCATGAAAACACACTTATGGTGCTAACATGCCAACTTTATTAAGTTTTAGTAGCTTCTGTTCTGTAGTTCAAAAGTATTTTATCCTTTTCAGTTAAATCTGCTACATTTATAATACCCTTGTCGAAGACAAAGCTAAACTTGCGGCACTCCATCAATTACTTGCCTAACACTACACTCAATATCATCCATTTTGTCTTCCTCAAAGTGTAATTAACAAGTTCACTAAAACTGTAACAAAATTATGTTTCACATATAAACATTTCTAACATTTACATAAAATTAAAAAATGTAACTATTTACATGAAAGCATTAGGATTTCACTTGCAATAAAACATGTTCTAACTAGGTTATTAACTGGAGTGTCTGCCCAGTGCCCACATACCTTATTTATGATTTACAGTCTGTCACACTTGCTATAATCGTATCTGAGCTGACTAGAAGCTGAATCCTGCATGAGTCAGCAGAAGCTGATTCACTGCTTTCTCTCTCCTATATGTGTGCTTTCTTTCTATATATTTCTCATGCCCAGGTGCACAGACACCCTTCTCTCTATAAAATAATTCATTGGTGGTGATACACTGATTCTTTATGATGTATAAGTCCAAAAAGTGAGTCACTTCATCAAATTTTTTGGAAAAAATATTTTATTAAGGAAATCAATGAAAATGCCATTAATTTTATTCTTTCATACTATGAAACACAATTCTAGGTTAATATAGAAATATACTATACATTATGCTCATGACTCTCTCTTGACTGAATAACTCAGTTTTTTTTAGAAAGTTTTGCATTTTTGCATAAAAAATGTATTAAAAATAATTTTAAACAAATTAGTATAACTTTCCGTTGCTTTGTAAAGTAGTTGTACGTTTCTTTCTGAAATCCTCATGCTCAATTAATAAGGATGTAAAGTTTCAGATATATTGCATACGGTATGAAAAAGCAGTAACAATTTTTGTAAACAGCTTGCAAAGCCGACCTTAGAAACAACGAGACATTGAAACTCACCGAAAATTTGAAGAGCTGTAAAATAAAAACTATTTCAGCTAGAGCAAAAAAATTGAGAATTTACTTACTTTCATGAAGGGATTGACTGAATGAAGTCGTATCAAAATCTGACAACTTGGGTGTCATAGCCTGCCTGGTTGAACTGACATGGAATGACCCAAGTGCTAAAGGATGTGAGAGACAAAATTTTCACGTTTCACACTATCTAACATGTTGGGAAAATGTGCATTAAGAGTTTTTGTAACTTCATACAAGTTATTGTATGTTTTGGTTAGTTTCCTTATAAAGTAATTAATGATAATTTTTGTGGTTTTAAATGTGTGTATTTTTATTATATACTGTAAATTATTATGTTGTAAGCAGTTTTTTAAAAGTCCTTTTGTCAGTTGTGGTGTAAAATTCAGTTGTGTTTGTTTTTAATCTACAGATAAAAATTGGGATATAATAATGGCCATCCAGACATACTTATTTGGTTCAACTCAGGCCACATCTTCCACTTCAACAGTGGCAGAGGAAAATGGCAACGTATCTGATGGTTGTACAACCACTGGTACCAGACCTATTCTACAGAAGTCAGATGCTATTGATGTTACTGAAAGTAAGTCAGATTTTTATACAAAGAGTTTCAATTGCAGGAAGGTCTGCTTGAAACTTTGAATGGTTATTTTAAGTTTGATGTTGACCTCAATATAATGTATTCTGAAGAAAATAGTAAATTTTCATGTTATATATAAACTGATAATAAGTAAGTTTGCACATTTATGTTACGTGTAATGTAATTTCGAATTGTTCTATTCTTTTGAGATTGGATTGTCTATGCCAAATCATCCAGGACCATTTACTCAGTTTTGGTTGAAAGTTATTTGCATGGGCTGTAGGAAGATTTCATAATCCATATTTCTAAGTTTTAATGTTGGCATAAAGTTTTTCCTTACTGTTCTAAGTTTTTCTTCTGTTATTTTCCCAGGCTGTCTGTGAGCATGTGTGTAAATGAAGAATGAATATGCTTTGATTTATAATCCAAAACTTTTAGTATCGTAATCATATAAAAAATTTGAATAAAATTTCATGATTATTCCAGAAATGTTATTCAAATTTATGTTGTGTTCGCAAACAATGTTAGAGCTTCAAAAATTAAATTTCTTCCCCTCTAGATGTTGCAGACATTGTCTCAGTTAACTGCATTAAATTTTTTTCAGCATGCAGAACTGTTGTATGCATCATTGTGGAGACTAAAATTTTCTGTACGTCCACATGATAAAAGTATTGGAAGTATTTATTTCTTGCTTATGACAGATAAATGTTTTCCATTAATTGAGTTGGTCCTTTCATTTTCTATCATAGTGAGGTTGTCTGCATTTTCATGCATTTCCTCAGTCAGTGAAGCTGTAGAAGTGATGGTTGCTTTAACATTAATCCCAGGAGAGCTGTGTAAACTGCTTGCTCTCTACAATTCCAGTGCCTCAACTCGGAACTATTATTGTATGAGGGACCGCGTTGGCTGAGGAGTTAGACAGTTCACCTCCCATCAAGGTAAACTGGGTTCAATCCGTGGCTGGTTCACTCCTGATTTTTGCAAGTGGGAATCATATGATGCTGCTGGTTGGTGGGTTTTTTCGGGTATCTCACATTTCCCCTTCTCTTTCATTCTGGCACTACTCTGTACTCACTTAACTTCATCCTAATCTGCACTTAAGACCGTGATGTTAAGAGCAGCCCAAATCTCTTCATTCACTCACTCTTTTATTATGCTGTACAGAGTGGTGTAGAAAAAAGGATGCGTGGATGGTTAGTTGTGGCTTACAGCTTGCTCAACAGAGAGGTTATCAAGAGATGCAATGCAACCATTGGCTCATACAGTAAGAATTTAGAAAGAAAGTAGCTATGGTTGTATTAAGAAACAATCCCAGAATTTGCCTACAAAATTGAGGAAAACCGTGGAAAAAAGAACCAGTGGCCGGACCAGGAATAAAATTAAAGTCCTTTCAAATTTGACTCTAGAACATCACTGCACTGTCTCTCTATTTTGTAGTGGTGTATTTATATAGACAGATGCAATTCGCTGGAATTCCTTGTCAAAAATATATTTAAAAACTTGTAAATGTACATTTTTAAGATGCAAGCCATATGTTAACTTTTGCCCATCATACATGTGGTGCCTAATACCAGCAACAGGTTTTTCCTTCTCTATTTGTGCCCAGATGCAATCACAAGCTGGCGTTTGCTCCTGGTATCTGCTGGATGTATTGTGGGGAGCAGGGTAGGGGATGACTTGTGCAGACTAGCCTTTCTTACGCTGTTCATGTGTGCAGAATGCCAGCGTACATGATAACAAAAGTATCACCTTTACATGGGCTGGTAGCATAAGAAGAGAGGAACTCAAGATCATGATGAGATGTTCCAACTTTCTAGTGATTCCTTCTTCCCATGATCGTGTCTTCATCATGGCAATATTGGGAGTGTAACCAGATTGGTGTAGGCTGTCACAGGCATTGAGTAATGACTCTCTCTGTAGTATCCTCACTATAGTAAGCTGAGGAAAGGGCACCAATAGATGACAATGGGTTGCTTACACTATTGAGGGGTGTGTCTTGTCATGACCATTTCTGCTTGGTAGCAAAGTTGGAGTGTAGTCAGATCATGACCATCTTTTAAAACTCTTCAAGGAATCCACATCATCATGGGTTTTCCATCTAAGGAAATAGTACCAGCAAAGGGAGAAGAGCTGTCCAGCCATTCAGGTGTTGGTTCTTCTGATGCTCTAATCCACATTGTTTTTTGGGTTATTTCAACTGTCCACTGATTGGCTTTTCAGATTACTCTTGTGCCATTTTCCTGTAGACATGTTGTGTTTTTAATGTTTTGCGTTTACCTTTCTATGAAGAAGTTATCTTGTTTAATGATGTCAAAGTCTGCCTGTCTAGGCCTAACTCATCAAAATTTTTTTGGTTGTTAAAAATGTCTAATTTTCTTAAAGATACCCTTTTTTTAGTGTGTTAAAAAAAAAAAAAAAAAAAAAAAAATGAAATAAAACTGAAAATGAATAGGAAAATTTGGGGCATTTTTTTTTACAAAGAATATGAAAGGTGATATGTAATATGGTGGTAAATTTTATATCCAATTCACATTTTAATAAATACTGTAAAACAATGTCTTGTACAATAGTGTAGCTGGGTGTGCTGCTCATTGCCCTGCATTCAGAAGTATTAAGCATTGAGCAGCAAAATGTTATTAGAACTACCTTATCTTCGATACTGTCTGGAATGTGCAAATTCCATCCTTGCCCCTTTCCGTAAGACCTTGAAGTTTGTAGTGGTGAAAAATGATACCTTTATTACATAATCCTACCATTAGACCATTTAAGGTGAGCTTGACTTCTTCAGGTTGTCTTCCGGCAGTGTTGAAACATTGCTGTTGTGTTTTAAATTTATATCCATACTATTTGTGTCAACAGTGGTTCATAACATGTGCCAATAATAACTGGTTTCTTTTAGGTGGGGGGTTCAACCCCAAGAAATCATCACATGTTTCCAATCCTTATCCTGCTTATATGAAATAGTCGAGGAGGTCGAAATAATGTTCCCCACTACTCCACTCGTCTGTATATAGTCCGTGCGACTTCTGGGAAGCCCTCAGTTTAGAGCTGGCTTTTGGATGGGGAGGGTGCGTCACCCTTTCTTCTGACCAAGCTTCCAGGTACGCGCATGGCTTGAGAACCCCTCCCTGCCCCTTGATTATCCATCTTGTCTTCTACCGGACAGTGTTGCCAGGCTCCCCTTCAGTCCGTCGCCCTGTCCCACCAGCTGGTCGGTCCAGCAGTCAGTCCCTCACTCCCGTACCCGAAGTTCGTCTGCCGGCTTCGTGCACACGTATGTTTGCTCCCACACTCTCACATCTGTTATTTCTATCAGTCTTTTGTGAATTTAAGTGATATTGCAGTGTTCAAATGTGTCTGCAACAGCGCTTTTAGTTTTCTGCATACATTAATTCTTTTCATTTTTACCTAAATATAAAATCATAATAAATTGAAATTACTAACTGCTGGAGTTGCATTAATTAAAACACTGTCATGCAATTTCATATACTATTGTAAAATTAAGAATCATCAAAGTATAACATATTGCTTCTTAAGCTGCACTGTATTCAAATAAATATTTGAAAGTGAAACTCAATTTTTAACATTTGTGTTAGTACACATAAATTAAGTACATGTACATTTACCGTCAATTCATAAATAACACCTGTTGTAATGATTTACCAGGGTTATATTTCCTCCCACAGACAGTACAAAGAATTTTGAATAAAGAGGCACTATAATACTAAAGTTCAACAGTCTTGAAATATTACTATAATGCAGAAGTATTGAAAATATAGTTGTAAACAAAAGAAGTAAAAACTGCTTTAAGCCAGCTTTTACCATTGCTAATAAATAATTTATCTTTCACAAGAACCAATTCTATTGTATGCATTATTTACGGCAGTCCATTTTACAAGGCTTAGGAAACTTTAGCATAATGCTCTAAGCAAAGATACAATGTACAGTATCAAGTAAAGTAGCTTAAGTTCTTTTACTTTATCGTCATACTTTTTTTTAATAAACCTCTGCAAAATTACTCCAAATGTAACATGCTTGCTTGGCTTTAAAATAAATTATGTGTATATACGTACCGTACTGTAAACATTTGATGGTTTCTCTTGTCTGTTGTTTATACATTTAAATATTTATTTCGTATTCTGTATGAATTAAAAACACTGACATAATTGCTGTGCTGACAATGGCTAGTAAGGAAAAAAATTTTTATTTGAATTGCAATTAAGCTGAATTTCGGTACTAATCATGTAAAATAAAAAAGTTAGTAATTGAATAACATTTTCAGATGCATTGGTGAAAACACATTTAATTACTATGCATTATATATATTGTATATTATTATTATTTGATCAGTGCTAAATACAGCACATAGGTGTTTTTTTTCTTGTGACTCCCAGCGAGTAATATATTGGTGGAGTTGGAGCGATTTTTAATTTTGCTAAATTTCATTGAGCTTCACTTTGTCATAATTCCCATCGCTTTTAGCAAGCTAATTATTTAATAACATGTTATATTTTCATTACAGATAATTGTGCCGAGGTATGTTATCAATAATTAACACATGATTTTAAAGGTTTTCATGAAACTAGGAAATTATGAGTTATACATGACCTTAACTGACAATACTGTCTGGTTGGAACTGTCTCTAATAATTGGCCATCACTATTTATGGTTGACAGTATGACAAGTACAACAGGTACGATTGATTAGATGGAGATATTTGGACATCTGCATCACAACGGCGAATGTCCAAATATCTCCATCTAGTCATTCACCCCCATTGGATTATTCATTCATAGATCAAGTAGCCTATTGATGTACAAATTTCGTTCCACAAATGTATAAAATAATTATCATTAATAGCAAAACGAATTTTTGTGTGCGTGAGTGAAACTCCATATTTACGTATATCGCATATATAACAAATTGGATTTTATAACCCTAACCCTGTGGGTGGATTAAAATTAAAATTTTCTTTATAGTTTGACAGTGTCTAAGGACGAAAACAGGACACATTTTGGACTTACTTTATCACCCTTTTTTATTTTGATGCTCAAATTCATGTGGTTTTGAAACACATTACTAAATTGTTTGCACATGAAATCTCAATAAATTACCACCACCATGAACACTCTCAGCGCTTTTACTGTCTTAGAACCAGTCATTAATGGTTTTTTATTGTTTTGTAGGAGAAATGAAGCTGACATTAGTAGTGCAAAAAAACTGCTTTTATGGAAGTAGTATTTGTCTTTGTTTCCTTGCAGAATATAAACATTCAACACTCTGGAGATTTGGGGCTCTTTGAGATCAGGGATCTGAGGCAAACTGTTCTATTTGCCTCCTTTCGTGGGCTGGCCTGAGAGTCATTTCAAATCCGAAATTGGGACCCCACATTTCAAACAAGTGATATAAATATGTTATTACCTACTTATATATACACCAGAGTTAAAAACACAAAAGTATGACGACATTGTACTACTACCAGGGTAGGATTTTATGGTGCGTAGGTGTACGGCTACGAAGAGGTGTGGGCCTATTTTTAGACCCAATTATAAAATAACTTTCGTTAGGCATACCAACTTTCCATTACACCAATCCAAGTTCGACCGGATGTTTGCATGTGGGAAACATGGGGGATGTCACCCGTAGCTTGCAGATTTTGCTAGGAGATGTCCAGTTTCCTCCGCGCCCTTGCATTGCGCCGCTGCTCTGCCCACATCTCATCTCACCACGTACATTATTCAGGAAGGTCGGGACATCAGTGTGCCTTTGGGACCTCTAACAGTCAGCCTTCTCCTTCATGTTTATCCTGTTCCGCTGTGACAATACATAGAGGTTTTTTTGTCCTTTAGGTGAAATTTACAAATATTAATTGAGGTACTATCAAACTTACACCACATAGTTATTGCAGGCGCCTCATATCTTCAGCCTCAGTTTTCCTCTCGGACTTTGTGCCCTGCATGGTTCTTCACAATCGCACAGAGCCCGTGTTAGCACATGCTGCCACTATTTCACTGATGCTAAAATCTCTGTAAAGGAGAATAACAGCGCAGGTCACTATGCTCGGCAATGTAATAAGATGAACAATGGCCACTTTTTTCTTCTGATCTCTGCCCCTTGACTAAGTTGATATTTTGAGAATTATTTATACAAGTGACATTTTATAATTCCTGATGAATGCTAACACCTTTGTAAAACGTCTTCAAAAACCTGTTATTGCATAGTTTTAAATTATTCATTTTATTTGTTTGAGTTGCTTTCGAGCTGTCTCGTACATTCCAACGGAGTTTGTTGCTCTAACGTTAGTAAATACATACAAAAGACCGATCAATGAGAAGTTATAGACTACTTTTAGTTACATTCAAGTTGTCAGAGTTGTTATGGTATGGTTACTGCAATTTTTTAAATGTTTAAAGTGTATGCTAACTTAATAAACAAAAATTGTACTACACTGAGCTTTCATCCATATTCAATATTTTGTTCATGTTGCTAGACGTTTTAGTTTAGAAGGTCAGATAATAAGAAAAAGTAATTATTTCTTTCATATCACACTTCTACTCTACAATGGTAGAAAATGATACACGCCGTTGATATTTGGAGCGACGATGTGCTATTGGTTCGGTAACAATATTAATTAATTCTGAATTACAGTGATGGTAATAGTTTATCATGTTTCATTCTAAACACAGCAAAGTTATGCTGAGAAAGCATGTAGAGTGAAAGTGTAAATAACAAAGAAAACATAATCAAGCCAGATGTTAACTTTGTAAAGTACTTTCTTTTACATGAACTAGTAAAACATATAACAATAGTTTTTCTGATGTATATTTTTGGTGGAATAGAAAACCTTTAGGATAATATTTGTGGTTTGTTACTACCACTTGTTTAATGTAATCAATTAATTATTTATGATCACAAAAATTTCTATAAAATTTTTATTTAATTATATTTTAATATATAAACAGACACTAAAAAGAAGGGTATCTTTAAGGAAATTAGACATTTTTAACAACCAAAAATTTTGATGAGTTAGGCCTAGACAGGCAGACTTTGACATCATTAAACAAGATAACTTCTTCATAGAAAGGTAAATGCAAAACATTAAAAACACATCATGTCTCCAGGAAAATGGCACAAGAGTAATCTGACAAGCCAATCAGTGGACAGTTGAAATAACCCAAAAAACAATGTGGATTAGAGCATCAGAAGAACCAACACTTGAATGGCTGGACAGCTCTTCTCCCTTTGCTGGTACTATTTCCTTAGATGGAAAACCCATGATGTGGATTCCTTGAAGAATTTTAAGATGGTCATGATCTGACTACACTCCAACTTTGCTACCAAGCAGAAGTGGTCATGACAAGACACACCCCTCAATAGTGTAAGCAACCCATTGTCATCTATTGGTGCCCTTTCCTCAGCATACTATAGTGAGGATACTACAGAGAGAGTCATTACTCAATGCCTGTGACAGCCTACACCAATTTGGTTACACTCCCAATATTGCAACGTTTCCCTGCATTGTACTTTGCCAGGAGACTTATATAAAGCTATGCTTTACTGCTGGTTTTATCTTCAATGAGTCTTGGTGCTTTAGCAACTAATCTGTTCAGAAGGCTTTCAACTTGATCAAACATTTTGGATGTTTTAAGAGGTTCAGTGGAACTGTTCGTGTTTTCTTTTGGAGCAAAAGTAATTACGGCAGTCAGTGTGTTCGCCGAAAACACTATAAGGGCCATTGTTTAAATCTTTAATCAGATCTTCAACTCTGTCACCTGCATTTGCACAGTGTTGAATGGCACCTTTTGCTGCAGCTGTCAAACGAGGAATCGAAAATTTCAGGATCTTTCTTGCATCGGTGGGAAAGTTTTTGTCTACTGAAAGTTTATGGAGAGCACGTGTGTAATTCTTAATACAGTGATTTGAATACTGTATTTTGTGGATAGTGCGTCCATACGAAACATTTTGCATTAGCCTGGCATAAATGCTAGTTTTTCCATCACCAACTAAATACCTATACCTTAAACCATGCATTGCCTCACTATTCTTAAAACTTTCGACAAGAATATCCGGCTTCATTGATATTGAAGCTCTACACTTGTCCCAATTCTTGTAACATACATGAGGTCTTGCTGTCACATACTGCCTCGTTGCTC
This sequence comes from Dryococelus australis, assembly GCA_029891345.1. Taxonomy (NCBI): domain Eukaryota; kingdom Metazoa; phylum Arthropoda; class Insecta; order Phasmatodea; family Phasmatidae; genus Dryococelus; species Dryococelus australis. The sequence continues at coordinate 92,488,362 of CM056999.1, read as the reverse complement.
TCTCACAGATGCAGCAGTATTTATTGCAGACACCCATAAACAATAACTTTACCAGTAGCCTGACCAATTATAACGGCCTGAAAACAACAATTTAAAGATATGTACACATTTACATATTAGAAAACACATCCAAATAAAGCTCCGTAGAGGTTCGTCAAGCAACAATACAAGTAAGCTATATTTAATTTGTATGCAAGATAGTTTTCTGTGGTTTAGTATGTAGTTCATTATATCGGAACCGCACAGAAACAGAAATCACTTTAAATCTGCCACTTATTACACCAAGAATATAATCAACATCTCATTTATGACAAAAGTTTGTTTTTTAGTTTACATTTATATATATCCCGGATCCCTTCGTCCCCAAACGTACTAGAATATACTACTCAGAAGGAGATACTCTTTTGTTATGAGTCACAATGCTTTCTTGTGATCAGACATGTCATACTAAAGTTTAAAATATTTTACAAGGGGACGTACTTGAGATCCGAACAGTGTACTAACTTCTTTCTGTAAGAAACCAGCATCTCTAAGAGCTTGTTATTTCTGCAAACAATCACAAGCAATACGTTGAGGGTATATCTGATAGTCTACGCGAACTGTAGAACAATAAGTTTTTTTTCTACCTATCAGTATAACTAAGTCAAAACTAGCAAAAAGTGGAGTTCCCTACATGTTTCTTTGAACAGTGTCTATAGTTGAGAAAGTACAAAAAAGTGTAGCGTTTGTGACATCCCTACTGAAAATCAACTACGGAGTAATCAATAGATGGTTTCTTTTTTTAAACCAAGCCAAAAACTTTGGGACTTTACTATTTTTCTCAAAACAATTTCTTTTTCACACAGAGATGATCTTGAAATACGGAGATATTAATACATGTATACTTCGCTCTGTAAAACCCTCCATTTGAAAGTACCCTTGATTACCAGCTGCATTTATACAATGTCGAACTTCAAAAGATAACAGTTTCTGTGCAGTATGCAATTTGTGATACGTTATTGCTCTGGAGCTAGGTGTGGTAGTTTAGTGATATGACTATAGCGCCACAAACAGATCACCATTACAGTTATTAGCATACCACTTACCACCAAACCACAGCTAAGCTTGAGTGCGGTAATGGCTGTGCCACCGAACTGAAACACACATGACTGCACATGTCAATCACAAAGAGAAAATCCCAGTACTGAATATCCTGAACATGTTGCAGTGAATGAGTGGCATGTCAATGGCATGAATGCCCCAATAGATATTTCTTTTAATTGTTGTTTATAAATAGAGATCTATAAATTTTGCAGATTCAGCGGCCAACAGGCTAGACTCGATCGTTTAATGCACACTTGAACTGTAGCTCGTTGTCCATTGGCTGCTGTCCCGGTGAGTGCACGGTTTTACCTCTGTCCAGGTTACATGGTAGTTGCTCTGTGTTTTCTTGTATAGGTAACATTTGGCGAGAGTTCTGCAGGCCATGCCTTGTACTGACTGCCTAATCGAAAACTCAACATTAAAGTACAACATCCTGAATTCTAACTTGTCCTAGAGTGAATCAGCGCATTTCAGTGTCTCTTCTAATTAACTAATTCCTCGTAATATTACATGATGATGTACTTTCAAGGATATGTTCTTACATAGCACTTTTTACAAGCATGCCATATTAACTTTGCACGCAAAATGTTTATATCTAGGCCTGCTTTAAGCATTTGATTTATTTACTGAATCAATTGATTTTTGCGTACTCGTTTTAAAATTAATTAAAATTAAGCAACTACCAATTTCTGATCCTATTTGTGAGTAATTTCCATACAATATATTAATGTCTTGCATATGTCAGTTTGAAAACTTTCTCCTCATTCCGTCTGCTAAATGTTACACAGTATTATGAAATAGTTGACTTATTTCGAAACTAGGATTTTTATTATACGACCTAATCTCGCTAGGTATGCTTATGGAAAAAGGTAAAATTGGAAATTGATAGTATTCTATCATAAAGAAAATGTGAACATAATACTAAAACATTATTAATGGTGTTTTGTAAGGGCTCCTACATGTACATAAATATCAATGGACAAATTCCTCTAAGAAAGTTGTAGCTCTACATTGTGTTATAGGCATACATTATTCATCTAATAATTTTATAAATTTTATATATATATATATTATACTGATTTTGTCATAATTTTTGTTTTTTCCATTTGCAAAACATTCCGAGAAACAGGTCTCCTGCAGAAGAAGAATAATGCCCCTTAGCGAAGCTTCATATATGAAATTCCAAGTACATTGAGCACATCTGCAATATACCCAAAAAAAAACAAAATACACTGACCGTTTCCAAATCCTAAACTTTACATGCGAAGGTGGTTTATGGCATAAGCAAATGAGAATTGTACTCGAACAGTTCGAATACTCAGATGGTTACCTTGATCATATGAATAACCAAGTTTGATTTTACTGTGACCTGAGGAATAAACAATAAAGTGTAAAGATGTAAGTGCTTAAATAAAAAGGAACCAATTATAACAAACCCATACTATGTAACTTATTTTTTGAAATTTTATTTGGCTCTTCATCGTTGCCGTTAATATTTGTGTAATTCTATTATAATTTTCAAAACTGTGGAATGAAAAAAATGCGTTTAATGAAAATATCAAATTATGTTCTTTATATATACGTGTGTCTCCCAGTTTGGATATCCAGATGCTAGTTTGAAAATTTTCAACGCAATTTTTACTTTCAAAATTTATAGAATGCATGTTATTTGGAAGACATATATCAAATTAGCTTTTTTTTTTTTTTTTTTACATTTAAATCCCGATTGCTATACATGGCTCGCTGAGAACATTACTTCGCTTGTAGTACGGCCGGTGTCAAAACTTCCACGACTTAATCTTCCAGTATGTCCTACAACAATTAAATTAGCGCATGCATGTAGCCTACGTTTACGGGTATGTATTTATTTATGAATTTTGGTTTACTAATACTCAGTATTGGTACTGATAGGGAAGGAATTAACAAATTACCATAACTGTATGCGATTCATGTAGGTAAAACCAATGATGAAAATTAAAGCTTATCAGCTGTACGTATATACACGTATCAATGTATGCACGTCTGTATGATAAAATGGTTAAATATATCTAATATTCCAAAAACCAAATTTTCCACGGTCTCTGATAGGCATTCCTTTAGTATTTGTATTTGTTTGTGTGCTCGTTGATAATAATTTTATATAATCAATATATTCGTTTGTACATTTGCGAGCATGAGAGACTTGAAACGACAATCAAAGAATATATTTTGTGTTATTTACATTATTTCAATTACTGACAAATCAATATTTGTGTGTAACTTTGAACAAGGATTCTAAGTTTATCAGAACGTAATCAGTAAAGATGCAGTATGGACTGCGGTGCTAGAGTGGCTAGTATGTTCCCCTCCCACTTTCGGGATCTGAGTTTGATGCCCAGTCAGGGTCATTCTCTGATTTTTACATATGGTAATTGTGCCACTAGTCTGCGGATTTTCTCGGGAATCTCCAGTTTCCCCTGCCCTTGCATCCTGGCGCTGCTCTATCATCCATCATCTCACCTAGTTTACTCTTCTGGCTAACAGAAAACGACAGACCTGTTACTTTGGTAGGAAAACCAGCTCAGATTAGTGCCAGCCTTCTCTCATCGCATACCTTGACCCTTACTTAAGAGCGAACAACAGTTGGATACACACACATTCTTCAGGGATATCCATAATAGCTATCAGAATGGGAGAAATTTCAAGAGGGAAAGGAGGTAAAAAAACTCATCAAACAATTAACGAATTCATTCATAATCACACTTAATGCAACATGTTTCCTGTGAAACATATTGCAATTAATACTATAAATAAATTAACATTTTGCAACAGAATAACATCTGTCCCTGGCATATTTGTGCGCATTGTGTACGTGCGTGGGCGTTGGTGCACGGGTGTTTAAGAAAAAAATAGTGGTATTGAAAATGTATAGGGTTTATATAAATGGCGGCACCCCCAGGTATCATACACACACTGAGATAACTTTTTGCAAAGAAACGTGTGATCATTGTAAAAAGAAAAGTGAAAAAATTTGGATTGATAGTCTATGGATTATTAACAACTAAGGGACAATCGAAAACTGACATCCTGTGTGACAAGTTATACATTTTTACTTTACACAATATAAGAAACAAAATAATAATTTATTTTATTCTGACAAATGATTACATACTGTAAATTATCGAGAGATTCATTTTCTTCGATGTCTTGCACCACCAAGTCCTTGTTTTCCTGTGCGATATCTTTCTTTTTTTTTGCCAAGACAATGCAATCGCTTTCACCCTCTTATTTTGTTTCTTGCTGCGGTAAGATGTTTTTCTTCTGCCCATTATGTATTTCACATGCAACACGACACTCGCTACAGTAACACAGTAAGGATTGGCGGCGATGTTATATCCCGGGTGGCCGATGATGGTCAATTTCAGTACATGTGGAGCACTCTCTGGGCACCCAACGAACTACTCGTCTCACCCGGCCACACAGTTGTGGAGTATTTTGTATATCTTATAACATTAAAATAAGGTCAACTAAACATAAATAAATTTAAAATTGTAGTAAAGGCTGTTCACGTTAAAGTGAGCACTTTTGAAATGAACCTTTGAAAATAGTCACTGCCCATGCCTGCATATATTTTAACAAATGCACTGAGTGACATTCACCCAGTAAAGTCGGTAACGAAGCATGGAAAGTGGTTCCATATCTTAACGTCGGGTAAAAAGTGTTAGGTAACCATTTGTGATAACTTAAATTATATTTCCCTCTCTGGTTTTTTTAATGCATCAAAGTGTAAAAATTAGCAGATTTGTGAAATATTTACTTTCTAAATAATTTCACAGTGTTACTTTACCAATGTATGAATAATGTGATGAGGCCCATGGCAATGTTAATTTTACATAAGGCACAAGAATGCACAAGGTGCATACAAGTACATAGTGAGCAGGGTTTTCAAAAGTGCTCATTTTACCATGAACAGCCTTTACTACAATGTTTGAATTGCATGGCAAAAGAAATCTATACTAATAAATAAAATTTAAGTGTCTTTCTGTTATTTCAGAATTGATATCAATATCTAAGCGTAATATGCTATTTAAACAATATAGAAGTATAAATAACTGTTTTTTAGAATTTTTGTCTGTCTGTCTGGATGTTAGTCCAGAATAGGTTCCAAATGGCTGAATCGATTTTGATCAAACTTTCTTAGATCATAGAGGATATATCTATTTAAAATCTGCTTTTTTTCCATATTGATATCTCAAATGGTTTCGAAGTTATTTAATAAAAAAAAAATTATTTTTTTTAATTGTCGAAACAGCAATAGATTTTTTAGTAATCTTTACAAATAAATAAAAATGATTTGACTATTTGTGATTTCAAAATTTATACCAACATATAAGCAAAATATGCTATTTACACGATGTTGAAGCATAAATAAATGATTTCAAAATTTTTGTCTGTCTCTGTCTGGATGTTTGTCCAGAATAGGCTTCAAAACGGGTGAATCAATTTCGATTTAACTTTCAGAGATCATAGAGGGTATTTCTATTTACATTCTGCTCTTTTTTTCATCTCTATATCTTAAATGATTTTGAAAGTAATTAATCCTTAGTTTAAGATCTGATTGGGAAACAAGAGCTACTATACAAAATATTGAAAGTGAAACAGAAAGACGACAACATTTGAGAGATGATCAAATCAGAAGAATTAATAGGCAGAGTTTACATTGGAGAGATAAATATAACAGTGGTTTTAGTTATAATCCTTATATAAATTACTCCACTGAATCAGAAATGAATGTAGCTTGCAACTATTGTAAAGCTTTAAAATGGAAATGGAAATGTGAACCAAAAGGTGTCTGTTTTTCTTCTGGAAAAGTTTGCTTGTGTTCAATTACACAACTGCTTGAACCACTGAAATCATTCATATCTGGAGAGCATGAACATTCTCGACATTTCTTAAATAATACAAGAGCCTATAATTCAGCTTTCCAAATGACGTCATTTGGCACAAAAAAAATTAATGAAGGAAGTTTCATGTCCACTTTTAAAGTACGGGGTCAAGTGTATCATTTAATAGGCTCACTTCTTCCTGTGAAAAATGCAAGAGAATTATATCTACAAATATACTTCATAAGTGAACATACAACAAAGAGATACAAGGTTGTCATTTTTCCCAAATTTAAACATTTCTTTATTAAGCAACCTATGGCTACAAAAAATGCTTGACGAAACAAACCCGTGTATAAAAGATTTTAAAACTGCTTTGCAATATTTTCCACAAAATTCCAATCACAATAATTACAAAATAGTTATTAATGCTGATCGACGACCACCAACAGAACACCGAGGTCACCATAACGAACCAACAATTAATGTATCTGTGCTATTTGTTGATCAACAAAGTAATAAAAGAGCTATTGTAATACACAGAAAAGACAACCAATTACAGAGAATTTATGTAACACACAGATCATATGATGCACTTCAATATCCACTACTCTTTGTTTCTGGTGAAGCAGATATAATTTTGCAGTTTATCAAGTTTTGATCCAGAAACAGGCATGAAAATTTAAACTATAAAACTTTTGCCCAACAATATTACTGTTATCGACTCATGATATGTAAAGATGAATATACTCATTTACATCTGTTTAAGCAATTGTTTAATCAATACTTATTAGATGTCTATTCAAAAATTGAAACAGAAATACTGATTTTAATTAGAAAAATAAAAAAAACTTAAGTGGAAAATTACATACACCTACTGAATGCAATAAATCGGATGGAAGGTGTAGGTCATTTAGGACAATTGGTTATTTTGCCCTCATCTTTTACAGGAGGGACAAGATATATGCATGAACGTACACAGGATGCATTCTGCTATATAAGAAAGTATGGCTATCCCAATCTCTTTATAACATTTACAACCAATCCTAAATGGACCAAAATAACCTATGAAATTTCTTTGGAACAATTAGCATCTGATCGTCATGAGTCTCAAGAGTTTTCAAACAAAAAAATTGAAAACTTTGATAGATTTTTTGGTAAAAGGAAAGGTATTCGGCTCTGTTATTTGCTACATGTACAGTGTTGAATGGCAGAAGCGTATTCGGCTCTGTTATTTGCTACATGTACAGTGTTGAATGGCAGAAGCGTATTCGGCTCTGTTATTTGCTACATGTACAGTGTTGAATGGCAGAAGCGTGACTTGCCGCATGCCCATATTTTACTGTGGCTGGAAACTATCATTGCGCCCGATCAAATAGACAACGTTATTTGTGCAGTTACCTGACAAAGTGGAAGATCAGTAATTATTTAACATTCTAAAATCACACATGGTGCATGGTTCATGTGGTACTTTCAACCCTCACCATGTATGAAGGATGGTGTTTGCAGTAAAAAATTTCCAAAATCATTTTCAACAGAAACTGTTACAAGTGAAGACAGGTATCCATTTATAGGTGTCGGTCTTCCACAGAAGGTGATAGGAAAGCAACTGTCCACATACGTAACAATGCCATTGAAATTGATAACCGGTGGATAGTTCCGTAATCACCAGTACTGTCTCGAACATTCAAAGCTCATATCAATGCAGAGATCTGCAGCAGCATAAAATCTGTTAAATGCGTATGTAAATAAATTAAATAAAGGTTCTGACTTAGTGGTTTTTGGTGTGCAAAATCAAAATGATTAAGTAACTTCATATCAGAATGGAAGATAGTATTCACCATAAAGCTTCTGAATTACTAATATATTATTTTCTATTCATGAACATTTCTCAACAGTTACACACCTGGACATACGTTTGGAAAACGGCCAAAGAATTAATTTTGACTCAAGTAATGTGCAAGATAGAATAGAAAAACCAAAAAACACGACTCGTATGGCATTTTTTCAATTATGTCAGACAGATGACTTTGCCAAAAATGTACTATGTGAAGAGGTACCCATATATTATACGTACAACATACGAAATGGAACCTTCCAATGCGCGGTACTTCTGTTGAAGGACTCACTGGTGTATTTCGCAAACATATTCTAGGTAGGGTTTATACAGTACATTCTAAAGGTCACTAGTGTTATTATCTTTGCATGTTATTATATGTAGTCCAAGGACCAACTTCTTTTGAGAGACTTAAAACCGTAAACTGTATTTTACATGAGACTTACCACTCAGCATGCCGGGCTAGGATTATTACAAAACAATCACTGGAGTGACACATTAACAGAAGCCAGTGTGAGCAGTGTGGCGTAAAAAATATGAGAGCTATTTGCAATAATATTGGTTTTTTGTAATGTGTCTAACCCTATGAAGTTATGGAATAAATTCAAAGAAAATTTCAGAGAAGACTTTGTTCAAGATATCGTTAAGATGTTTCCCAAATGCAGACATCAATGCTTATGTAGAAGAGTTGGATAATTGTGCACTTCTTTTATTACAAGACTCTGTTAGACCCTCAATAATAGAACCTGGATCATATTCCAAATGGAAGTACATTCTTCTTATTTCGTGAAAACCATGTTATAACCTTATGTGTAAGCGAACCGAGCTAGTACGGACTATACTGTGGAAGGGCAGGAAACTTTGACTTTTGCCATGGTACATAGTTCCATCAATAGGTGACAATACTGTTTATAATTTTGGTTTACCGTCTCCACAAATAACCAACAATATGCGTAACAATTTAAATAGAGAATATATTGAACAAATTAATTATGACTCGGTTGAGCTTGAATCTATTATCGCACAAAACAAATCCAAATTAAACAACTATCGGAAACATGTTTTTGAATGAATTTTTTATATTGTGAACATAGTTACTGGTGGTGTATTCTTTTTAGACGCACCCGAAGGTACTGGAAAAACATTTTTAATAAACCTTATACTACACAATTGTATGAGCTAATAAAAAAATTTCCATAACTGTAGCATCTTCAGGTATAGAAGCAAAGCTACTCCGTGTAGGCAAAAATACTCAATCCATGTTTAAAATACCACTTGAAGCAGACAAAATGGAAAACCGCGTGTGCTGCATATCAAACAGTAACAAGGCTAAGGTGTTACAAGATTGTGTATTTATTGTTTGGGACAAATGCACTGCGGCTAATGAAGTGTCCATAGAAACAGTCAACAGAACATTCAGAGACATAAGAAGTGATGATGGGCCTTTCGGTAGACTTTAGGCAAACTTTACGGGTTGTCACAACAGCCACATGCGCGATGAAATCAACGCATGTATTAAACGCTCAGTACTTTGGAGGTACATTGACAAACTTTATTTGACCGAAAATGTGAGATCCCAATCAAGGACATCAGAATTTTGTAGAATTCTTTTAGATATTGGAGATGGAAAATTTCCAGAAATCAATAGTAATCATGATATAGAACCACCTAATCCTCTTTGCCAAGTTGTTACTGAAACAGAGGAGTTGATTCGAGAAATATATGAAGACATAGAAAATCTTGACACAAAGGAAAATTCCAGGCTTTGTGAAAGCTCTATTTTAGCCCCAAAAAAGTCATGGTTAGTCATCCTAATACTACGATATTAGGAAAAATTACTGGAGATTCAATAATGTATACGTCCATAAATACAATATGTAATGAAGAGTAGTCAATACATTTTCCTGTACAATTTTTGAATAGCATTGTCGCCCCCCAGACTGCCTGCTTACAAAATACAGCTAAAAGTTGGAGTTCCGATCATGCTGTTGCACAATTTAAACCTCCCAAAACTTTGTAATGGCATTAGCTTAAGGGTAGTTTGCGTTACAAAAAAACGTCATCGTAGATAAAATTTTACCGGCTGTGGTAAAGAGGACAACGTTTATACCATGGATGCCATCATCCCAACTAACTAGCCTTTCCAATTTAAAAGGCTTCAATTCCCCATTAGTAAATGTTTCGCAATGGCAATAAATAAATCACAAGGTCAAACTTTAGGGAGAACCGGTGTTGACCTGAGCCAGACTAGTTTTACGCATGAACAGTTATACGTAGCTTGCTCATGTGTTAGTAATTCTATGAACTTAGTAATTTTAGCTGAAAATAACAGAACACAAAATATAGTTTTTAAAGAGGCTCTGATATAATTGAGATTTAAATTACAATGTTTCTGCGAAGCTATTAAAAAGATGAAAAAATATAATTTGTTTGATATTATTTTAGATAATTTGTTTATAAATAATTGTATGTTAGACAGTAATAAATAAATAAATAAATAATGAAAAATGATTTAGAACAAATAACATATCATTTATTAAAATTCTTATTGTAAATAGGTACTGGATTAAGCTTTTCTTAGGATTGATTACAGCATAAAAAAGCATTGTTAAAAGAATAATTTTCATAATTTATCCTTTCTTTTTTGTCTATGGGTTTAAACATTTCCTTCCAAAAAGCTGTAGTGACCCAGTGGATAGACATATATTAAGTGGGGCCGCAGAAACTCAGTGACTAGAGAACCCAATAGTGGGGCTGCAGAGCTCAGTGGGTAGAGAACCCAATAGTGGGCTTTCAACAAATATCATGCGAACGAAGTCACACTGTTCAGCTAATTAATATAATATAATATTTTGTACAATAATTTATGTTAGAGTATTAACAATTATTATTTTCTATCTAAAAGTAAAAAAAATTAAATTCTATTTTATTAATATTTAAAACATTAAAATTCATTTTTTTTGGTTTTGATTATAGAAATTATAATGGATAAATTTCAGTTAAAACGATTCATGCCTTATTTAAATTTTCTATTTCTATTTTTAAAATATGTAAACTGATCCTAAAGTCCACGCGAATGAAGTTGCGGGCACAGCTAGTATAAAATAAAATTGACATTAGTTTATCTCTTCACCTGTACACTTTTAACTCGTAGGTTATACTTTAATTTCATAACTAATATTCTGATTCTGCTTTTTAAAGTGTTAAATACCGTGCATGATTGACGGGTTTATATCATACAGTTGTATAAAAATTGGCAGTTTTACATCCATTAAAAACTTGTTTGACATAGTTTGACTTTTTCGAGTTTTGTATGATAAAAGTTTTTGGAGGGTTACATAAGGTGAACAAAGTTTGAGCGTATTATACAGGGGGAGTCATCAGCTCTGCGACAAACGATGAGAGGATGTTCCTTGCAAAATTTCAGTTAGAAAATGTCTTGACAACGAATGCCAGGAAACCACTCCTAAGGGCAGGAAACCCTTGTGAAGATGGGGTTGCAAATATTAAATTTATGTAACTACACTGAAACCATGTGATATTAAGGGATGACTTTCTGGAGGCATGCCAAACAATTGTCACTGTAACATGCGAGTACCCATGTTGACCTACCGCATACCCTACATAGTAAAATGGGGGTTACCACCTCAGTGAAAATAGGGTCGTCGTACATTGTTACATAAATTATGATCACAGCCTATGAATGTTACCACTGCAAGACTTTGAAAACAAGTCCTCTTGATAAGAAAACAGACCTGGTTATCAAGAAAACAGACCTCCAAGAATATTAAATACCATGTAATGCTCATAAGGCATTTGATATCTTGGAGGTCTGTTTTCTCGCAAATCATTTGTCAGAGGTTTTCTTACCAAGAGGACTTTCTTTACGTCTTACAATGGTAATTCATAGGTCGTGATCATAATTTATGTAACAATGTATAAAGATCATTTCTTCACTATTTGAAGGGGTGGCAATCCCCATTTTACTATGTAGGGTATGTGATAGGTCAACATGGGTACTTGCATGTTACAGTGACTGAATTGTTTGGCATGCCTACAGAAATTCATCCCTTAATATCACATGGTTTCAGTGTAATCAAATAAAGTTCATAATTGCAACCCCATTTTCACAAGGGTTTCCTGCCCCTTAGGAGTGGTTTCCTGGCGTTCGATATCAGACATTTTCTAACTAACATTTTGCAAGGAACGTCCTCTTGCCATTTGTCGCAGAGCTGATGGCTCATCCTGTATTTCCAACTGTTGGAAGATTTGAAATGGATGGAAAATTACTAATTTTTTTAAATGATGAAGCTAGTAATTAAAAAAAACTGAATGATTAAAGTCGTATAAGTTACAGGCATGAAATGTTTAGATTAAAATTTATGCTGTTCTTGGTAAATTGATGTGGAGTGACTCTAAGTGTGTTTTAATCAGAAGGCTGGTGTTTTTTTCTCTCCAGTAAAGAAGTTAACTCGAGGGATTTCTCGGGCAACTGATAATGTGAACCTAGTATCCCGTGCACGTTCCACCATCGAAAGCAACGTTTGCAATGTGAACCAGTATTTTGTTGAAACACCTGCCTCAACATTTACTCTTCCTGATCTGACTGTTTACCCAGGTATGTCAGAGTGTAGTTTTTAATGTTATAATAGCCGCAAAAAGAAAAAATTACATGTGAAAAAATATACCAGGAGTTGTTGCAATTTGTTGTTTTTCCACTAACTATGGTTAATAAGGAAAGGTATAGTTAAATTTATTACTAAATAAGTATAGCCTGTTCACAATGTCTTTACACATTTTGAGTTGTACCTTTGGAAAATGGCCCCATGTATGTCATGCTGGTCATTTCTTATTCATGTATCATGTTTTGTATTACTTTGTTAATATATACAGTAAATATTTCATTTTTTTTGTTAACTTAAAAATTTACTTGCATTTTATCTATACATTATAATAGGCTACAATTTATAATTAATACAAATAAAAACAGAGACAATAGGTTTTGGTAATGTCTAGTATGAAACATGTTCTCATGCAAAATATTATTAAACAGAGTGAGCATCAGTGCAGTGCGCTGTTCCTTTGGTATCATTTGTAGACTTGGTTAAACGTTGTTTGCATGAGGTAGAGGAATAGCCTGGAAGGTCGACCATTAACAGGATTTCAGAAAAGTTAGAAGTAACCGTGATTGAACTACATATGTCATATGTAAGAGTTATTTATATACATTTTAGACATCACATAAATATTGTAATTGGTTATTAAATAAGTTTCCAAAGAAAAAGAGTTTAGTCTGAACCAAAAATGTAGGTTATTAAAAGTACAATAATGATGATACACTGTATTAATTTATGTAGTATTAAACTGAAAAAATGATAAATTGAATGATAGAAAAGCCATAAAATTAATAGTGGCAAATTTTTGTTCGTAGAAAATTTGTGTTATTTGTGCAAGTTGGGTGGCAGTTCTAGAAGAGAAACTGGCGTACTAAGTTAACAGCAGCTGGATGTGCTTTTAGGATAAAATATTAATATGTAGCTCACTTTGCTGATTAAGGTCTAGGGCAAGGACACTTGCAGTTTTTAGTACTGGAAGAGAAAATGAGGCAGGTGCACAAGCAAATGACATTGTAAAGTGAAAGCAAGTGAAAATGCAGGGGCATATCTCAAAGAGGAAGAGAGTAAGACCACAAGAGGTTGATATTACTGGGAGAGAAACTGATGCAAGTGCAAAAGCAGCTGGTATAATTAGGATGGAACTAAGGGGGAGGGGGGATAACGGTAAAGCAGTTGGCAATAATGAAAGAGAGTAAGTGCACAAGCATTAATATTGCTGGAAGGGCAACTGAGGCAAGTGCACAAGCATTTTGCAGTTCTAGCTACAGAAATCTGAACAGGCGCATAGAGTGGTATAGTCCAATCACATTTGCTTTACACTTTTCTGAAGCCCTGCTTTAAGTTCTGTTTCCAGGTACCAATGATGTATTTTAAATAAAAACAATTCCATGCAACATCTAATATTTCAACTGCTAAATGCTTTGTGTACATTCTTAAGTTGCCCCAACAATGTTGGCATATTTCAAAGAGTGTAACATAATACAAGCCAACAATTTTGACAGTATTTAGGTAAGTTTTTATTACGTTTAAGGGTGCCCGTATTGATAAGGGTTTGATTTGTGTTATTTCACAATACAACACATTATGCATATTGTGCAATACTTTTGTGGATATGTGAGGGTGTAAATTGTATAGACATTAGGTTATTTTGGTAAAAAGACAACCTTAACCAGAGTTAATATTAAAACAGACAAACATTCAGTGCAAAAAAAATGTAAACCTGAGGACACAATTCATGTTGCTTGTTTTACTATGTAACTTTAGTGGCGATAAAGAAGATGGTGGCTATCATTGTCAAAGATCTCATGTCAACTGTGTACACACTCAAATAGTGTGACTTTTATTTCCTTCATATTTTTTCAGCATGTATTGTTTTTTATTTTTTTTTCTTCCTGGCTGGGTTTTTAGCAGATACTTTTGAGGATTTTATTTTTCTTTGGGTGATATTCAGTTTATTGAAGCGTCTAAACACATTACATAAATATATTTCAAACACCAAGCGGAAAGTTACAAAGTTGTGATGTATATAAACAGATGTGGTCTTTAATTACCAGGCATATCATTCAAGGCTAGAAACTACACTTTTTGTCTCCAAAACTCACCTTCACACACGTAACCAACTAAGGATTCTGGAATGGCCATGTCATTAGAACTTTGCTTCATTGGACAACAAAAATGGCACACATTGAAATAGTGTATATTGTAACAGTGGGAATCTGGAAAGGACAATATGAAGGGGATGGTAGAGAGGGAGGGTAGGAGAGCAGTGAAGTGGAGTGAAGAGATTTGGACACAAGGTCTTGATAACAGAGGTTTGAAGGAAATAAAGGAATGAAGGAAAGAAAAAAAGAAGACTCCAAAAAATATAAAAGGGGTCGTGTGGTATCCCACCACTGACCTTATCGAGTGCCCAGATACTTAACGTCCAGTAAATGTAATGCATATTATACTTGGTAGAGCACTTACAAACAAAACTAGTACGAGAAAATTACATTTGTGAGAGTATCAAGATCTGGTGTAGGAAAACACTATTTACAGCTCACTTTTGGCCAATATTAATTATAGATTTCTAAAATAAAAATAATCAGTAAATTAAAATATCAGAGTGATGTGAGTAGCCAAAAGAAAAAAGAAATTCTAGACTGCTAGACTGCAAAACCACACTTGTTGGCAATTTAAACTTAGGTTGTGTCTGATGTTTGCCGGAAATTCATACTTGTGTGTACCTGTTCTGGAAGTGACATCACAAGTGCTGTCCGAATTGCAAGTGAAGCATGCAAGTATACGAAGATGTATACTTTTCACATACTTGCGCTATATGTGCCGCCAATTTCGAAAGCAATTTGTAGGTTACAGTTGATATTCACAGGAATTATTTAATTTAAATTTTAGAAGGACAACATTACTACTTGGTAGCTTAGAATTTTGAACTGATTATATAATTATCATAAGGTGCACCTTAAAGAAAGGTCTAAAAACAATAAATTCACTCTAGGGCTATGGTCATAACGTACAAAAACTAAGGTAACATCAGCAATCAAAATTGAAAACTCACAATCGGCAAGACAGCAAATGTTATGTTTATTAAATTGAAATATTATTTAATCCTTTATTCAACCCTATAGCTTTCGGAAATTATCATGTTATTTGTAGGAATAGATATTAATTAAAAGTGATCAGCTGGCTAATAGATGTTGCAGGAGCCAACAAGACTTCCTGTCCGAATCCATCAAGTTTGGTGCTAACGGTAAGTAAAATATGCAGGGATGCAAATACACCAGTATATACCTGAATTTGGACACAACCTAAAAAATGAACATAATTTAGGACTCACTTTCTATCTTCGAAATATAACAAGCTATATTTTTTTTTTAGTTTCCAAGTACTTTTTAGTTTGTTTTAAAAAAAAATAGAAATGACACATTTGTAATGTTTGCGGTTGATGTTACAGAACCTTCTTACTAGAAACGGGGGTTATGTAACTCAATGATGTATTCAATTGTTAGTTACAAAACCCTTTACTTTTACTAACAAATAATTATACAATAGTTTACTCTCTTTACATTTGACAACAAAGCATGGAATAGTACGTTATTCCTCAAATGTGAATATTTTAGTTATCAGCTTGAATATAAAATGTTGACTCAACAGTCTTTTCGCAGAACAGATTTTCTTCTGAAAATACTAACTTAATTGCAACTGTCAAACCGTTTATCAAACCGACTTTAAATTACCGCAACCTTTATTACTTTAATTTAAACAGCCCCGTCTCACGCTTCATTGTGTTTTGTACTCACCACAGAATCTGTTAAGTTCAAGTTGTATGACAGACACATGGGGGCTCCACCAAACCTCGCTGTCCTGGACCCGTAGTTCGACGTTGCGGCGACCTGGTGACTTCTGGGGAGTGACCTTGCAACACCCTCCATATATACACACCTGCTGGTCTGCTTTCTGCCTGCTGGCCCCCTGTTTTAATTTGGTCTACCAAACACTGCACCTCGGCTGCTCCCCTTGAGGTCTCAATGCTGCTGTTATAGTGTCCCACTGGTTGAAGAAGCGATCGTCCTCGATTGCCATGAAAGGGTGTAACTGTTTGGGAGAGATGCATTTGGGGCCGCCATATTGGGGTAGAAGTAGCCAGCGGGGTGTGGTTGTAGTCCGTCCGCAGTGGTATGGTTGGCAGCGTCCTTCCTCACGACCGCGCGTCATGTTTTTATGGCACAGTGGGAATCAAATGTCTTTCAAAGTGTCGTTGCGCACTTACTCACTTTATTTCCCTATGAGCGTGAAATGAGGCTGTCATACCTATTTAAGGCTGGTTGATAAATTATACAGTATTTAGCTTATTTTTACACTTTGGTTGCATTTCACTTTTAAAACTAATTATTTTACTATTGTATTCATTCAAATTTTGTATGCTTTTAAGCTTTCTGCTTAACCTAGTATGTATTATATAATTCATGTATATTTTGCTACTCTGTTTTCCACTGTGTGCAGTAAGATTATGTATTTTCAACTTATTATTACAATTCAACCTCTTATTAACATGATACCATAAAATTTACGTCTATGACCCATGGTGGTTTTTGAAAACATTTGTTGTACCCTTTTGATTTGAAGTGCCTAGATACGTTTATGAAAAATGTTGTTTACATTACAGGAAACAGATACTCATACTTTTCTAATATGCTATACAAGTCGCTATAATCTTACGAGACGTCCAATACTACAGTTTGCTTGTCATTAAACATTGACACTTCGTTTAATTAAGCTACTTAATGTTATCACATTTGTACTATGAAGCTACATTTTAGGGACTATCTTTCTCTGTAACATTTTAAAATAGTAGAAATTTGAATTTCTTTATGATGTACACTAGGGAATTCAATAAGTTCCTTTTAATGATAAGTGTAAACATGCAATACAGCATATTGTTTCATTACCTTATCTGAATTACAGGGTGGGATAGCCTAACCTATTTTATTTTAGCAGGAAACATCATGTCCTTTATTGCTCCATCTGCAATAATTTTACTCTAATTCCAGATTTGTTGTTTTACATTTTCATTTTTATACTGTACTTGATATACTTACGTTACTTTGTTTCGTAACATGGATTGAGGATCATGATTGGTGCCATTTATCCCCCAAAACAATTTAATAGGTGCCAATCACTGGAAAGTGAGTTGAATATGGATACGTGCACATTTTTATGTTACAACACTCTGCAACTTTATTATTTTTCCTATTTTCTATACGTGCTGTGTGTATCATTTGTTTTCTGTATATGATTTCTGAATAATTGTTTATTTATTTTACTATTTGTTGCTTTGCTTGTTATCTTATGTTATGTGGTTAACTTTTAAAATGCGTTGGGGTAGTTACCTATTATATTGTTTTTGAAACTTCATCTGTCCCTGTCAGCTGGTGCACGCTGATTCAATGAAAGCACTGTAAAAGGACATTCTTAGTACTTTAGGGTGCATCCATGATGTGTCTACACGCCATTATGGCTTCCTGTTATGAGACACCTCGCGAAATCTTTAAGAAGTGTCAATATCTGTGTGTTATGTTCCATCGCTTCTATGTTACTTTAATTTCTGCATGCTGTTTTTAGGCCTCATTATTTTTTAATGCGGTCCCGCATTACGTGTGCACGTTCATGTTAACTATACATGTATGTGCCGGCCAGCTTGATTTATACTTTTTGTTTGGAAGCGATGATACTATTTCTTTACAGTTTGTTGATTAAGTGTGCTTTGATTTTATTTTCATGGCTAATGAACACACTATTTCTATTTGTGTGATGTGTTAAAATGCGCTATAATTTTTGTTAAGAGATACGTGCTGTTCTGCTTATTTGCCGTTACTGGAAATGACGCACTGCGTTGCATTGTGTTTCATGATCCTGGTTAATCTTTGCCGAACTGTCTCTGTTGCGTTGCCCTTTGGATAATGGGATTACTTTATGAAGGTTTCAACTGGCGAAGCTAGAACTTATTTATAATTTTTTTAAATTGTTATTTACTACTAACTTATTTAGTAGGGTAGAAATTTGTATTATCTTTATTTAGAGTATAATTAATGTAATCATCAAAACTATTATTATAGTGCCACTAACATAGTTGTAGTGATTCTATTCCAAGAACAAGAATTAGAATGCTTTATTTGCACCATGAACGTGTACATCGTTAATTTTTTGTACTTTGGTAAGACATGAAGTCTTACATGCTTGACTTTCCATTGCATGTCCACTGTCTGATTAATGTTATGAAACTGGATACCTTTGTCCAAACGAAGTTGATTTACCCCAAATCCACTTTCCTTGAGCCACTGGATTGGTATTATTGTATGTATGTTAGTCACGGTTGGCATGCATATGTCTCCCATGTGTGCCACTGCTATAATCACTTTTTGTTTGCCACGAGTTCACATCCGCATGGTAACTGTAGTTCTGGATTGCTACCATAGCTACTGGAATATCCCTGTTCAGTGTGGTGTTTATGCAATTTATCTTTAGATTATGAGGCACGTTGGAGAGAAAACAATTTGTGTGGGAACAAGTGTTTTTATTGTGAAAGGTTTTCCTTGGATGCATGAAAATTTACATTTGGTCAATAGATTGTAAACACTATCTAGCTCGATAGCTGCTCTTATGCATTCATGTTTATAACTACCCGCAATTTCTTTTAGTATATAAAAAATGTTTCTGTTTCCAGTCATCATTGTTATGTTTTTAATAGTTTGGTTTTGCTCTCTATTGCAATCAGCATGTTCAGTGTTTCTAAGCTGTATGTTTCATTTTCGTATTTGTTTGGTGTTCTAATGATCTAAAAATTTGCCACTTGGCATTTGTACTTTAGAATGGTACTTGAATTTTTATTTATATTTGTGTTTCCGAGAATGTGCTTTGAGTGATGGGATTTGAGTAGTATGATTCTACATGCGTTGTTGGTTTGCTAATTCAAAGCCTTTTGTATTCTTTTCAAGATTTTTAAGGTCTTGAATTAGTTGTTCTGGTTATAACATTTGTATCAGTAAATGATTTGCTTGACAATGTGTTATGTATGTCAGAATCTGCTGTTCATTTATAACATTATTTATGATTTGTAGAGTAGTGGTGGTAGGTAATTGTTGTAAAATGATTGGTGGTTCCACTATGTTTTTTACTCTACTTTGTTGATTTAATGTTCTTGTAATAGAATTTACAACTCGTGCTAACTGGTTAATTTTTTTCTCTGTTTGAGATTTAGTTTGTAGTACAGCTTCAATTGCAATGTTAATGTGATTATTCTATGTGGTTACCACACTAGTTAACGTGTTCATTTACATTGCCAGTTGTTCATCATTTGAAAGCAGCACCTGCAGATGTTTATGAGAAAGTTTCAGCACCATGTACTTATTTCTCTGAGTATTTGGATACCTCATTTCTGCCTTGTAGGGCCCATTATCTCGTTCGTAAGTTGCTCCAAAATACTTTGCTGCAAGGTCCTAGTGTATTAATGTATCAATTTTGCATTGGCGCATGTTGTCAAGTTTGTAGTGTGTGCCTTATGTAGCCTTTTATCGAGACTTTGTGGGGTTATTGGTTTTTGAATTGGTATATTTAGTAAGTTAGTGGGATTGTTTCCTCATAGTAAAAGGTCGTCTCTACCTTTCTCCAGTATAGCCCTGCGTGAGTTCTGAAAGAGATGAAACTTGTTTGAATAAGAATTACTAAGAAAATGGCAGTTGCTCTTCTTTTTATAGGCTTTATTTCTTGCTTCTGTTACCTATAAAGCAAGAGATAATTAGTGTTTTGTATGTGCGATTTTAACATTTAGTGTATTTACTGTATCATGTTTGTGGTGTCCTGTTTTGCCTATTTGGATTTCTATTGTGGATTGCTCAATAACATTTAATATGGGATAATGGCAGTTATAGTGAAATGTGTGTTGCTTCTTGCTCTATTATATACCCAGACCCAATCTTGTATTTTAATCTTGTTAGGTTGGTGTGCTTTGTCGAACTGTTGTTTTGTTTCTGTTGTGCTTGTATTAGGTTCAATTTCACCTGTTCTCTGTCTCATAGTAGCTTTTCGCACCAATCTTGGCCCGTTTGTGAATATTTGTTTGTTATTACATGTGAAGGGTGAGTTACCTCAACCCCGTATAATAGGTAAAAGGGTGTAAATTTTGTATTTGTACTGGCGTTAACTGTTGTGTTAAAGTTAAACAAAATGAAATCTAGATAGTCATCCCAACTGGTGGGATCTTTGTATGCGCATGCCGTCAGTTGTCCCAGCACTTTGTCCATTGCTTCTACTAGTCTGTTACATGTTGGATTGTATGCTGTTGCTTAGAGTTTTTTTTTATTTGTAGCTTCTTTAACAATTTAGCTATAAGTTCGTTATTAAATGATGTCTCTCTATCTGTTAGGATCTGTTGTGTGATCCGTATTGTAGTACGACATCTTTAACGATATTTGCGCAAGTTGGTGCATCAATTGATTTTACAGTCTGTGCTACTACATATCTACTTAAGAACTCTGTCGTAACTAAAATATATTGGCTGCCTTGCCTTGATTTCTGCAACGACCATTTAGCTTTTTTGCCCAAGACTTTAATAAGGGTGGTTGCTGTATCGGCTGTATGATGTTCTTGTTCATGGTATATCAATAATATACATGTTTAATTTTTTGAAAAATCTTAATCGCCCTTAAATGGCTTCCTTCTAATAGGGAGTTGTGGTGGGCTGCTATTATCTCATTTACATAATATATTTCCCTGTTTGCAGCTATGCCATAGCCTTTTATACTAATTTCAGATAAGAGTTCGGAGGTGCGGGGGAGTTAACCTGGTTTGCAGGGGTTGAGAATTCCAGGGTGCTATAGGGGCACTTTCATCCCTTATCTCATCTGCAGGCGCTGGATAAATAGGTGCTGTCCTCCAGTGGTGCACTCTGGTACTAGCGTGACCTTCACTGGAAGGAGTCGATGGGTTCGGTCAACAGTACAATTTTGCAGCACGGGGGTGCTGGCATGATGGCTTCTTTCTGAGTCTGGGCGAACAGTACAAGCTGGAATCACATGTCTAGTAGCTTTTGACAGTGCCAATGTACCCTGTAGGCTCATGTCCCGCCTATTCAGTACTGTTTAGGGTTTGTGACCTGCTTCATTCTGAATGGTGTGCTCAAAGATTTGGCAACGTCATAGAATAGAGTACACGTCCTAAATGTGCAGGAATGCATCACGTATCAAGATAAATGCAGAAACTCGATAGAGTCAAGGTCAGCAGTGTGTGCTGCAAAATGAGTGTGTGTCTTCTCACTTTTTGTAACAGATACATGGTTTCTGGTTTATAACTCGCCTGTCATTCAAAACATTCTATTGCGACTTGCCGCTGCTATCATATAACTGCTTGTTCCCTAACTTCCACTCGCTCATGCGGGACACAGCAGTGAGTGCGTAACAATATAAAATCAAAAAATAAACTACATATGAAGTTAGCACATGTCTTACCTGAAACTCTTTTAGTAAATTTGTTGATAATTTTTAGTATTGGAAAGGGTAACTATATATCAGTTATTAAAATGGCACTGAACATGAATTGAGCAACATGGCACCTGCAGCCTGCCTGCTTGTACATAAAGATTGTGTGCAGGGAATGCTGTGCTAGACACGAGACAGACTGCAGCACTTTGGATTCCTGTATTTGTGTGCAAAAATTCATAAATGTTACAAGTTTTAAGTACAATGAAAAAACAACTAAGTGATTTAAAATTTGAGTAGGTAACTAAATATGCAATACTGTTGTTTATCATTGACAAATATGTTGCATTTTAAATTAGCTATTGCGTACTACTTTCAGCCAAGCACTGCCAATATGAATCCATACACAGATAGGTTATGAACCCGTGGAAGACATTCACTGCAAATGGAAACACGTGTTGTGACTTCATTACAAAATTGGTGCTTCTGCCTGTCAAAATTTCACCAACCTATATGAGACATGCATCCATTGTCCTCTTGCGATCCCTCGCCCGTACCAACTTCCCATTCATCCAGAAGCAATATTGTATAAAAATGAAACATGACCTGTTTCTTTTATTTTATCACACACGGGGGTCCAGTATATGGTTTTTTCACTACCAAAGATAAAATATTAACACTCTGTGCATTACACTTGACGTGTGATGCCCATAGGTCAACTATGGCGAGAGGGAGTTTTTGTTCAAGTGCTAGGTCAGGTATACGCTCCGGCAGTGGTTCAGTTTTTACTCCAGTCTCTACGTGGCATTGGTGCATGTGTAGTGTAGAGGACTGGTCTGGTAGCTGTTTGGCAGGACACGAAGTTGGGCTCTGTGGGAGTGACCTTGCATTTCAGGGGATTGGCTTGAAGCGCCGCATAACCCGAGACTGAGGTTTGGCCTGGGTCTACTCTGGCTGGCGTGAGTGAGAGCTAAGCAATTGTGGCTCAAAGGTGGTTGCGATTGGTTGGTTATGTTCCGTTGGTCCTGATCCTCCAAAATGTGTTGGCGAGACCCATGGACAGGTCCAGTCCGTTGACGTAGGCTGCTAGCAAGGGGTGGGTTTCATCGCTCAAGTGGACAGGGTCCTTGAATAGGTCCTTTGGAATCTGTGGCGCAATGCCTCGGCTTGATCTTTGGGGGAGAGCTGCGCATTTGTAGAGATAAGGGGTGTAAGCTCTTGGAAGCACCTAGAGTCAGTTAGTACCTGTCTGACTTTCTCTCATATACTTCTGCGATTGGAGTAGGGCATCTGGACAGAATAACACACTCACGTCCGTGAAGTGACCGTAGGTGACATGTTGCTCTGCAGGGTGTTCTGCCACGTACAGTGTCTGCCGACCCAAGCAGTCTCCCTGTCTCAACACTCGCGTCGTAATACGGCAAGCACTGAGAGTCAGGCCTCACCGTTGACAGTCTCTGCACGTGGGTGAGCATCTCAGGAGGGAACAGTCTCCTCAGATCCAGAGAACATTAACTCTGGTGATGAGGCACGGTGGAGACCAAGGAGAGGAGGTTCTTTCGGCATGAATGCGGTGAAAGAGAGTAGGTTAGAGCGAGGCGAGCAGGCTAGTCATAAACTCTGGCAAGGGCTGCGGTTAAGAGAATGAAGTCTGAACGATTGTTCTGGGACCTTCTGTATGAATATGGTGAAGGCTCGAGATAGACTGGTGTTTAAGGGCGGTTGACCCTATATATAGTCTGGCTGGACCTTCCCCTTCAGTCAGCTGGATAGGGGCAGCGCTGGAGAGGGGATAGTTGTAGCATAGCTTCAATGCATGATGTCACCAGCGGGCTTGGAGAATCGAGATGCGACAAATTGTACTAATAGAGCCACCTAGCATCGTGCTGTGGTACTCTGTGATTTGGATGCATAACTTCGGTGGCCAGTGAATAATACAATCTTGGATTGGAATGCCCTTTCTTGCTCCGTGCAGACTGTACAATATTGGGTCCCATGAAGCGCGGTAACAATGAAAACTCCTCTGGAATCAGGTGGCAAGGCTTGCTTACTGATGAGCCGAAGTCATAATATCATTATTGGAAAGACGTCATGCGTCACACTTAACAAAAATAATTGTCTATGGGCCAGAATTAGTTGTGTGTAAATTATATTAATTGGCAGTGGCGCTAGAGATGTAGCACATACAATAAGTTTGGTGCTGTGTGCACGTTTCTGTTTCGTATAATCCATGACAAAGTCGACTTATTTTGTTTACATTTTAAGTGGTATGTGAACGTTGTTGGGGAGGTTTTTTTTCCATTGCGCTTATGAATGCATTCCATTATGTAGAGTGAATGACAAGATTTGGGCGACTCTTAACATCAAGGTCTTGAGAGCATATTCAGTATGTAGAGGCTATAAATGCATTGTTCTTATGGATGTGTGTCAGGACCAAATTTGTATCCTGGAGTGTTTTATCGTATGGAATATTCATTAAAGAAGGTTTTTACTGTATTCCATTTGCATTCTTTCAAGTAAACCTGAATGTATGTAACTACTGCATGACCTGTGAGGCATTTCTTAGTTTTTAAGAGTGCTGCATTATTATGTTCATTTATTCCCATTTCTTATTTTGATTGGTGTGTGCTTTTGAGAGCCTCCCAGTTGTAAGCTCTGCTGTGATTTGCAATGTCACCAGTAAATAAGCCATGGTATTACTGTTTACACGCTCTCTCTTCTGAAACTGGTATGATATCTTGGCAGTCTTACTCTGTAATCAATTCTGTTTTGTCAATGCACCATGTATACGTGGATAATATCAGCCATTTCATGCTTGTTTTTGAATGCCTAACAAACAGTACTGTTTTGAGAAACATCTTGTGCTTTGTGCAGTGTTGTGCAGTGTATGCACAGTGCTGCTTGTGGCATACCAAGACTCACAAGTTTTTGCACTTAATGATACCACCAAGATTCCTTGCAACAAAATTGTTGTTTGTATTCACATATGATTTTTTTTTACTGTGGAAGACTTTGTTCCTTGTTTGATTCAATAGCGAGAAATTTTTTTCCCTCATTATGCATAAGGCAATAGTTGTACTTAGTATTGTCCATTCTTATTGAAGAGATGGAATTTGAAGTCTACAAAATGCTTACTCTTACATACAGTATATTTTCAGAGGATTTTCGTGCCTTTCTGGAAAAGGACCTGATAGACACTTCAACATTGGTGTCTCTAGAGCAGGCTGGAAGATTGAATTGGTGGGCTGATTCTGGAGCCTGCCAGAGGTTGTGGCCACTTTCTACAACTGGAGATGGCAACTGCTTGCTGCATGCTGCATCTCTCGGTACGATCCAGCATAATTTTTATTATGTATGTTATATTTTTAAAATCCAGAAGGAGGGTTAAGGGGTCCATCTGCATGTTACTCAAAATGCGTGCAGGGTGTTTGGAAAATGGTTTTTCTCTCTAGGGACCCCGAAAAACAGTGAAGTGATAAATTCATGAAAATTAGCAATGTTACACATTTTCCACAAAATTGGTACATTTTGTCTTTAAACATGAAGTTTCATGAAAATAAAATGTTATTTTTTGTGTTTACATTGCACCTTATGCAATTATGGCGTACTATCAATTTTTGTTTTGGTATTGATAATATTGATTTTTACTTTGCTTTTCGTAATCTCCAAGGGAGGACAGTAAATTGATATTATTTCTACACTCGGTTATCAATAAAAAGATAGATAGCAATGCTCGTTAACATTATGTTTGTAAACAGCTCCAAAAGAAATCAATAAATTTTATATATATATATATAAAATTAATTTCTCAGCATGTACAAAATATCAGCATGCACAAGATTTGAACTTGAGAGACTTAATATGAATTTTGTTGTTGTTGTTGTTTTTCTGCTGTTAATGTTCAATTAAACCATTGTATCTTCTTCAGGTCTTCAGAATGCAATTGATTGTGTCAGTACATAAAAAGTGAGAGAAAATTATAGTGAGGGGTTTTACATTTTTGATGTGAGAAAATAAAATGAAATGCAAATTTTGCAGTGTTACTGTGATTGGATGAAATACAAAAGTAATAAAAGCAGTTTGCACCAGTGGGTCCCTAGAAAACGCCAATTAAAGCAGGAAAACAAAGGAGAATTTGTGTAGGATATTGTAGGAATCATGGTGCGGGCAAATAATCTCCTAGGAAAAGCTGGAATTTCTTAGCATGATCTGCATAAATAGATACATATGTCCAAGGTGAGGTTAAGTAAACTTCCTAACAAGCTGAGGCTGATAATTTATACCTAACCTCAAAATAAGGAAGAGTAAGATGCTGTTACCCTGGAAGGGGGATGGGGACTCATACTGTATGAATATTACATGGGCCCAAGGGAAAGCAATTTAAATTGCAAGGTAGTAATGTGAAATATGGAAATGTAAAAAGAGGGTTCTATTGTATTTATGTTAAATTATTGTAGTTTGAGTGGAGTTTGATGTAGGCAACATGAATGACTACATGTAGATATAAGCTTACCACTGAATTCTTTATAAAAAATAAAAAAAGGATAAAAATGAAACTTTTTAGCTATTTTAGTAGTTTTATTTCAGCATTTATATATTTGTATGAATATTCTGTATAACAAAACTAAATTGAAAAATAATTTTCATTTTTGTTTTGTTAAGAAATTTGATCTCTGAAAGTTGTAATGAAAATCCTTTATTTCAATGAGTATTTGTGTGTTTAATGAATGTTCAATTGGTGTTACCAGCAAAGGAAATCATTCAGTTTTTATTATTTTATAACTTAAATAACTAGATAAAATGAAATTTAAATGTAAGCAAGAACCCCTGTTTTAAATACTCCACATCCTACATTTTTTTTGTTATGGTTTGCGTAATGAATAACTTGCAAAAATGTTATGAAATATGTTAACCTTTCATTAAGACTAAGCTCTTATGAAATTGCTTTTCATTTTCTTTTCAGTTTCACGAATGTTCATAACATATTCTTCAATTTGGTTTTGTGAGAAAAAAGTCATATTTGTACATCCCTAAACATTGGTGCACCAAAATTTTATACCGCTTCAACATTTTTACAACAAAAATTTTTACTGCTTTTGGTTTATTTAAATACTGAAATTGGCCAGTTTTATTTACCATTTTTGGTGTCCTTATATGGAACTAAGACGTAATACCCAATGTGCTGATCTATGAGATAACATACATTTCTCACTATGTGTGTAGATTACTTTTAAGATCATTAGAAATACTGTTTTGGGGTATTCCAACACAGTTAAAAATCTATTTTCGAAGTGCTCTTCCTCAAAATATTGATCCTTGGTA
This sequence comes from Dryococelus australis, assembly GCA_029891345.1. NCBI lineage: Eukaryota > Metazoa > Arthropoda > Insecta > Phasmatodea > Phasmatidae > Dryococelus > Dryococelus australis. Next base: position 92,461,172 of record CM056999.1, on the reverse strand, counting down.
CAGACTTTCCCCCAATAAAATGATTTAATGTCCTATAGGTACATGCAGCATGACAAAAACACTATGTACCAGTTACGTGACTTGTGTGTAGCGACTATAACACACTTTATTTGCATGGAAGTGTCATCCTTATTGCTCCCACTTTGCCCTAAATGTGGAATATAGCTCTAGGGAGGTGAACCCTTTACTAACTAAAAATTGGAAAAACTAGGATATTGAAGTAGATTTTGTAGCATTGAAAGAGTGATAACTAGCATTTCAAAGTACAGTAAAATCCCAATTTTACAGGATAATGAGTGGCTAAGGTGTCATGGATAACTGATATTCACAGTTAAAGCAGTGAGCAAAAAAAAAAAGTTTACTTTACATACTGTACACGTAGGTTATCTGTACAAATATTAGGTAGTATATAATACATTTGCCAAGGAAAATTTTTGCAGAATTTTCTGGCTTGAATTATAACAGTAAACATAATTAAAATGCTCAGTCACATTGACAAAAACAAGCAAGGTCAATAATATTAAAAACATAACCTTTTTGTAAGTCCCTTCAGTTACACTACATTAAAATAGTCAGCAATGCAAAATGATAATGAAAGTGAAAACTAACAGCACATAAAGTGATGCACATACTCACATGAAGTTATGCTGAGGGTCTTCTTGACTACCTGGAAATGGAAGAATATAGCCTCGTTACTGACAAAATGGAAGTGTGGAGGATTCTTATATTTTTTGTGTAAAATTCCACCATTTTTGGCAAAAGATTTTAGTTTTTGTTAAATATTGGGTACCATTTGTTTGCATTTATCAGACATATTCACTTTTAAAAAGTGTGTAAATCTAGTAACCAAACACATTATTACAAAAAAAAAATATAAAAAAAGAACTGTTATTACTTGACTACTGCGTATAAACTGAGATTGGCTTTGAGTGAGCGTAAACAGTGTGTGTGCATTGATAGTGTTATTAATAGCAGCAGCATGCAACTGATTGCAATCTTCAATATTTGACATTGAACTAGTAGCTTCATGGTTAAGTCACAACCTGATTAAATTGCCCCTGGTAAAACATGAGGTGAATAGTTGATTGTACTTAAAAAAGAAAGTGAAACAGCAGGATATAAAATTCTTGTGTGTAAAATTATTAGCAGCTCTGTTGAACATTCCCCATGTAGGTGACAGAATCATACACATGAGACACAGACTTTTGTTCTGCACCTATGATTGTATTTACATCTCAGTCTGATCAATTCCTGTCCACATTGCATTACTACTACCACTTGCTGATAGTCAGGGATGTGTAAGATTCCAGATCACAGTGATTCTCTTACAGAGGTAGCTAATTATTACTATTGGGCCATTGCCCTAGAAAAGTTGTGATGAAGATAAACAGCAGATATTTTAGTGGGAAAGAAAATTTGTGATGAAAGTTTGGATGGTGGGTACGTACTTATTTTCATCCTGAGATTTGTGGGTATCAGTGTTTGAATCCAAGTGGCACAGTCTGTGATTGCTAAGTGTACACTGAAAAATTGAATTACTCTTTGAAACTGTGGAGGACAGTTAGGTTACTATTTGAGCTAGCATGACTGCAGTTACAGTTTCTAATTTGAAATGTGCATATGTGCTTGTACAATTTTGTGTGTGCATTGGGGTGCAGTTTTTTTTAAAAGTATGTTGCAATATCTTTGTAATTTTTTATTATTTTTAAAATATTGAATGAAACCTTCAGTAGTGGTGTTGTTTATACAGTATGTAATTTTTTCCCAAAATGCATTGTGTTAAAATGTTTCTTTTGCAAGCAGAGGAGTCTAAACTTTTTTCATTGGCTAGACAGTGATCTGTGGTGTAGTACTTTGTAACACTTTATTATTATAAGATGTTGTTTACGATCTTTTTAAAATTATGTATCTTTCAGATGGTTTTGGAAATGTAGTTGATATCCTTCTTACTCTTCATTACAATTTAGCAGCTTGTAACATGTAGGCCATGTTACGCCATACACGCTACATGCTATGGTTTGGTCTACCTCAGTTGTTTTAATTATGCAAATGTTAACCTCGTTGTCAAGAAATATTAAGAAAGGATTTCCCTTTTGGAATCTGATCAGTTTATTACTGACGGTCTAGCACAGGTTACATTCACATCAACGCGACACGATAGATCTTCCCTCACTTTCCAAATTACAAGTTCACAGTGTCACAGTAGCTGTTAAACATAGTTCTAATGAAAATTTTGACTCACCAGTAAAATTACGAAGACAAGGGGGAGGAAAAAGAACCTTCACGTTTTATGCCTATCGGCCTCCCACACCTGTGGAAAGAATGTAGTAGTAGAGGTTGAAACCGAAAAAGTACTTGTTGATGAAGATTGACTTATGCCAAAAACAGAAGTTACTGCTGTCAGTGCTTGTGGATGTGGGCGAAATTGTTCCTCAGCGAGATCGTCTCCTCAATGGTGGTTCATATTATGTGGACGAACCTAGGGCCTGCAGCTCCCGGCTCGCCACGCGCTACTTTCCCCACTCCTGAGTACAAATCTAAGATTAGCATTTGACTGGGGCTCGCAACCTCCTATTGGGTGAAAATTACATCACTGCGAGGCTTCAAAACACAAACTGCTGATGGTATGGGAAAGGAAAAAGAAATCTAAAAAAAACTTAATGTCAAAAGTTTTCCTTGCCTTGCTTGGAGCCTGAGAATTCATAAGTGCCACGTAATACAGATAACTGAAATACAGCCTGCATTAAAACTGATAAAGCCCTTACTTCTGCTCGTGGTGTGAAAGTTAAAATTTAGACAATTACACTCACTGACGAATGAAATTGGGGATTTTAATGAAAAGCCCAATGAAAAAAACCATTATAAAAGCAATTTAAATGTAATATAAACTGCAATACTACAAGCTTGGCAGATTATTATTAACCAAACTGTCACAGGCACCTTTTGAGTGGAATATACCACTGTATGTGGTCTTAGACGATGTCATAAGAAAGCCTTTTGGATTGGGATTCACATAAAAATCTGTGTAAGACACTAAAAGTGGCAGTTAAAAATGGCCACAGCCAGTTTTGTAAGTAAAGTTGTATCTCAACTTCTGGTAACTCCATTTAATTTTTTTGTTTATTTGTTTTTAAAAGCTTACTTTTAATAGATTTTTTTTTAGACATTTTTCCACACAGTTTATAAAAAAAAATTTCCATGAATTTTTTATGCTGTGTACTGTATAATTTTGTTTGCCATTAAAAATTACCATATTTTCAGTTTTACATTCATACCAAGAATGTCCAGTATAACTCATTATTTCTTAGAAATTTGTGGGTTAAAATAATATGCTAAACACATATATATAATGTAACATTTTAACAATTTATTGACCTCATTATATTAATATTGTCAATTTTCATTCAAATTTTTAAGTAGCTGTTATTACTACTACAAATTAACCATAAGGACATACCATTTTGTAAACTGTGTTGTGTAATGTATTATGTATACTATATACACCCAGCACAGAATTTCCTCGCCATTTGAGGTCAGTTTATTTGCTGTGCTCCTCCCACTAGTTGGTGCAGAGTATATCACGGCTGTGCACTGTTGTGTAGTTTGTAGCATTACAGTGACCACAGCGAGTCAAGCAAAAGGTTTCTCACTTGCACTCAAAAAAATCTCTAAATATTTACTGGAAATTAAGGATGGGCCAATTCCGATTCTCAGTACTATAATACCATCGATACTGATAGTATCGAGAGGTGTAGACGATACCAAATCTTCACACTGAAAAAACTGGATTCCTTGTTGTAAACATGGTTGTTGAAAAAAATGTTTCCTGTATTTCTGAGTTGTGAACGTAGATGTTATTTGCTGCGTTTTATTACAGTTCTTACTCAATTCTAACCGCACATTTTTCCAAAAATATTTTAGAAAAACGATGGCTTAAAATAAAAGAACCATCAGTTTTTGGACCTAAAATATATATTTTTATTGGAATTGTACTTTTTATTTGAATAATTATTTTTAGTTGTTATGGCTGTGTTATTCATAGTATATAATGTGTTAATAAATTAAAATATTTAATTTTCCATTTTTAAAATAAGATACATAATTTAAAAAAAATGTAAAGATATGCTATAAAATAGTTCAATGTGAAATTGTTCACAAGTTACTTGTTCTACAGACCAAATTGTATGCAGGATGTGGAATATGATATTTTGCAGTAATTCCAAAAACAAACATATTTCATACATGCCCCAAAATGTGGAACACATCCTCCAGAAAACAACGGAAAATTCAGTGGTAGATAACAGGAGGGTGCGTTTTTGCAGGAACAGGATCTAGGCCAACTCGCAATCTGGTGGGAAACATAGCAATTGCACTTTGGCGAAACAGCATAGCCATCTAATGGATCATTTAGCAACTACGTGCTGGTGAAACTGCACTGCCATTCATTGCATTATCGTACAATTTCATAAGCTTTACCACTTGAAAGTAGTTTACAGATTGTATCCAAACGAAAGCAATCCGTAAATGGTATGGGTCAAAAACTTTAATTATAGACCAATGTCTTACAAAACTGTAGTCAAAGATACTGTAAAATAAATAGTAGTTGTGTACCCTGTGATTTGGTCTTCAATACCTAAACCATGGATGTGATTAACATTTCAAACGATAGTGCATGCATCAGCTATGCAGTTTAGTGTTGAATAATGGGATTAAAACGTAATGCTTAGTTTATAGCGACAGAAGAACGTATGCATTATTTTGCTTCTTTAAAAACAAAATGTGATTATTTTTGTGGAATATAGAATATAGTGGAAGTACACTGGCTGGGATGCTATTTGAAATCTATAAATCAAACCTGGGTGGTTGGAGAGAAGCACGCAGTGAGTGGTTAGCGTCTTTCGGCAGACTGAAATAAATTATTTTTAAAGGAAAACTAATTCTGATGAAGGCAAAATTAAACCACCTACTGAAATAAAATTTCTCACTGAAAGAAATTTCCTACTGATGTGATTCAATCAGTGGCCTCATATGTATACTATTCTTCATTCTATGTATGTACACCAATGATTTTTCAAAATGTTAAGTATTGGGTATCAGTAAAGGTATCGAGTATTGAAAAGTTAAGTTATAGAATTGTTGAAGGTATCGATATCAAGAAAATTAGGGTATCTGCCCATAATTTTCACAAGTGGCTAATTTTGCTGAATAGGCAGGTTATAAAATACTAGGTCTGTATCTGTAACTGTTCATGTTTTACATAATTAAAGTATGTGCATGACAGCTTGCATAAACTCGTGACTATTTTCTAGACAAGATGATATTATCAGTCATTCTTCCTCTGAGAAGAAACCAGCATTTCTTGCATTTATCTTAATGTGCCCCTCTTGCTTTGGAAGCAGATAATAACAAAGTGACTCTTACTTTGTCGACAAAAATAATTTGTACCCCACCAGCTGCCCACTACATCCAGTGTGTGTGGGCCTGCTAACGAGTAGCCCCAGTATGGTGAATGGCTAGGAAAGATACTTGCTGTTTTTCGTTTGCTTGCATACTAAGTTTTCATTAAAGTTATAGCTGTAAGTAAAAACCTAGTACTAGCTCCAGTTCTTGTGAAAGGGAAGTGGTTCATAAGCAAGGTCAGTCTATAATCGTTAGTGTGCATTTTTTTTGACTGAGTTATCAAATGAAGAATTTTGTGAAAGTGTAAATTTTAAAACAAATTAACAGTTTGATAGCAAGAGCATGTGATGTCTGTGAACATACCGTTTCAACAAAAAAATTGCTACTGCTATGCATGAGAAAATAGGCTGTGCAGGTTTAAATTAAGCTCCATGGCAAAATTGTTGAAAAGTGTCAGTTATTGTTAAGAAATTGAATGACAGGTGGGATTTTTTAATGGAAAGGAATTACATTACAACTGTGTGCATAAAATTCAGATGGAAGATCCATTACATAGACGTATAGTTTACTTGGACGAGACATGGGTAAACCAAACCAAAAAATGCAGTAAGGTGTTAAGCAAAGTTATTTAAATATGACAATATTCTGTGAATTAGTGTTATACCTACTACTAAGTAGTACAATATACTGTTTGTAGAATCTATTGGTGCAAAAGTTATTAAGAAAACACATCTGCTGCCAGGTACTTTCTATTGGCAGAACAGAAACACTACAAAGTATGCTCCACAAATTTTTTACTACATGCGTACCAAAATAGCTGAAACAAGTTAAGTTTCTATAGTATATATTTTTTGAAGATTATATACACCACTGGTTATACATGCAATTTTACATGCAAATGACTTCAAAAAGCCAACACTGTTTTTTGTTTTCGAAAGTTGGTTGCTATGGTTTGCTTAAGTCCTTGTCACTCTGTCATATAATTCCATTAAACTTCTTCAAAAAAGATGGTCAAATGAAATCAAAATTGGATGGTTCAGATTTCACCAAAATGTCATTATCACTGCTATATTGGTCTGGAAAGTTGGATAGCTCTAGTTTCCCCTTGTGCTAGTCAGAGTAGACAACAATATACCAGATTAACTGATAACCTATATCACTCCATGTTGCAAGACCGAGTTCAGTGGAAAGGCAGAGAGCATTCCAGAGAGCTTGCAATATTCTTCACAAATACGATACTGCCAGCCAGCATCATGTGCTGAGGACAAGCTCCTGCACACCTTAGGCAGTGGGAGGAGGGGTGGGTTGGCGCTTTATGCACCACTGGCAACATCCGTCATCCCATTGAACCTCTATTTTAGCTGCGCTCCCCTTCATACTACGCTACGCCGCACCCAGACTCAGCATTGTCAGCGCCATCACCTTCAAATGGGTCCCGACAGGTCCAGCACCGCCTCATCATCTCTGGAAAATTGCACTGCATGCATTTCTGACTTAAGGTTTGGTTGCATCGTACCCCTTGACTGGCTCTCCAGGCAGGGTACCAAACATGCACCCCACTCGCACAACTGGGGAAAGCAATATCTCGCCCCTCCGTTGCTCTCCCTCCCTCACTCCCCCATCCAAACCGGTATAAGTGAGGCTTGCATAAACCCCTTGGGGCAGTTTCTCTGGCATTGTGTCTACTGTAGATTCAGCAGTACTCTGTCATATTTTTGAGTTCTTTACCAGACTACATCTTCTACAAGGGCCTTTACACCCCACTCTAATGAGCAGTTGGTTTTCTACTGCTTAGTCACCTTGCTGTCCAGCCATCGGCGTACATTTTCCTGCAAGCTACGTCTATAAGACTACCTACTGTGCTCCATGCACTAGCTCAACTCTGGAGATGAGGATATGGAGTTCACATCAGCATGCTGGCACATCTGCCACCATTCCCGCATGATTAACCTACTTTCTTAACAGTTATGTTACCTGGCTCTTCAGGGCTTCTGGGCACAGCCTGGGATATATGCATTTTATTTGGACTAAACGCATGTGAATAGTCTTTAACCGTTTTGTTTAACTTTTTTTCACTCAACAATCCACTGCTCTCTCAGGCATGGTGTGAGACCCAAAGCCCTTGAGGCTCACACTAATATATATTGGGAACCATTTTCTACCTCAGTCTGAATGTCTAGTTACCAGAGATAGCGCCACTTTGTTGAGCACCCTGAGGTTGAGAGCAAACCTCACCAAGAAACCTACTCAAAGGAAACTTGGTTAACAGCGATAAAGCTGCTTCGCTGAGCTCTCCGGGGAGTAGCGTCAGTGAAGCTTCCCACCTCCCCTAGGGGTATGTGCTTTCAAGTTGAAAATGATTACTGACTTAACTGAGCATCTGGCTACCAGCGATAGCGCCGTTTCTGTGGCCATCACTGAGTTGGGAAGTGGGGCTCGCCACCTTCAAGGGATGGGACACCCACCATTTGGGGAGTGAACCGATCACAAGGCATCGGAACCAGAGAGAGACTCAAACTCTCTGGGAGACCTGTTCTTTCTTATTTCACAGTCTAGGCCACCTTGCTATTCCACCAGAGCCTAAACATACACCTCGCCTAGTGCCCCACCAGAGCAGGGTGAACAAAGGCTGAGAGGATAGCCACTGTACAGTATCAATGTTCTGCAAGGACAGGAAGCAGAATGCCAGAAAGTATAAAGTTAAATGCTCGATACCTGAGGGGCATATCTGAGATCGTAAGGGATGGAGGTCTTTAAAATTGAGCACGATATTTAGTGTCTATTTCAACTCTAATTAACGTCCTTCTTAATTTTCTCTGTTGGTTGCCGTCAATTAACTCATACTCATTATTAACACGTGTTCAGTCCATCAGTTACCATAATTTATGTCTTTCACTCACGCATCTAGTCCAATAGTCTAGCCTGCCAGCCGTGTCCTTCACTGCTTGATGCTCATAGTCGCAGACTTCCATTCCGCTGTTCACCTCTCTTGCTGCTCGTTCTTCTATCACTCAGAAAACTCTCACACTCATTCACTCATCAACTTCAACTCAACTCAACTCCCGGCCCAGAGGCCTGTCGCATTATTCATAACTTTGCCATGACAATCTCAAAGTTTCAACGCACCCCGAGCCATGCTGAGAGAACAAGGTCATTAATCCAGAGCATTCTTCAGATAAACTCAGAAATCAATACAACCATGGTCATTAGCGTGCACCGATAGGGATTGTGTTGGCTTGCTTTATGTAACTGATAATGCAATTTGTTCACCTGCCATTCAAAACTTTCCTTTGGCGTGCTGTCCCATTATCACCACTACTCTGGCCCTCTCTTCCTGTTGCTCGTGTGGGGCAGGCCAAGGTGAGCAGCGCAGGCCAGCAACACATAACAATATTCTCACTTGTGATAGGAGGCTGCTCGTCTGCAATCTGGCAATGCCACAGCAACTACTACTAGATAGGCATCTATCTACCTGATTCAGCAGCTCTGGTTCTGCACCAGCTTATTGGCTAGGCTGCTTCACAGTTCTTAGGACAATTTCGTCATTGCCTCTGACTGCACAAGCATTGCCCAGAGCACTTCAAGCCCATCCATCACAGCTGCCACCATCAAGTGTCAGATTTTCCATAAACAATTTGATTACTATTGGACTATTGTAATGCCAAAACATGTACTGACATTGTGTATCTCACTTCCATAGGATCAAAGGTTGAGCAGGATTCTCCATTTGAAAATTACTGCATAGCAAACGTTTGGCTTTGTAAAGTTGTGGTGGGTGCAGGCATGTGGGGCTTCCATGACAGACTGCTGACCTTGAGGAAGGCTCTGTATGGCTTCATGAGCAGCAGCAGCTGTGGGCCTGCCCTGTGGCGGCGCTGGCGGTGGCAGCAGACCCGTCTCAATGCAGAGGCGGGCCTCGTTTACTCTGAGGAAGAGTGGATGAAAGAGTGGGAAAACATAGTTAACATGGCGTCTACAGAACCTCGTCGTCTTCAGGGCAGTCGACGCCGCAGCATGATGATGGACAAATCAGGGTAAGCTTCCACTTCCGTTTCCTCTACTTGGTAATTTCTTGCCTCTGCTAAGCAATTCAGTATTGTAGCTCATAACATTTTTACTTGTATTGGTAATAAACTCCATGAAAGGAATGTCACTTAGCATGTTTAAAGTGGTAGTTTGCCCATGTACGACCAAAAGTAATACTGTAATTAACAAATAAAATATATCACCTTCCAAAAAACACAGAAATGCCTCAAAACATAGGCACAAACAACATAAAAAAAATGCTACAAATACAAAACTAACAAAGTGACATTAAAAAAAGAAACAAAATTACCAAAGGACCTGGCACAAAATAATATAAAAGGAAGCGATATGTGCAAATAAACATACTGGGTGTTCTCGTACATGGCACAAAATGGGAGAATAAAAGATTCAAATACAGTGGAAGCCCGGTATACCGCGGGGCAATTTATGTCCCCCGGCCTGAGTAAATAAATAAGTGGAAAGTGTGCGGTCAGGTAGGCGGGTGGTAGTTAGTCGGGGACGTTGATGTATGAGGCGGAGGGAGCAGCCGCGTGTTCTCCCTACTTTCAGCACCGAGATCTATTTTACTGATTCTTTACAACCAATATTGTATGTTTTTCTGTATTCAATTTCGTTGGCGTGGTGGAAAGCTTTGACGTAAGAATTCCTAGTGGTCCTTTTTTTATGTGACCCTATTATACCTGTTCTGCCGTTTGGTTAAAGAATGACAAAGACAAGATACTGTGGCAACCTTTCCATCTTATCTGGGCGTTGGATCAGTAAGAAGGGATGGCATGGCCATATTCCAAACTATATGTTATGCTCGCAAGTATCCTGCTGTCATGCATTTACTGTCATTTACAAGTTAACATGAAATGTGGATGTGTTGTATAGCATAATATGTAATGATTATAATAATGCTGCACACACTTTAATTATAATGTGTATATAGCAGCTATAACAGTATGTCTTCCCATTTTCAAAAAAAATTATTCCGAAATTTGAGATGCGCCTCAAAATTCGTACTTCTATGTCATTTACATGCGTATAATTAATATCCTACAGGTATAGCTCTACGTTATCATTATAATTATGATCTAGACACTTTGGTTATGATGTGTGTATAGCGGCTATTCTGTATGTCTTCAGATTTTTTAAATAAATAGTTCCGAAATTTGAGGCGTGTCTCAAAATTCATGCTCCTAAGTCATTTACAGGCCTATTATTAATCTCCTACAGAATATAGCGCTATGTAATCACTATAATTATGATATAGACACTTTGATTATAATGTATATATGTATGTATATATTTCCCATTTTCGGAAAAAAAATTCTGAGTGAACAAACTATTCTGGACAAGGCTTGATGCAGAAAAGCCACCTTTCATTACATGCCACAAATCCTTCATTATTTTTGTTTTAGTTTACCTTTTGAAAATGCAAATCAGACGAGCAAGCAACATGTTTCACATCACGTGAGGCACTGAGAGATTCCATCTACAGTGCAAGTGTGCATTCGACCTTTGGATGCGAGCTTCCTTTCTCATGCTTTCTTCCTCCCAACCAGGCCCAGCAGGTGGCGTAAAAGCGAAGCGTTTTGGGGGAGGGGGGAACTCCCTTTTCCAACCCATGTGACAACTCACAGTGAACACCGCCCTTGGTGGAATAAGTACATCCTTTGTCTAGAAAATGTGGGGATTTTTTAGTTATTCTTGCTTGAATGCACGTGACCCCCTTCATCGCAGCGTGTTTTTCTTCTTCGTCTCTCCCTTGAGTGCTGTCAAGTCCGGGGATGCAGATAAAATCAAGTTCTGATAGCAAGGGGCTAAACATTTCACGAGTTATAGCAGTAAATAACAACACTTGCCCCGTGTTTGACAGATAGGTGCCACGCCCCATTAGAACACAGGCTTTTTTTTTTTTTTTTGCTACTGTGCTTGGCCACTCCCGGTATAACGCGGAAAGCTCTAACATGGGTATAAGTTATGTCCCCCAACAGCCGCGTTGTATCGGGCTTTTACTATATTTACATATAAGTCTTTATTGTAGAATTAAAACATTAGGTCCAGAGGAAGATTTCGGTGTCTATAAATATTAAGGCGTGACTTCTGGTTATGTGTTACTAAATCTTTTGTTTTGAATTTATAACATTTCTTTATAAAAAAACAAGCAAATAACTGTCTTAAAATCTTTAAAAAAATATATTACTTTCATCGTCATTCATAATAAGTGAACAGTTTTATATAAGCGTAATAAAGAAAATGCAATGAGACAAATATTAGTTCTTGAAAATCTGCGGACATGAAGCTTGACATAAAAATGGTTTAAATGACATAATAATACAGTAGAACCTCTCTATTACAACCCCTCACGGTTCCCGATAATAGGGTCGAAATAGAGGGGAAGGGGGGTTAACAAAAAATTTGGAAAATTTTGGGCAGAATTTGACCTACCCCTAACCCCTATGCCCCCAAACTTGCCATTTTTTGCATGAAGTTCATGTTCAGTCATCTCTAACGCATAAAAAACCACTTTTAATATTAAATATTAATACGTATATGAATATTTTAATAGCTTGACGTCTCCTGATTAATTTGATACCCAAGAAAGGCATATTGGACCAACCCTTGTAAAAAAAAAAAGGCCTAAACACAGTATGACATGACCATTGAAAGTGTGTGAAAAGATTAGCCTATATATTATTAAAATATAACTAAACACTGTTGGAGATGCCTTATATTTGAAGCAAAACACAGAACTTTATTTATTGATAATATATATGAAGATACATTGGATCACCCGTGTGCTGGGTCTAGCAGCGAATACATTGCTGTGCACCCGTAGTTGGGTGAGCGCCTAGATCCTCTGTAGCGTGGCCATGCGCAGTGACTCGCATCTGTCGAATGGTCCTAGATCCTCAGGACTTGGCTGTTGTCGGTCGGTCACTACAAGATTATTCTGGCGGGCAGGGGCCAGCCGGCCGCCGCCAGTGTCATCGTTACAAGACCAGTTTGCTTCGTAACAGCGGCCCGGTGTTGTTAAAACATGCCGATAGATGCGATTCACATCAATGTGTTGAATTTATACTAAATGTAGGCAGCGTGTTGGCCTCTGCACTGGCACGATGAGGCCAGGCAATGTTTACGGGAATATAAAAATTTAGTGCGGTCTACTTGTAATATTAATTATTCCGAATTTTTCATCAAAAACTTCTGACATTACCTATATACGCACACTGTCTTGCTCGCCAAAATATGATAACATAAAGAACACATTTTATTTGCACACACTTACCTACCGTTATTCACTTTACACATGAAATGAACTTCGCAAAAAAAAAAAAAAAAATGCCTTACAAAAAAATTAGTATTATTATGTAGGCATGGGCGCACATAAACTTAAAAAAAATCATTAAAAAAGGGATATTGAATTAAATTTGAAGTTATACATACACTGATTAAGAAACTAGTTTGTAATGTGCCGCTGTTTTTATAGTAAAAGAGGGGGGATAATGGAAGCGAAAAAAGACAGGGAGGGTAAGACAGAGGCAGCAGTATGTGACTAGGACGAAGAATCCTTACTGACAGGGCCTGCAGCTCCCCCCCCCCCCCCCCTCTATTTCTTGCAACTTCACCGGATAATACACCATTGTCCCCTTCTTGCATGAAGTAATTTATTGCTTCACGCTGCTTGGGACAACAAATGTCAAAGTCTATGCTGGCATCTTGAGAAATGCGTGACCACTATCATCAGTAAAAGCTAGTTTCCCATAGACTGAAAACCATGAATAATAAAAACTTGTACCATAGTTGGAGAAAAGGTCTACAAAAACAAATCCGTGCATAACTGAAACCTTAGTTCAAGATACCATATTGTATCTATTTTTAGATGTGCCTCAAATTTTCGACTTTTCCGACCCAAGCTTTTCACAGTTCCTCGGGATTGGGTCGTAATAGAGAAGTGGTCGTAATAAAGGGGTTGTAATAGAGGGGTTTTACTGTAATTAGGATAGTTGCTTCAATATAATTAAAACACTAAAGTAAAATATAAAAACAATTAAAAGTGCTTTTCATGATACAAAATTGACAAGTTGTCACAATAAAAGAGATTAACCCAGGGCAGAATTAAATGCCAGAAAATAGTACTCCACACACTGTATTAATAAATTAGTTACAAAATACCTGGAGAGGTCATATTAATGTTTGTAAGTAACAGCAAAAAAAAAGAAAGTGCATGTGCATGATACAATAGAACCCTGATTTTGCTAGACCTCGTGGTGCCTGGGAATGACGTTGTAAAAGTGCTTACCGCGCAAAATCGTTTCTGACCAATTTTGACCCCCCAAAACACCAAAAATCATATTAACATAGCATTTCTCATGTTAAGTTAGCTTTAATACTCTCTAATTGCAAATAAAACATGTTTTTAAAAGGAAGTATTAATTTTTTTTAATAGACAGACGTCTTGGGAATCGTGTAAAGTTAAACTTCTTTTAATGGACATTTATAAAAAATTGACACAACTTACCTGACATTTTTCAAATCACTAGTAGAAAAACCATACACTTATGGGAAATCCTCCTAATAACAGGTATTCTAAATATTGGCCGCAGACACTTAATTTAATCTTAATTACGGACAATAACTACAAGAAATCCATGTGAAAACTGCATATACGAGTGCTAAAACAGTGAGTTCTGTGTCTGCTGAGAATGTTCTACACCCCTCACTGGTAACCACGGCACTGTATACCCCTCCTCGAGCATATGCCATGGCAGGGGGCTAATCTCCTTCCAGCAGGCTGCGGCTGGCACTTTGCCATGTCCAGCAATTAGCAGGAACGATAGCCAGTGTTTATGGTCTGTGTGTGTTTTGGTGAGACAACATGTTTCAGAAATGAAAGAGGGTCACACCACTGAAAGCTCCTTTCCTCATTCCCACTCTTTATTTCTTTTACTTCCCCGCCGTACCCTTTCATCCACATCTGAATTCTTAATCTCGTGCTCTGAACAACCGCTCCTCCTTTAGAAGCAGTGTAAGCCCACTTCTCCCCCCATTCCGGGCCACTTCTTCCCCTTCCTCTGCTTGACCCAGCAGAAACGTCACACCCTCACCCTGGGTAAAATACATTATCTTCTCACAAGCACATGTAGATCACAGCTGATTGATACAGCATTGCGTGCACTTCACATAAGCTAAGATATTGATCGCTCATATAATCACATAAAAATTGGATTACTAGGAATTATTTAGTCAAAGATTAAACATACTACATAAACATAATGTCGTTATATATGTTGAGTATAAGAGAAGGCAATGCAAGCCTTTGTTTGTCACCTACAGAATATGCCTTTCTTTTCTGTGGCATTGCACCACACAAACAAAACGGACTCCGGAAAAACAAATAATATCTGCTGTAAAATTTATCTCGGTCAGCAACTGCTAACTCTGCATTGGTCCTCTCAAATAGATAACACATGTCAGCGCCTGCACCTTCCACCCCCTCTCCAGTCTTCCCTGCATCTCAGCCACCCACATGACTAAAAGACCTCACGTTTTTCACTCATTTATTTATTCAGGCTTGGGGATATAAATTGACCTGGAGGATAATGAGCCATGGCATTTGGGTTTCTACTGTACCTCAAAACAGCACACGGCCACTCCTGATTGCAAATATAAAATGTAAACATTGGGCTCCAACAAGTGCAAAGTCCATTTCCAGTAGTTGGTTTGGAAAAAATCGGACAGTATTTAAATTGAAAATAATTTCAATTCAATAAACAAACATCTTGCGAATAAAAGATACTCCACAATGTTGTAGGCTGATCATGGTAAAGTGAGCACTTTTGAGACCCTGGTTACTTTTTTCCTCTCACTTGTTTATTCTAAACATTTTTGCGTGGCTGTTAGACATGGTGTATACTTTTCACCACAATCAAAATATATCTTCTTATGCCACCAGAAAATATGTTTATTGGTCATCATTGCCGCAGAGATGGTTTTAAAAAATTTTCACTTTACTGTCAACTGCCTATATGTATAACCTCCAAGATGACTGGCGAAGTGATACTATTAGCTGATTACATTGACACACAAACTGTCGTGGCGGTAGGAGGTACTCGGCCTATACCTTGATACTCTGTACCGGCAATGAGTCTCTCACCTCACTGGAGGTGCACATATTGTTAGGGTGGATCGTTAGGAGTGCTGATTTCCCTCCAGGTGGTTGTAAGTGGGCCGTTCAGCAGTGTATAGGTTTCTAAAGTGTGTTCCTTGGCCTGGCGGGTTGGGTTGGTCTTACTTTGGGGTCCTTACGGGTATACCACCTAGTGCAGTGGTGTCCAAACTTTTTGTACAATGGGCCACAACTCTCAATGTTGACTTGTTTGTTTAAAAATCATAACCTTGAATACATAGTTTGAAAAAAAATATATAAATGTTCTAGTTTTATTAATAAAACACACTACTCCATCATATTCAAAATACTAATTACAGAAAATATCCACATCAAAAGGAATTAGGCTTAAAATTTAGAACTTGTTTTTATACAGTTCTCTAAAATAAAATGTTAATGTGAGACTTGGCACTGCTTTCCACCAACAAGTTTTCCAAAGTTAAGGTATTATCGACGAAGTTGCAACACGCAGTGAACTCTCCAGATGACCATCCATGGTTCACGATCTTGACATGCTTCATCCTAGAGAAGACTTGCTCTCACAAATATGGGCTACCAAATAATGAAGTCATTAAAATGGCATGTTTGTGAATTCTAGGATATGTTTCCTGCAAGACGTATTTCTTGTAGAAATCCAACAAAGAAAAGTTGATAAACTTATCTTTTAAGTCTGACACACACTGAATAGCAACACACTCCATTTGCAGGTCATCTGGAATGCCGTCGATACTAATGGAGAATGGACACGAATAGATGTTTAAACTGGCAGTATTCTTCTTGAAGTCTTGGAATTTGGTGTCTAATTGTTCCATAAGTTCCGGAATAATTCGGAATATTTTTGAGAGTCTGAAACAGTATGCTTCTGCAGAGCTGGGAAGTGTGCAAAGTTATTTTTTCTTATCTGTGATTCCCAAAAATGCAATTTTGTTTCAAAGGCCTTGAAGTGATCAACCATAGAATTTATGAACTGATCTTTACCTTGGAGGCGTAGATTCAGTTTGTTCAAGTGTGTAGTTATGTCCACTAGAAATGCAAATTCACATATCCATTTATCGTCATCGAATTCCACCACTGGTTTACCTTTTTTTCTCATGAATATTTGTATTTCGTCCTTTAGCTCGAACACTGTTTCAGTATTTTCTCACGACTGAGCCATTGGACCTCAGAATATTAAACTACATCTGCAAATTCTGTCTCCAAGCTGTTCAAGAAGTCTTAAAACTGCCTGTGGTACAAACCTTTAGAACAGATAAAGTTCACTACTTTAATAATGACTGCTATTATTCTTTCAGCCTTCAGGAACTTCGCACATAGATTATCTTGGTGAATTAAACAATGGTATTGTATAACAAGAGTTATTTCCAACATTAGTTGCCTCTTCTTGAATTAACTTCACTAGCTCCTTTCGTTTCCCTACCGTTGCTGGGGCTCCATCAGTCGTTACACCTGAAAGATTTGTATATTTCAAGCGAAGGTGGTTCAATGTTGAAGTTACCTTCTCCAATAAATCACGAGCTTTTGTGGTACCTTTCAGAAGCATTAACGCTACTATTTATTCCGTTATATTGAAATATTTATTAATCCTACATACTAAGATTTCTAATTAAGCTGTGTTACTGACATCAGTACTTTCATCCAGCGCCAGTGAATAATACACAAAATTGTAAGCTTTTGATATTAAAGTGCTCTGTATGCTGGTGGCTAACTCATCAATACGGTGAGCAACACTCTGTCCTGACAAACTTATTTTAGCAAATTGAGACTTTTTCTCAGGACATATTATGTCAGCAACATGCTCAAAACATTCTTTTTACAAATTCGTTTTCTGAATAAGGTTTCGATTTTTTCGCAATGATTTTAGCCTCTACGTAGCTAGTTTTTGACCAATTTTTCTGACTGGAACAATGCATTCTTGAAAAGCAACTGCTGACCTAAAATTTTACGTTTTAATTCAGACACTTTGTCTTCACGAAATTGACCTTTAAACTTGTCAAACACAGATGCATGTTTAGTGTTTTAATGTCTCTTAACATTAAACTCCTTGAAAACTGAAACCGCCTCATTGCATATCAAACAAACTGGTTTGTTCTTCATTTCAGTAAAAAAAATTTGGTTCGACCACTGCTTTTGAAATGTCCTACATTCGTCAGTAACTTACCTTTTCTTACTTGATACGGAAGCAATGACCAGTAATTACACTGTATTAATACAGTTAAATAAAACTAAGCGTCTTACCAATGTAGACAGCTTACAGTCCCACATTCATCCAAATCACATTGGGAAATCAACTGCACAAACAAAACTACTGCCACTAGCTATGACTGAACACCTGTACATAATAGGCGAGACTGACGTGCAACCCGAGGAGGAATGGAAGGGTGTGGTTTGGAAGGGTTTGCTGACTTTCCGTCCACCTGTTGTTTCTCACTGCTACTCTTCAAGGTCGTGCTAGTCCTATGGGGTCGTCCTAGCTCAATGGACCATGTGGATTGTTTCCAGCCAACACTTACTAATCACATGTAACATACCACTTGCCTGATACAAGAATAACTCCTGTGAAATTATGTTTACTTTTGAAACACAAAATTTTTCTCATACATAACTAAGCCTACGCTGGCTGCATTACTTGACATGGCGGGCTTAAGTCCGCGGGCCGTATTACATGACACGGCGGGCTGCATGCGGCCCATGGGCTGCGGGTTGGACACCCCTGGCCTAGTGGAAGCGTTGCGTTTGAAGGGAGGGGAATCAAACCCCAGGGAGTGTGACTTTGCTCACCATGAAGATTGCCAAGATACGGGATGCCAGCTGTGCAGAAGAATGAAATACCGTTAGTGGGGTTGGAGATGATAATGGAAGGGGAATGAGTCAGACTTTCCTCGGGTAGTTCCTACTCTGGGTCTCGTTGACTTCGGGACATCTGACAGCCTCGTAGGCTTACGAGAAGGAACAAAGTTATGTGGAGGGGAGGCTGTCCGGAATTTTGGTGTAGCTTTGGGAGGTATGGCGAGTTTAATTACCTTTCAGGCTGCCATTCGGATCGTACATGTCTTTGGTGGTGCAGTGTCACTAATGTGGGTTGGGGGAGGTGGCTCTCTCCCCCTCTTTCACCCTCTCCCTCTCTCTTCCCCTCTCTTCCCCTCTCCCCCTCTTGTATCTCTCTCCCTCCCCACCCTCTTCATCACTCCTCTCCTCCATCCCCTCTCTTTTCACTCCTCTGTCTATCTCTCCCTCCCCCTCTTTCACTCCCTCTCTATCTCCCTCCCCCTCTTTCACTCCCTCTCTTTCCACTCTTCCCTTTCCCACACTCTCCCCTCTTGCTCTCTCTCTCCCCCCTCTTCTCTTCACCATGCTCGCCTTCCACAGAGGCAAACCGGGTTCAATCCTCGGCCGGGTCACCGAGTGGGAATCGTGCTGGACTATGTCATTGGTTGGCGGGTCAGGATCTCCCATTTCCCCCCGCCCCTTCATTCCGGTGTTGCTCCATATTCACTTCAATCACCCTCATCGGCTCTCAAGACCTCGCTGTTAAGAGCCTCTTAACTCTCTTCGCTCACTCTCTCCACCCTTTCCCCTACTTCCCTCTCCCCTATTCTCCCTTGCTCTGTCTCCTTCTCTCCTTCTCCCCTTCTCTACCTATCTATCTATCTCTCTCTCTCTTTCTCCCCCTCTATCTTTCTCCCTCTCTCTTTCCCCCCTCTATCTCTCTCCCTCTCTCTTTCCCCCCTCTATCTCGCTCCCTCTCTCTTTCTCCCTCTATCTCTCTTTCCCTTCCCTGCCCCCTCTCTGCCACCCCCTCTCTTCCTACCCCTCTCTTCCTACCCCTCTCTATCTCTCTCCCCCTCTTTATCTCTCTCCCCCTCTATCTCTCTCCCCCTCTCTATCTCTCTCCCCCTCTCCATCCCTCCCCATTCCCATATCCCCCTCTCTCCCCCTCTCCCTTTCCCCCTCTCTGGCCATCCCCCTCCTCTTCCCCCCTTTTTTCTTCTCCTCCCTTTCCTCTCTCATTATTATTGAAGGTGACCGAGTGCAGGGTCCCTCTGTCAATACGTTAAAAATAAAAATCACACTTAACTTTGGATTAAAATCGGGCTTCGCCTCTTGGAGAGAAACCGGCTTCAAAACTCCAGATGTTCCCTCCGTAATTATTTCACAAATAGCAAATATACAGGCAATAATCGATCAACCTTGTCTTTGCCCATATAATAGTTATGTTCATATAAGTAATAAGCGTTGTTTTCCATGATCGTTTGCATATCTACCCAAACACTTCAGTACTGGGGCCGGCAGGTATCTTAGGCGTGTGAGCTCTCTAGTCATGAGGGATTTTCTCTTTCTGACCCAGTTTCCCCGTTCTCCGGCGATCTCGCTTACCCGCACTGAGACGTGCCCAGATACCTGCAGATAGCAGTAAGTGCATATGATATATATGGTGGACATAGCAGTGAAAACTCCAAGGTACACATTGTTTCCTAATTTTAGTTCATTGGTGCAAAAAAAATTTTAATTCAATATTACATTCAGAATTTTAGGATGTAAAAAAAATTATTTTCCTTTATAATATTAGGGGAGATCCTTGTACCTTGCGACATTTTTTATAAATTTGCAAGAAAAACTACCTTTTGTACCCATTTTGTTAATGAAGTGATTGTCAGAGCATAATTATGTTGTTAAGTATCTCATAAAAATGTTAAAACCTATCTAGCTCATTTATATATTTTTATATAATTTATAAAACAGTAGCATGCAATATGTCCCAACATACAGTACATTGCACGCGTGTATCTTGGGACGTGGCATTTGGTACTTTGGGACAGTAAACCAAACATCCAAAGAGCTGTTTGTAGAAAAAATCATTTGAAATTAATGACTTGAAACTATACATGTGTTACACTAGTAATAATACATGCACAGTAACATCTGTAGTGTGAATATTGATAGGAATAATTGTTCAAATGTAATGTTTTAAGTGATGACGGCAAATAATAAAATTAATGTTCACTATAAAGGTGACTAAAAATTAACACATATTCATAAGGGATATTTCACTGCACATTAAATTTTTCAACACAGACTGGGAAAGAAATTTGTGATTGTCTCCTAGCAGTTCTACCAACAATAACCAGTTGTGGCAGTTTCAGAATAATATTACATTTAGAAGTTGCATAAATGTCACATTTATCGTCATAAACAAATTTGTTGGAACCTATGAGGCACTTCAGATATTTCACTTGGAGTTCACCTTCTTCAGCAGCACCAACAATGTTAACAACATAATGCTGAATCATTTTTTTTCCACTTAAGCTTGGTTCGCAACCATCCGTCACTTCTGTCAGTCGCCCGACCATCAGTCAGCCATCCGTCAATTTTTTCATCCGTCAATTGAAAGCGACTCGTAACAGTCCGTCATCTGTCAATCCATCAGGCCAGAAAATTTTTAGTTGTACCACCCAACAACACTAACTTTCTCGCTCACTGACAAATGTTTTTAATGAATGTAATATATTTGCTTTCCGTAACCTAATTTATCAGCATTTCCTCAGAAAATCTACAAGTCATCTTCAGTGCAATTCAAAGGTGAAACGTAAAATTTTCTCATTTTTCCTTCTCCCTCTTGCTTGACATCCCTCCTGTCCCCTCTATCTTCCTCGTCAGCCCACCACCACAACCCATTTTGCTTCCTCCCTTTCTTGTTCTTTGTCATTCCCTTCTGCCGCACCCACCCCTTCTCCATGTGTGTCTCTCCCCTCTTCTCACTCACCGTTGCTCCACACAGCTGCATGGCAGTGGTTGGAGGAGAAATACGGAGGAGGAGAAGCGCTATGTAGGCTGGGTGGTCGGTCTACCGGTATTTTTAGAATGCAATATATATATATATATATATATATATATATATCTATATCTCTATCTCTATCTATCTATATATATCTATCTATCAATTTGGTGCCACCTAATACTTAAAATATTTACAA
This sequence comes from Dryococelus australis, assembly GCA_029891345.1. Taxonomy (NCBI): domain Eukaryota; kingdom Metazoa; phylum Arthropoda; class Insecta; order Phasmatodea; family Phasmatidae; genus Dryococelus; species Dryococelus australis. Next base: position 92,439,599 of record CM056999.1, on the reverse strand, counting down.
ACATGCGGGCTGCACTCTCCTACTTGAAATGAAATATTTGAAAAAAAATATGTATATATTTTACTCATGCGGAAGTTGAAATAAAAAGCCAGGTGAAGGCAACCTGGTAAAAGATGTGAACGTGTTGTAATTGAATCAAATTTGATATTTTAAATAACAAAATAATTTAAATATCTTCAGTGGTTATTCTAACATTAATTAGGTGAGGATGTCCTGAAGGGACCTAGATGTGTATTCAATTGAGGTCTTCCTTATCCAACTGGTGAGGAGGTAGCCGGGCTAGGGTCTTATCAGGGTGTCCAAAAGAGATACGTCATGTTCTGCAATACCTGATTGGGCGAGGAGGATAGGTATTGAGGGAGTGATCAGGACTACGTGCTGGATCCTCTGGTGTCCGATGACAACCCTGGTGCTGCAGGCGGAGCCGCCAAAGAGGTTGAAGGCCTCTGGTTGGTGTTGGTCCTCCGGGTGGTTGCTAGAGGCGGCCAAAGAAGTTGCAGACCTTGTGGAAGATGGCAGTTCTCTGGAGCTGTCAGCATCATTGTTGACGACTGGGCCTTTCTGCAGTCACCGGTGCAGGCGAGGGACTCTGTTCTGGTGCTAGCACCTTCGGTTTTCACAGTCATGTGGTGCAGCCATTACTCCTGAGGCCTAGGCTAGGGTGCCTTTTATAGTTATTTTTCTAAAAGCTTCTTGGTGCTCAGAGGGGAGCGGGGGAATCAGCCCCGCCTCTGGGGTGGAGCTTGTGACGTCACATGCATGAACGATGGATCTTTATCTGCGGTGGTGCTCGGCGTAAGGCATTGACATCTTGCCCTGATGCTCTCGTGAAGGCTGTGACTTTGGCGGGCGGCTCACATCCCCACTGTGGCAAAAAATTTAAAGTGTGTGCTGTGCATTAAGCGGGAGCAGTAAAGTAGTAGGAGCGCTTCTTCGGAGAAGGGCCTTGACATTGCAACTTTTAGTAGGGTTTGGGTGCTTGGTAAAAGCAAGGAACACGTGGTTATTTGATGAGTTGAGTCGCTGCCAACTGAGGTTGGGTTACGTATCCTGTCTTTATTACAGTTTTTTTATCTTGGGAGTGTCTTTCCTCTTGGAGAGTAGCCAGATGGGGCGTAGTCATTTATTTTAAGTGCGCTTTCTCTAAGCGCGATATGCATCACGGATCAACTTTTAAGATGGAAACTTAGTCTTTCAAGAGCAACAATTTTTTGTATAAGTTTTGAGGATATTTTATAACCTTGTGACATGATATTGATTATAAAGTAATAAAAATTCAAATTATTTTAAAAAATTACATTAATTATTTTTAATATAAATGAGACTTTTAATTAATAATATTGATTCTTATAATTTCAACATTTATTTTCACATAGTTTGGTTTGCGTTCAAGTATTTCTTGAAGTTGTAGGAGTGTCATGTTGGCGATTTTGAAATTCAACATTTTGTTTACCTGCTTCAATTATTTAACTTTTCTCTATTTTGACTGTAAATTTTATCTCAAAAATTGAAATTGAAATACTATTGAACAACATACAAAAATAGAAAGAAAATATTCTCGTAACATTCTGATGACATGGACACTTATTTTAACCTGTAGTGTAATGTATTTAGTTCTTTTTATTTATCTTATTAAAGTAAGTTCCCAACATTTTCATACTCTTCCCAGTTATAATTTTAGATTCTTAAACATTCTTAAAAAAGTATTTTTATTAAGTTAAAGTAGTAAATTAATTAGGAACCTTTACTAGTAGATGCTGTCAGATGCCTTTTTGGTGTGTATCTGACCCAATATGTTCTCCATTACTTACTATTTCTTAAGTAAAACGCATATGATGTACTATTTCAAACTTACGGCGGTAATGTGGAGCCTAGCTTCCTTGAATATTGATACTTCTGTTGTACATTATGTTCTGTGTGTTAATTTTTTTTATGTACTCTGCCTCTATCTGTATTGTTTTAAGTATACGTTTGCACTAATAACCATGCTTATTTGATAATAAAACCCCTTGTTACTGTTTAGTTGGAATTTTTCAAACTGTAAAAAAAAATAAATAAAATAAATATTGTGTTATGGATGTGGTTTTGGCATTGCAGAGATGAAGTGCATGAAAATGCAACGTATGAAAGTTTGGAAGAAATACATGTTTTGGCGCTGGCCCATGTTCTGAGACGGCCGATCATCATCATTGCAGATGTGATGCTGAAGGTGCGGTAGGTGCTGTGTAGTTCTGGATATTAAATCTGTGGTGAAAGTGGAGATTTAGGCTAAGCAATATAATGTGTACAAATGTGCTTTAGTTTTATTTTAGAACAGCTAGCAGATAGTTTAATGTGCCATTTTGAGTTGTCACATTGTTATTGTCTTCGTTCATACGACCTAAAACAGTATAAGTTAAGGTAAAGCACTGCCTGGAACGGCTAGACAGAAAGATTTAAAGTCAGTAAAATTAATGTAATTCTATTACTTTAATTCACATTAAATAGCTTTACATCCGGATTATCCCCACGGGCTGCTGCAACTGAAACTCCATCTGCTGCTGTTGAAGGACCTCGGTGGGCTGAACTATCATCGGGTCTTGAACCAAGGGCAGGTCACTCCTACTGGTACCTTCTTCTCTCGGTTGATGGTGAGGATGACGGGATGAACGGCACCTGGAAGCTTCCGGGGCGGCTGAAACAAAGACTGGGAGGGAGTTAAGGAGCTAGTCCCCACCCATTGGCTAGCAGCTTTAGCTCGTTCCCGTGGGGTTAATTGGCAGAGTGCCTTACTTGATTGGGTACAACCCCAGGTAGACTAGTAGTTGCTTGTCATTCCCTAATGTCCTTTCCACCTGTCTTGGTGACGCGCATTAGGTTCATCAAACCTGGGTTTGGAAGATAGGAGCGGGCAACGTGCATTCCCTATGTAAATGTGTTCTATGTGTTCTGCCATCTAGGTGCACTTGAAAGATGCTGAGTACAACCGTATTCCTCAACTGGCAATACAAATGGTGCAGTGGTTGAAGAACGAGTTTCCTTGGGGCGCTCCAATAGCTTTGACGGGTAGTGGTAGTTGCTGGGCGACCATTTCCCCTCTCACCAGACGTGTAAGGCGAGAAAATGACATTGTACCTAGCCATGATGAACTACAGTCGAGTGTAACCGATGGTAACCAACATCCGCTGACCAAGAGAGAAAAAATACCGTATTTACTCGTGTATAGCGAACCCTTTTTCCCCCAAAGTAAAGGAAAACATTTCTGGGGTGCGCGCTATACACGGAAAAAAAAGTGTACGGGGGAGTGGTAACCATAAATTGTCTCGGGATGTTGAGGGAAATGGCAGGACTGTCTGTTGTCTCATTCCTCTCTCAGCAACCCTTCTGTTATGTGTAGGTCGCAATGCCGCTCCACCCCTTCCTCTCGACAACTAATGGCATCCTGTCATGCTGCAAACCAGAGCTTCTACATGTTTACTGCCCCCTCCCTCTTGTAATATCACCCAGATGTTGTGCCAGTGGATAATTCCGCCTTCCGTCTTTGTTTCCGTGGAAGAGTTTAGAGAGCCACGTTTGATGGGGGAAAAAAAGGGGGTGGGGGAAGAAGGGGCGAGGAACCCCATTTTTTTTTAGAGTAAGATAGGGTGACATTATAGCATGACAAAAAAAGAGAGCCGGTCACTGCTAAAAGGTGAGAGGAGAAAAAAGAAAAACTAAGCCGGAAATGTTGAGTAGTAGGAGCTTGAGGGTTCCGGAATTTAGGGTTCCGGAATTTTTTTATTTTGACTTTTTGCACCAAAGTTATTTAATAAAAGTATTTTCCAAACATATCACAATCACCACACATTAATGTAAAAAAGAATAATTTGTTCCATGCTTACTAACAGGGCGCCACAAATTTTTGGTGCTATTTTATTTTTAAAAATTATTTCCCTGGAACTTCTTGCAAATCATGGTGTGCGCTATACATGTGTAGATGCGGTACGAAAATGGTGCTCTAGTTGCTAGGCAACCACCTCTCCTCACACCAGTCATATAAGAGGAGGAAGCGTAGCCATGTTTTGCTCCAAGCGCTGGACTGGACAGAAGGAAATTTGCCGCTCTTATCACCCATTTCACTTTTGGTTTTCAGACATTTTAATAAACAAACATTATAGTAATTTCCTTGAAGTCGCAAGATAAAATAAACTGAGAAATCACAAAATGTATACTGAGCTATCATTTTCTTTTAAGTTTGTTTACAATGACACCACACACACACACACTCACACACTCACTCACACACACTCACTCACTCACTCACACTCACTCACTCACACTCACACTCACACTCACTCACACACTCACCTCACTCACCACTCACTCACACTCACTCACACTCACTCACACTCACCACTCACTCACTCACACTCACTCACTCACTCACACTCTCTCTCTCTCACTCTCTCTCTCTCTCTCTCTTCTCACACTCACACTCTCTCTCACACATTGACTGCCCTCCTGAGTTCCGTCGGTGATCCTGCCACGGCGTGTTTTCTACTTGATTAGCCCGGTAGATCTTGGGAAGTTTAGAAGGGAACCGCTTCGGGGAGGAATCTCGTCTGAGGGGAGGGGAGTCTAACCCCAGAGTGAGTTGGACCGTGAACGCCTCCCGTCCGGAGGGCACCAGTGATACAAGGGGTTTGTGTCGTAAATCCTTACTAATCGATAGTAATAATTGTGATGGGGATCCTTTCGAAGGGGTTGGCTCTATACGCTATGGTAGGCTTGGGCATCGACAGGGGATGTAATTTACGGAGATGGAAGATACACTGGTTTTATGGGTGACTTGATATGGTAGCCGTCTGACACGGACCACCTTTCCGGAGGCGTGACGTATTGTGCACATATTTGGTAGTTTTTTACCTTTCTCCTCCTTATGGAGTGCTATGTTTGTGAGAGGTGCTGGTGTCTGGCTGGAGGTAACTTACAAGTTCATGGTCTGGCCATGGCCAACAAATATCCAAATAGGCATCAAGTTCGGATTTGTGTTCGAGCAGGATGCTAGGTGAAATGGGTCGTGGTGTAAGTTCTGGGTTTGCAGGTGGGGGCGTGTCCTTATGCTTAATTTCTGCTTCCACTTGAGCGTTAATTAGTCGCTGTAGAGCCCGCCGCTCATTACGTGGATTACGGCTATGATTGCCACCTTTTCTACCGTGCATTTAGGCCAACCTTCTGTCTCTCCTGCAGACGTTCATTCTTCAGAAATACCAGAAGCACTGATGGTGAGATGTGCAGTTGGGAATTATGATGCCACTGAGTTCAGGCGAGGAAGCACCAGAAACCCAGGAGCAGCGGAATGTCTTTTCGGACTCAAAGCCTTATTGAAGGCTCATCTCCTGTGGAGTTCGGCACGCCTCACGACTGTTCCTCAGTGGGATTTAAATGCACACAACAACCTTACAAGAATAAAAGAAAATAAATTTAAACCAAATCTAAAGAGGAACTATTTCTATGGCGACCACATGTCGGAATCTGGGCGGGCAGTATAATTCATAATTAAACGTGTTAATTGTTGTTGTGTCTGAAGCTGTCCAGTGTGGAGTCAATTCTATTGTCACATAAAGAGTAGTCTGCCACTGTTGTGACTTGCCCCGAACTCTTGCTAGCTCGTGCGTGGGGTAGAAGTTGCCCGTAGGGTGCGCAGGCGCGCTGCGCAGCAGTGTTGGTTTTTCATTGGTTAAGGACATTTGAGTTATAGGCCATCATACTTGGGATTAACTATTAAAAAACCTAACGATTAAAGTTTCTGTGGCAGATTATTGTTGTTGAAGATAACTACTTGGAAACCTAATATTGCGAAAAATAATAAAATAGCAAACAGTACTTTTGCATGATAGATACACCAACCACTATACAAATATTGGCACTAGCGCTATCTGGACGAAGTGAGACATGTGGCATATAACATCATTGGTGGCACTACTGTCTCAACCAGCTTTATCGATACTTACATTCGCAGTCGCACAGTTATATTTTGTTCTGTCTGGTCTTCAACATTGTGCTGGATGTATTGATGTTACAGTATTTTAAAAGTTTTATTTGAATGGTATTTATTTAAAACTTTTATTATGTCGTCACAGTGGCCGGGTATTGCATCTTATTTTCAACAAACCGAAAGTGATGGAAGCAGTACCAATTTGACCTTTAAGTGTGTTTTATGTGCGCCAAAATGTTAATATATCAAGTCGTCTGTTACCTCTGCATCCAATATTTAAACACACATGAAGGTTATTTGTGGAAATATTATAATTTATGTCTTGGATATACGTTTTCCGACAGGCGAGGCAGGATGGCTGGTAGAAACTTTGAAATGCAACTGCTTGTGAAATTCAACAATTTTTTCAGTAAGTAGTTTCAGTTTTCATGATTTTGACTGACAAAAAGAAACCATTTGAATTATGTAATTTTCAGAAACTGAACCAAAATGGCAATTTTAAAAATGTTTTAATATTAGTTATGTATGGTATTTCTTTGTAATAAATTTATCAGTGAAAAAATTCTTTAACTTTCATTTTATGCTATCATTTTGGGATTATTGAACTTTTAACTTTAATCAGTTATTTTTTTCAGAAGTTAACTTTAAACTTTAATCAGTTAATTTTTTCAGTCATTAACTTTAACTTCAATCAGTTAGCTTTTTTGGTTAACCTTCCCAAGTATGTAGGCCGTCCACTGTGTGTAATGTGGGTTTTATATAGTTTGTGTGTGTCAACAACACTGATCAATTTTCTTGGCCAAGTTATTTTGTGTTCATGACAATTTTAATTTGGTATAGAAAAGTCCTGGTATCATCAAGTATTTGAATCTTAGGAATGTTTTGGTATCAAAACTGGTATTGAATATCAAGAAAATGTGGTATCGACCCATCCCTATTCATTAGTTTAGTATTTTTTGGTTGTAATGTGTGGTACTGAGTTCAAATGTTTAATTTCTGCCATATGCCAACTGGTGGCCATCTGTGAACAATTTATGAAGTTAGTTACAGTAGTTATTGTGTGGGTAGATGTCACACAGGTGAAATGTCACAACTAAAAATTTATTTTGCTAACATTTGCTTTTCTAACCATTATAACAAGCACATTAGGTGCACTCAAATTAATCTCAAGCGAATGGGCTAGGTGATGTGTGAAGTTGGCGTCACTTGTGTTTACCACAGCTGGATGCATTTGAATAGTACTTATAAGTAAAAAATATGTTTGGTTTTTTTATTATTCTCTTTCACTCAACAAACGTCAAATAAAATTTCTTATAATAACAGGCATTCTAATTACAAAAGTGTTGTTTCAGTACTAAAAAAAACTAATATTACTCATATTTAACCATATTTTTGTTTGTGCAGAGTTGTGTTTCTCATTGGTATTAAATACCTATTACTATTATTCCAAAATTATTTACTTTGAGGATATGTCAAATGCTAGACTGCTTAATTTAGATTGTTAAAACTTATGAATAGTTAATGATAATGGCGATTAGTATTTATCTTGTATGTATCAATGAGCATAGTCTTGTATCAACTCCCAAGGTTGTTATGTTCTCAACATACATGTTTTTAATAACAAAATTTCATTTTTCCCAGTCGATTAGCATGTTAAGTTATACTCCTGCAGCCAAATTACATGCATTGCATTAAATGTGCAGTGGATGCAATCAAATTGTGAGGTTATAACCCACGAACGATATGCCAATAATTAGAGGGATGACTAGTAAAAGTATTGATATTACGGATATACAGTATCAGTTATTGGCTGTTGGTCATCACTATTATGTACTTCACTGCAAACAAGTGATATATTTTTGCAGAGGGCTGTGTGTGCTATGTATAGATGCGCATGCATAATTTCACAATAGAACTATAAATAGCTGTGCATTTATTATTTTTATAGAGAGAGCCCCAGAGACATCAGTGTTTTAAATCTAGGGCAGGAAGTACTAAAAGTGGATATTCAAAATAAGTGTATTAATAGAATTTAAATACTGTATGCTTGTTGTGATGAATGTAGTTTTATAGTGTCTTAGTGATTTTTTTCCCCTCAATTTGTTAAGCAGGATGTGAATGGCGAGGATTTAGCACCAATACCTTTTGGTGGCATTTATTTACCTTTGGAATGCTCTTCTGTAGACTGCCATCACATTCCTTTAGTTCTCACTTACGATGCTGCACACTTTTCCTCACTGGTCACCATGGAGAAGGAACATTTTGGAGATGGAAGTATGCAACCACCAGGTAAGTTAACTTTTTTTTTCCTAATGCACTGCTTCAGGACTGTAAAGTAAACTGTTTATCTTCAGTCAACCTACTACTAACACCTTCAATAACTGGGAATGTTTTCCAACAAATTATATCTCAGAATCCAAAAATAACTTGATAAAGTTAGCACCACTTATTGTATTACATACTGAAATGTGATCGCCCTCAAGTCTGATAAATCACTGGCCAGTGGTCATGAAAACATGTTTGTATATATTCTCTTATCAGAGTTGCAACGTCGCAGAGTACGTAGTTCAAGCGATAAGCTGTCAACACAAATTATCTCATATGAGGTTATCAAAGTTCACATGATACAAAGTCTAAGTATTTGAGAACTACATGCAATATATGGCTGAAATGACCAATTTGGAAATGTTTCCCCGTCAGCGGCCCGTAAAACTAGGGCCGCTGCCACGGTCCTTCCTGTATATATTAAAACCCTTTAATATACATTATCTCTCGTATAATCACATTTAGAACAACATAACAAATACATACCGGTGATTACAAGCCAATTCTACATACCTAATATTCTCATATTACCACAAGCACCTGTTAACTTTCTATACATATAAATTTGATACCCAATATTAAATTTGATTTTCTTTCTTGAATACATAACAGGGTTTCCAAGTGATCTTATAATAGCAGTACTACTACTACAACCTTCATTAACTGGAAATGTTACCCAACAAATTATATCTCAAGAATCTATTTCACTAATGTCTTTTGGTTTTGGGTCTTTAGAATTATTTGCTCGTCTGAAGAAACGGAACTCTAAGAAACTAGAGCCAGTTTTTCAGTAATTCCTTGTAGTGCAAGTCTAAATAACAATGGCAATAATATATAACTTTCTTCAATGTCCACAACTTGTATAGTCCACTCCATATCATCTTTCTTAAAGTCCTTTTCAATAGCATGTATATTGCAAAACACCTTGGAAAATATGAACTTCCACCTCTACAAAACCTGTTAACGTACATATTGACTAGGAAAGACAAAAAAATCCTTGAATTCTCTGAAAACATGAAACATACTAAATTACAACCACAAGGGTGTATTGTCCCTAAAATCCCCCTAAAGAGGGATAAATGTTCACTGTCAACAGTCACAGTAAGTACAGTAGAACCTCTGTATTACAAACCCTCATAGTTCCCGAGAATAAGGTCGAAATAGGGGTGGGGTAATGAAAAATTTGGAAAATTTTGGGCCGATTTTGCCCCACCCCTAACCCCTATGCCTCCAAACTTGCCAGTTCATGTTCAATCGTCACTAGCGCATAAAAAACCACTTTTTAAATTAAATATAAATATGTATGTATATTTTAATAGCTGGATGTCTCCTGATTAATATGATACCCAAGAAAGGCATATTGGACCACCCCTTGTAAAAAAGAATGCGTCGACGCAGTATGACATGGCCATTAAAAGTGTGTGAAAAGATTAGCCTATATATTATTAAAATATAACTAAACACTGCTGGAGATTCCTTACGTTTGAAGCAAAACACAGAACTTTATTTATTGATAGTATATATGAATATAAATACATTGGATCACTCGTGTGCTGGGGCTAGCAGCGAATACATTGCTGTGTACATGTAGCTGGGCGAGAGCCTAGATCCTCAGCAGCACGGCCGGGCGTGCAGACTGCATCTGTCGATTGGTCCTAGATCCTCGGGGCTGGGCAGCTGTCGGTAAGCCGCTACAAGCTGGCGGGCGGCGCATCCGGCCGCCGCCAGTGCCGTCGTTACAGGGCCTGTTCGCTTCGTAACAGCGGCCCGTTGTTGATTAAACATGCTGATAGCTGCGATTCACGTCAATGTGTTGAATTTATACTAAATGTAGGCTGTGTTGGCCTCTGCACTGGCACGATGAGGCCCGGCAATGTTTACGGGAATATAAAAATTCAGTTCGGTCTTCTTGAAATATTAACTATCCCAAATTTTTCATCAAAAACTTCTGACGTGACCTATACACACACACGGCCTTGCTCGCCAAAAATGGTAACATTAGAACACATTTTATTTGCGCACACTTACCTCTAGGCTATTCATGGTAATGTGAGCACTTTTGAAAGCTCTCTCATTTGGAATAATAGTCAATAAATACATTCGATTTTAGCCTTAGGCGTTAATTTCAGAGTATAGTGAAATATACACACTGTATTTATTACTTACATGGCAATATTTATTTTGAAAATTTTGGTTAAAGGATAAAAATTGGCTGAAAGGAAAAAGTAACTAGGACTTCAAAAGTGCTAACTTTACCACAAACAGTGTATACCTTTATTCACTTTAAATTCATATAAAATAGACTTCACAAAAAAAAAGTCCCACCAAAAATATTAGTATATTATGAAGGCATGTGCTCATATAAACTTAAAAAAAATCATTACAAAGCGAACTTGAATTCAATACATACACTGATTAAAACTAGTCTGTAATGTGCCACTTTTTTACAACAAAAGAGGAGGGATAATGGAAGTGAAAAAAGACTGGGAGGGTAAGGCAGAGGCAGCAGCATGTGACTTGGACAAATAATCCTCACTGACCAGGTCCCCCCCCCCCCCCCCCCCCCCCCACCTCTACTTCAACAATAAGCCAGTGTCCCCTTCTTCCATGAAGTAATTTATTGCTTCACGCTGCTTGGGACAACAAATGTCAAAGTCTATGACAGCAACTTGAGAAATTTGTGACCACTATCAGTAAAGGCTAGTTTCCCATAGACTGAAAACCGTGGATAATAGAAACTTGTACCACGGTTGGAGAACAGGTCTACAAAAACCAAATCCGCTCATAACTGAAACCGCGGTTCAAGATATCGCGGTTGTGGGGGAATTACTGTATATATTTTTAGATGTGCCTCAAAATTTTGACTTTTTTGACCCAAACATTTCACAATTCCTGGGGATTGAGTCGTAATCGAGAGGAGGTTGTAATAAATGGGGTTGTAATGGAGATGTTTTATTGTATGCAGTGAGTATTTTTCAATGAATCAACGTAGTAAGAAATAAGTATTTTTTCGTGTGCCGTATGGCTACGCTGCGACTCAATATACCTTGGTTTGCAGCAGAGCGGCGTTCACCCTCCGGTCCCCACTGGCTGGTAAGTATCGTATCTAGTATAAAAATAAAACTCAGAATCCTAATGTAACTTGATAAAGTTACCACCACATATTGTATTACACAATGAAATGTAATCTCCTTCAAGTTTGATAAATCACTGGCCACTGGTCATGAAAACATATCTGTATATATTCTCTTATCAGAGTTGCATCGTTGCAGGGTACAGAGTACATATTTCAAGCGATAGGATGTCAACACACATGATCTCATATGAGGTTATCAAAGTTCACATGCTACAAAGTCCAAGTGTGTGAGAACTGCATGCAATATACGGTTGAAATGACCAATTTAGAAATGTTTCCCCTGCAGTGGCCCATAAAACTAGGGTCGCTGCCACGGTCCTTCGGGAAGTATTATTTAATGAAACTTTCTATATATGGTAAAACCCTTTAATATACATTATATCTCATATGATCACATACACATATATACATATAGACCATTCACGATAAAGTGAGCACTTTTGAAAGCTCTGCTTAAGTTCTACTTTCTTGTACATTATGTATCTTTCCACCACATGTTAATAAACTCGATGTTTACATTTCAGGACTGCTAAATGTAACATGTATATTATATATAAAACATGTAACATGTGATGTATATAACTCATTATATATATATTATATATATATATATATATATATATATATATATATATGCATATATGTATGTGTGTAGTATATGTATGTATGTATATGTATGTATGTATGTCTATATATATATATATATATAGACATACATACATACATATACATACATACATATACATACACACATACATATATGCATATATGTGTGCATAAATATATATATATATATATATATATATATTATATATATATATAGACATACATACATATACATCATATACATACATACATATACATACACACATACATATATGCATATATGTGTGCATAAATATATATATATATATATATATATATATATATATATATATAAGCACAACTTTAACGAACTTCAAGTTAACGAACACTTCACCATAATGAACTTATTATTTGGTCCCGCCAAAACACCATACATTTATATGCAAATAACTTTGCTATACAAAATTTTTGGTAAAAATTTACGGGATGTTTATTCAATATTCACGTTAACACACACTTTGTAATTGGTATAAAATGTAAAAAACTGCAAAATTACATTAATTTTTTTATTTGTCGATGTTAAAAACATAAACAAACTGTAACTTTTTTTTTTTTTTTTGGTGATAACTTATGTCATAGATGATACAATACATTGGTGTGACAAAAATCGTAAAGCGCAACGCTACTGTTGTTTTTTCGTTGCAACTAATGCACTACATCATTGTGTAGGCACAGATAAGAAGCCTCTGACTTCGCCGAAGTTTTACGTACAACAAAATACTGTCGCTATATCTCTGGTATGTTCTCTCATCGGCATATTTTACCGTGAAATGTGAATGAGGTAACCTTAACCTCTAAGCGTATTTTCACTGAATTGCAAATAAAGTTTACTATCTTTTAACAAGTTCGTTCTTGATTATTTGCTATAATTAAAGCTGTAGATAATGGAGGGGAAAAAAAAAGAAATTGCCATGGAGTTCGGTATAGCGAAATCTACATTGTCATTGGTAATAGGTCAATGTTCTGAAATAGAGCAAATAAATTTTTTATCACCCGACCAAAAACGTGACACACCTCAAACAAAGTGACAAGTTCATAGGCAAATATTTAAAAATCCTGCCACTATAGGTAAAACATACCATTTGCATGTTGCTCACAAGTACCTTTAGTATCAATATATGCAGAAAAGTCCGGGTTGAGAAATTTTATTTTTATGCTGCGAACCTCTGAAGTTCGCAATTTGAAAACACACTTTGAACAAAGTGCCGAGTTAATAGGCGAATATTTAAAAATCAAGCCACTTAAGGTAATACAAACAATAAACTTGTTGCTAACACGTGCCTATAGTATAAGGGTATGCAGAAAAGTCCGAATTTCCGAGATTTCATTTTTATGTTGCGAGCCTTTGAATTTTGCAATTTGAACACACCTCAAGCAAAGTGCGAAATTCAAAGGCTCATAGTAGAAAAATGGAGGTTCGGAACCCTGACTTATCTGCATATCTTAATACCATAGACATGTGAAAGCAACGTGTTTGTATTACCTTAAGTAGCTTGATTTATAAATATTCGCCTCTGAACTCAGCACTTTGTTCGAGGTGTGTGTTCAAATTGCGAACTTCAAAGACTCGCAGAATAAAAATTAAATCTTAGAACCCAGACTTTTCTGCATATCTTGATACTAAAGACACTTGTGAGCAACATGCATATGGTCTGTATTACCTACAGTGGCAGGATTTTTAAGTATTTGCCTGTGGACTTGGGACTTTGTTCGAGATGTGTATTCAAATTGCGAAATTCAAAGGATTGCAGCATAAAAATTAAATCTCAGAACCTGGACTTTTCTGAATATCTTGACACTAAAGGCACTTGTAACCTACATGTAGTATGTTTTATTAACTTATTCTGTTTAGTTTTCATTTTATAAGTTTCTGAACATGCTACATTCGAGCACCCCTGTGAGCATTCATTCGAGCGCCCCTGTGAGCATTCCCGATGCAACCGTGTTGCACATGTGCGGTTCTTCTGCTGAGCGCGACCTGTTATCCTCTTGCATGCGGTGCGAGTCACAATTTTTTATATATATATATAAATTGTTTGGGTCATGTCAAAGTTCTGATAGACAAAAACTTTACACAACAAACAATTGAAAAATGAACGCCCTAGCTATGAAGTAATGGAAACCGTAAAAAAGCAAACATTAAACTTGGGTGGTCAACAAGGACCAACACGACACGTTAAAAAAGACACACATTAATTAAGCTGAAAAATAATTTGGAAGGGCAGCCGTATCCAGATTTTGATATAATTTAGCACAACTGCACACCCAAGGTACACCACCACTTGTCACACAAATTACCAAACATTTAAAAATTGTACCGCAAACTTAACGTTTCCCACAACTCACAGTTTTGTAAATGCCCCATCGCTCTGTAGCATGACTAGTAAAACATAAGCTCGAAAACATGGTAGCTATGTTTGGTTTCAGCTGACCGACGTTAAGTGCAACTAAGCCACCAGGAAAAAAACATACATCCTGGAGGCATAACGTAGCAGCGTAACATAGCAGATGTCTGAAGTATATAAAGTAGACATAGCAAGGCCGTGCAAGGCCTTAAATAAAAAAATTACAATGCACGAAGGAGAAAGGAAGATGGCGGGGAGGCAGAACAGCAAGTAAAGATGAGGGGATCTGAGCCAAGCAAAAAGTTCACCACTGCACAGAAGTAGATGGTGGTAATAAACCTAATGTGATGGTGCTAACGTGGCAGTATTTAAAAATATATTTCAACATAGGCCTATTATGTATATGTAAAATAAAAATAATTTACACTAAAAATTTTATATATATCAACAAATGCATTTGTGTATATGTACATATATTTTTTTGACACCATTACTCTGTGTTTGTACCCTTCTGAGACCTTCCAAAAAAGATAATATTTATACTGTGAATTGAAGTGGTCACAGAAGGGTATACCAGGCTTGTAACTGTCACCACCTTCATTTGTACAAAATAATTTTAAAAATAATGTATATTATTTATAGCTAAGTGAAATGCCGATCCGGTGATGGCCACATTTCCGGTGTCTCTTGTGGCCCAAATGGGTGCGACATTACCTTTTTGTCAAACCCACACAGACCTCAATAAACAAATTTTACAGGGAAAGTGCATGGACTCTCGTCATTGTTGTGGTTCCTTCATTGCTATTACTGCAGCAAAACTGAAAACTTAAGTGAGAAAAGTATTTAAAGAATATTACTATGCTTAAGAAAAATGGTTCATGCGTGCATACACAAAGCTGAAAGAAATGTCTTATTATTAATGTAAAACCAATACATATCCACAAATGACAGCACAATGATAATGTAAAGGACAAATTATAAAAGTAATACTTACAGGCAAGTTACTTTTATCTAGTATATGACCGACACACAACAAAATTACATATTAATATGTAACTTAATTTCTAAGATGTAAAACTATCTTGACACTTATATTAACAAGATTCCAAACATGTTGACATGTTACAATGACATTTATGTTAACAAGTAACTCAATATACATGACCTTATCGTACCATGCAACACACGTTTGAACATTTAGAACAATTTTTGCAAAAACTGTATATATTATGTAAAAAAAAATCACTAATATTTGTTTTATACTAGACACTAAAAACCAAATAACAATATCTTAAACAACATGACAAATACATTAACACATGTGGACTCCAATAACAAATAGTACCCACCCATAACAGATATATGTATACTACAAACAAGCAGCTGCAAAATGCAAATACCTTTACCTGGTCATACAAACCTAATCGCCACTGACCATCCAGCAACTACTGTGTAGTAGAACAGTCTTGTACCTCTGTCAGTAGCATTGCGAATACGTTATCGCCACTAAGCAATAATACAAATCATTAAAAATAAACAACTAGACCATGCATATATGCTAAGAAGCATTGAAGTTTTTCAGAATTTGTGGCATTTCAGTTAATTGTTAAAATATATATGAGAAGAATTAATATGGAATAAAAAATTCAAATAATGGAAAAATAATTAAAAGTAAAGACAAGAAACATGGTGAAAACACAAATCTATCGTACAAAGTCAGACCACAGCTTGAAGAATGTCTGATATGCAGAAATTGTAAACCACTACTTAATAGGTAAGTATACTGAAGCAATTTGCACATAGAGAAATGTAATATAACGCACAATAAATACAAATAAAAGAACACACACATATGGACACACAGTTTACACTGTTAACTAGCCATTATATACCAACACCTTGAAGTACAGCTACGACACACAAAAACATTGGATGTTTCAAACTACTGCAGGGACATAAGGAAATCACATGGTAAGGACCACTACACAGAACCTACAGGCACAGAAGAGGATGACACACAGGTATACCTCTCTGGGGCCACTAATTGGAGAGCTTCACTCCACATTGCCCTAACAGTTATATCATCAAACTTTCTGTCTCGGCCCATGTGACTATTGTAGTTCTGCTTGCACTGGGCCTAGACAAGTTCAATTGCATGGTAATGGAAATGGTATGGAGGAAGCCACAGTACCTCATGCCCGTGCGGATGACCCATGTCATCAATCACATACCTGAAAAATAATTTTAACACGTGATACAATGTCATAAAAGCTCTATTAATGAATGTCATTATGTTAAGAAGCAACCGAATGGAAGCTTTACTATACATAATGTAATGTATGGCCGTGAAGAAAAACATGCCGCACTGGGGGCAAATTCCCTTTTGCGACACCCAGCAATTCACCTTTCACTGCATGCGCAACAAACTGAATGTTGTGCTGCTTGAACCATGTTGCGAATGTCATCTTTCCTCCAGCTTCTGTTGGGAAATTTATCAAGCTGAAAGTATATAAAATAAACAGTTCTGAAAATAACTCAAATTGCAATAATATTTTTGTGTATGTCACTAGCTGAACAAATAGTTTGCCTTGTTTAAATGCAATTATGGTAAAAAGAATCCTACATTTGTGCCGAACCACATACCTGGGTGCTGTGATACGATGCGTTGTCCACGACGATAATGCTGGACTCCGGCAGGCTCTCAAAGAGCTGCTTCATCCACTCCTGGAAACTTTCCCCATTCATTTTGCCGCGGTAGTCACCCTTCTTCTGCCCTGAAACAAACACCAACCCGGCTTCTGGCACGAAGCCATTACGCCCTCTAGCATGAACAACAATGAACCACTTACCTTGGTCCACACAATGTCTCTTTCCTGTGTGGACTGTTTCGTCCTGCCAGCTCTTCTTAACAGTTCCTAAATATAACAAAGGCTGTGATTTATTGTTGTTGGTATACATACAACATTACGATATTTAAATATGCAAGTCACTGCAAATCTTTTGCAAAAATCCACGTTTCATCAATGAATATGAAGTTTGCGCCATTCGCCTTTGCATCCATGTACTTTCTCAAAAAAATAGCACATTGGATGACTATTTATTCCTTCTCGAGCATGGTTCGTCGCCCGTTCACAGTCATCCACTTGAAGCCCTTGTTCTTCAGAGGTGGTAGAGTTTGGTTCTTCCACCATAGAACTCAATCCCGCTGTCTCTCACCTCCTTCAGTAGCGTCGCCAAAGTGAAGTGATGTCCTTGTGAGGTCAATTGCAAAATTATCATAAAAATTATGTCACAATGGTAGCACGTGCCTTCATCGACAAATGTTTTCATATTACACAAAATGTTAATGGCTGGCAATTTACAAATAACCAAGAAACTTCTCTTCTGCTCAGCAATGTTATTTTAAACTAGGCTACTTAAAATATTAATACTATTTATATTACAATCTTTGAATGGAATATGAAAATATAAGTCGACACAGTGAGAAAAATTTGATAATGTGAATGCATTATTGTCGCAGGCAAGAACAGAAAATAACTGAATAATAATTATAGTGGTGTTTTAGTATTGATATATACATTTTTGTTAATGTCTGCTTGTTATACACTTACTCTCGCCCACAGTAGCTCCCAACATGTATTGATTACACACATTGCGTACAAGACGATAACATCATATTGGTGTTGTGTTTTTACCAATTTTATTTTCAGTAATCATACTTTTTAACATGTGTGAAGTTGTTAAGTTTAATAAGCGTATTTTCGTGAGTGATTTTGTAGCAGATTCTGCAAACACTGTGTGGGGTTCAGTGCTTGTGGTTTGCAGTGCTATTTGCTAATGTACTGCAAACTGTTTTTAGGTGCTTCCAATATCATATTTCTGTAGTCTGGAGTCTGTAACAGAATTGGTTTACCATAGATGAAATGCTTTGTAAATGCAAAAGTTTCATTGTGAACGCCTTAATCTGCTAGCAATCAAATTAACTGGTACACACTACACAATGACACAACACAGTGCCGTTCTATGACGTGTCGAAATGATATACTTTTCAATGTGTTTGCATGAAAGTATTCAATGTTATACAGAATTACCAAAATTAATCTGTGTGTTTGTCAAATGGGACCGTGGCTTTTCTCTTACCAACATACATGGAAATTATTAGAAATAATATTGTGTTATTTCCATAAAAGTTGGATATTTCGTGCTAGGGTAGTACTAGCTTAGTCTTCCTTTATCATTGCTTTTTACTGCAATAAGAATTATTTATAAAATACCAAATTAAACCTATTGCCCCCAAACTTCTACATGTTCTTACAATGAATATTTTGTTGTGAAATTATTAAGTCAGTCACAGTGTGTAGAGGAACTAAATTAGCGTCTACAGTGTAAATATTCTAAATTAAATATACATTAACATCACATTATTGATCTGTGTTGCCCATACCTTCACGGTACATCCTATAAATGGTGCGGCGAATGGCTGCAACGGTGAAGTCATCAACACACTCAAAGAACTTTCCCTCTTGTGGTTTCTTCTTTCTCTTCTCATCCGGAGTGGCCACATCTTCAATATCTCTCTTTTAGTACCTGAAATGTTTTACACAGCAGTGACAGTAAAATCGACTTTACTTGTATTTCACAATATAACAGACTAGAGCACTTATTGTGGGACTGGTACATATAAGGCCGGACCACAGTTGCTATAAGCATATCACTAACACAACACAGTGACATACATACAAGTTAAATGGCTTGTTTTCAGTTATAGTGGCTACAACTGTGAATAGTGATAAGCACTTGGTTTAACTTTCCTTGTTACTATAGCTGTGCGTCAATAAACAGCCAATCAGAAGCACAGACACTTATACTATGTTACCAATTGGAAAACTTATTTACAAATCAAGAAAGTGTGTATTTTGACTTCATTCCTCGGGAAGATATTTTCTTTTGTTTATTTAGGGATAATCACAACCACAGAAGTTTTGTAACGCTTTTAGGTAACGTTTATAATAAAAATTGAAACGTAAATAATTTATCATTTTAAAAATGTTTCAGATTAATTAAAAATATTTATTTTTGAGGGAAAAAAAACCCACTACCAACTCAATGCACCGACCTTAATTTCTTCGGTACAAATGTGCTTATCATTATAACTGTGAATGTGTGGTATGTCAATTGTAGCCCAGCCGTTATTGAAAGCTAGCTCATATAGATTCTTTATAAACACTTAATTTAACCCATACACTGCGTAATGTAATCTAACCTTACTAAACATGCATTCACAAGTAAACAGGAGCCATGTAATTTACATTTACATTAAATTTCAATAACTACAATATTTTTGCGGCCAAAGTGGCTGATATAACAAACAATTATGTCTACTCAAGAACGCATACTGTCTTCGTTGACATTTCTCAAAAGGTAGCAAGTTGTCTTGTCGAACATCCATTTCGAAATTTAAACATGGAATTATTCTATTACTGTTGACAATTAATCGTAAATACTTTATAATTCTTATTACTGCAAGCATTTCCAAATAAAACAATTACACTTGCATCAAGAAATAATGTCAGGAACAAGCACAGCTATAGTTTTATAGTTAACAAAACCAGCTTCAAGATTTGATAGTTTATAAGATGTTAAAACGCCTGTAGTGTAGCATCAAACTGTGATGTTTATGTTATGTTAAGAATAGTAAAACTTAACACTGTAATTTGGGATGAATAACTACATGAACACAAATTTGAGGATTGGGCCTACATTAAAAAACAAAACAGTGACATAAAAAGTGTAAAATTAACGTATAATTACTGCCGGCAAAATTTTCACTTGTTATTAAGGCAGATTTAAGAAAGGTTACATGGCTAGGCCTAAATAGATACGTACAGACGTATTTGAGGTTAGGTACTGTACTGCTATTATAAGTTCATTTGGAAACCGTGTGATGTATTCAAGAAAGAAAATCAAATTTAATGTTGGTATCAATTTTATATGTGTAGAAAGTTAACAGGTACTTGTGGTAACATGAGAATATTAGGTTATGTAGAATTGGTTTATAATCCTTGATATGTATTTATGTTATTATATATGTTTATCATATGAGATATAATGTATATTAAAGGGTTTTAACATATACAGGAAGTTTCATTAAATAATACTTCCCGAAGGACCGTGACGGCGGCCCTAGTTCTACGGGCCGCCGCCGGGGAAAGATCTCCAAATTGGCCATTCCAGCCTTATATTACTCAAATACTTAGACTTTGTAGTATGTGAACTTTGATAATCTCATATGAGATAATGTGTGTTGACAGCTTATCATTTCAATAATGTACTCTGTACCCTGCAACGTTGCAACTCTAAGAGAATATATACAGACATGTTTTCATGACCACTGGCCAGTGATTTATCAGACTTGAAGGAGATCACATTACATTGTGTAATACAATAGGTGGTGCTAACTTTATCAAGTTACATTTGAATTCTGAGTTTTATCTAATACCAGCACAGCAAAAAAAAAAGAGCCAGTCACTGCTAAAAGGAGACATGAGGAAAAAGAAAAACGAAGCTCGAAATATTGAGTTGTAAGAGTAGGAGGTTTCCAGAATTTTTTTTATTTTCGCTTTTTGCACCAAAGTTATTTATTTAAAGTATTTTCCAAACATATCACAATTGCCACACATTAATGTAAAAAAGAATAATTTGTTCCATACTTACTAACAGGGTGCCACAAATTTTTGGTGCAATATTATTTTTAAAATAATTTACACTGGAACTTGTTGCAAAATTCATGGTGCATGCTATACACGAGTAAATACAGTATGTGTTGCTCAAAATTGTTGCACCTAACATCACTTGTGTTTCAAAGTTAATGGTTTCACGTGAAAATGTTATGTAAAACATTTTAACGAGAAATTATTATTTTTAAAGGCGTTTTCTTTTGTGTTTAAAGGTTGTTTTATCTAGTAAGGTTGGTGTTTCATTGTTTCTGGCGTAAAATTATCATTACTTTAATACTTAATATTTATTTAACTCAAAGGGCAGCATCTTCGCAAATAATTGTTTGAACATTGAGCAACTTGTGTTTTAAGTATTCATATTCTGTAACTGCTTGCAGGGAAATCTGAGGATTTATATTAATTTATTTCAGTCGTCTCTTTGAATAAACAAATAATATGTAAGTGCCTATTACACACCTTTTGCTGTCAAATAATGTATAGGTAAGCACCGAGCTGAGTGCAGTGTAACTCACGACAGGGAAAATCAGAGGACATGGTTTTGAATGATTAATTATCGAAGACGGTGAAGAAATCAATTATAATCGCCTCATTTGTGTCTCAAAATTACAAGTTTTCTTTGTTGTAAAATGTGATTAATTACTTTAACAGACAGACATTATTAGCCACTCATGCAAGGTGTCACCAACTGGTAGTGGCATGGAGAGGTCATCCTCCTGCCGCCCTCCCCCCCTTGTAAATCAACAGACATGACACTGCCCGATCAATAACTTCTCCGTGCGCTCTTAGCTGTAAGTGCTTGCGGGACATTTAAAATTTTACTTGCATTTGGTGTCATATTATTTGCATTTTCAGAGGGTTTGAAAGTTTTAGATCAGCTTGCCTTTTGTTTCGGATTACAGTAAATAATATACACTATTTCATGACATATTCTTTATTTGAGTGAGTCTAGGATAAATGTTTTAAATATATTATTAGAAATGTTTTTAATGTATTATTAACAGTAATACTTTTTCTAAAATTCAGTGTGAAGGACATTGGTATCTGTGTATCACAGTGGTATCAGGGTATCAGTATTCGAAAACATGGTATCGGAACAACTCTATTTTTAACTTGTACGCAGCTTGGCTGCCATGGGAAAATGGTTGCAATGGGTTTCACATGGTTTCCTAAGGAATTCTATACTATGTCATGCCCTTATTTGGTTAGGTTTTTGGCACCCTGGTGTGAGGAGTGGGGATAGAGCATGGTGGCAATATTAGCAGTGAGCGCCTCCTGTTGCCTGTTAACAGAATCTGACTAGCCTGCAGGAAAGACACTTCGTTAAGCGTGGTAAATTTTGCCCTCGCTGGCAAGCACCGATAACCCTACTTTTTAGTTAACTTTTTTAACTTTTTTTTTTTTGGCTGAACAGCTTTTATGTACCAAGTTATTTACACTACTGTGGGAGGTCTCTAGGGTGCCGGCAGGTTCAATTACGTACCTCCTGTCTTCATAATTTTCTTGCGATGTGAGTTTTTAGTGATGTCATTAATAATGAACTCTGTGGCACTGTTCTGAGCATCGACTGGCTTGTTGTATTACTGAATGTTGATGACACTATGCATCTTCAAGAATGTGAACTGACGAATTCAAGTATGCATAGTCTAGTACTTTTCAACAGGCACAACACCACCACGCACACACCACACACACCACACACGCACACACACACACCACAACACACACCACACACACACACACACACACACACACACACACACACCCCCACACCACACACACACACACACACACACACACACACCACACACACACACACACACACACACACACACACACACACACACACACACACACCACACACACACACACACACACACACACCACACACACCACACACACACACACACACACACACACACACACACACACACACACACACACACACACACACACACACACACACAACACACACACACACACACACACACACACACACACACACACACACACACACACACACACACACACACACACACACACACACACACACACACACACACACACACACACACAAAACACACACACACACAACACACACACACACACACACACACACACACACACACACACACACACACACACACACACAACCCCACACACACACACACACACACACACACACACACACACCACCACACACACACACACACACACACACACACACACACACACACACACACACACACACACACACACACACACACACACACACACACACACACACACACACACACACACACACACACACACACACACACACACACACACATTTTTCAAGTGGTTGCACGATCACATTTCGCTGGCTAGGCAACTTCATCAAGCGGCAAGTTGTAGGACACTGCAATATGTTGGAAGAGCACTGTTGGTAGTAAACCTAGCGGCCAAGTGGCAAACTAGGGTAAACGGTAAAATTGAAAATTTGCCTATAGCTGATGAGTGTGGTTTGGAGCTGAGGATGTGACCAGCTATGGCTGATGTAGTGTCTGTTCTGTGGCCATTCATTCTTTGCCTGAGTGTGTTGGTGGTGAGGCTGATTTATTCTGCGTTACAGTGCTGGCACTGTAGATGATAAATCAGATTTTCTCTTGCAAAGTTATAGCTGCCTCGGATAGGGTATATACTGCTAGTGAGTCTGCTATTGAAAGAAGTTCAAGGTTTGTGGATGGCCCAGGAGCCACATCATGAGCCATGGGGGGGGGGGGGGAGATAATTTGGTTGGCATTTGTGGTACCAGTAGACTGCACCTTTGGACGAACCAGTTTGTTGTGGAGGTTAGGTGGCCTTTTGAAGACCAATCTGGGTGGTTTGGAGAGAGGTCTTGTGTTTCTGGTAAGAAAGTCAGAATTTTGTATCCAGAGTGGAGAATGGTTCTGAGTTTACTTAGGTCTTTTTGATAAGGGACCATCAGGGGTATCAGAGTTGCGGACCTTGGTTTGTATTCTGGTATTTGAGATGGCTTGCTGAATTTGTTTGTGGACAAGGGGCCTGGGGGTAGTCCTTGTCAAGGACTGCTCTGGCTATTTGTTCACATTGTTTGCTGAGATCACTGTTGGTGGAGCAGATATGTTTGGCTCTTGTGGCAAGATGTAGCTGTCGAAGTGTAATCACTGGAGGTTGTTGGTGGGTTTGGTGTGTACAGCAGTTTGAATTGTGCCATTGTGGGAGGCAGTTCAACATCCAGGAACATGTTATGTGTTTTGGAGTATACCCGGTGAACTTGAGTGAATGGTGTGCATTTTAAGTGGTTAAGTATGATGCTTGCCCGATTAGACTGACTTGGCACATTAGTCGAGAATTTTGACAGCTAGACCAAAAGCGGATTAACTGGGTTTAGATAGCTGGGGTGAGACTAGGGATGTTGGCTAGAACTTACTCACTCCTACTCCAGGATGTTATAGTCGAGGTAGGTATGGCTTTAGGCGGGACAAATTCGGTCGATGCCGGAACGGATGTTCCACAGACGAGCTTCTTTAGACTAGAAGATGAGATTGTCCCAGCCTAGGCGCACTTCACTTCTGGTCAGGAGTCAGTTGACAATCGGGTGACACGTGGTATGGATGCAGACACATGGTGGAAAGTCAATTACTAGAACCGGAGCAGGCGCGACTGCTTGTCGTCTCAGTTCGGCGGTACGGTCCCGTTCCACTTGTATTTCCTGCATAGGATGGGTTAATGCTATCCTTGGCCTGAGAGCGGGGTGAGCCAGTTGTTTTACCCTGCATTTTCTACCACTCCTCTTCTTGTGAGGCATAGGGTAACAGTTCTCTAGCTTACGTAGTGCACCTTAGACAGAAAGAATAACATTGCAACCCAATAGTGACTCTTCGGCTCGAGCTTGATAAGAGTCCCCACTGATCCCTCACCGTAGGCAGGCTGATCACGGACGTGAAGCCATGTGGACCGCCAAGCCTATACTGGTTGTGCGTTCGCACAAGGATGCCCAGCAAAACTACAGACCACAGTCACAGCGCACTAACTAGTGCGGATGGTGAGAGCAACCCGAGTGTCATGCCTCCTGGTGTGAAGGTGTTGCTAGTGGTTGTGGCATCACTGTTTCTCCCCCACGAGCACTAAAAGTTCTGATGTGTAATTGAGAAGAAACAGGTAGCCGTCTAATGTGAGTCGTAATTGTGTTGAATAAAATTCCCGGTTTTTCTCGACAGTGCACAGTATAGTCTACCTTTAATTGTGAATACAAATAAATACCCTGGAAATAAAAGCAGAAAGGTAGAGAGCAATGTGTGTTTACTGAAAGGTTCAATAAACACGTGATGTGTGTTACCTCCTTCCAAGTCGAGGATAGCTGAAGGTAACTGCATGGTTCCAAGTGTAGGTGACCTGGTTCTAAGTATGAGGGAAAAAGCTGGTTTTGGACGAATATAAATGAGTTAAAGTTAAACTGCTAATAAAAGGTGTCTAGAGGAGACAAAGTGAGATTAAAAGAAAATGTTTGTGTTCGTATGTCGTCTGGTTGACTGGTCTTCGACATAAGTAGTAAGTAGCCGCGGGGTTGTACTTGTAAGGTATCAAACTTCTCTGAAGATCCCGATCACTAGTAGTGCTATAGGAGGTTGCTAGAGATGCAAATGAATGACTGTTGAAGCTGGCAGCATCCGAACTTATATAGTGGAAGCTTGTAGGCTGCCAATGCGGGGGAGGCTTGAGGTCCTCCGGCCCTGGGTGGCGTGAGAATCCTCCCATCAGTGATTCTGCTTTGTGCCTCATCGGAGTCGCTCGGCTTTGTCCGATGTCTGGGCAGCCTGTAGGCGTTGTGCGTGGGGAAGGGGTGGCGACGTGCCTGCCGTATTGCGTATCTTCCAGGTGAGAAGGAATTGCTTGTAAGTTCCCGTTGCCTGTAGGGTAGGCAATGTGTTGCTCACGTCTGTAGAGATGGAAGAGGTGTTCTAGGCTATGAATCATAATCGTATTAGATTAGATGTAGAATCGGCACACATCAATTCGCCCCTCCCCCCATACTCCGTTGCGATGAAAACTCATAGTGGAAAAAGTCGGCGGAGAAGGTCTGGGTAGACATGTTGAGGTACGTAGTGCAAAAAAATTTTTTGTAGACAGATAGGCGAGACCCTTAAGGGAAGGGTGCTTGACCGCTGTAGCAGCGCGTGTTCTGTGCACTCAATGCGCCCAGCTGGTGAAGCGAAACGTGTGAGACGTGGAGTGGTGTCGGCCGGCTGGCGACCATGATTCTTTCTCTCTCTCTTGTGGGTGGCTGGCGGGCATCCTTCTCTGCTCCTCACCCTGGGTATCTGGCTTAGGTGATGCGGCGAGAGCATGTATTCCCCCCATGTGCAAAGATTACTGGATCAGGAAGCCCCGTGTGTCGGGTGTCCTGCTGACCTACTTTTCATATGTGTGCCATTCACAAAAACCAGCATAGTGCTAGTGGATATTACAAGGGAATCGTACATAAAACCTGAAAGAAAAATTATTAAAAAGAATGGCATGTTAAGACGAGGGGACTAAAGAAAGAATAATAATATGTACAAGCCTTACTCGCGGAAGGCGGGGAAACGCCACTACTATCCTGGAGCTTGCTGCAGTGAGTTAAGAAAGAAAAAGTGACATATTGCGAAGTGGCCAACCACAGGCCCTTCAGTACCTGGGTTGACCGGCTAGACAAATACAAATTGAGTACACTACATGCATGATTAACACGGCAAATTGTGCGCACATTGGTCACTAGATACAAGACATATACACTTAAAAATGGAAGTTAAAATATCTTGTACCATATTAAGGGAGCTTTAACGCTCGGTGTGTTACTGAGTAGGTGTACAAGATATTGCAAACAAAAACACAATACACTAAAAGCATGTTCATAAAAATACTCTCATACAAAACTGCATTCTTTCTTTTAGGCGATCTTCTAGGCAATCTTCACATAAACCCTTTGAAAATGTAATCTCGTATTTAAAAGTGTGCCTACACATCAATTCAGATTTAGTGCTTAAAAGCATTAAAAAAACTAGCCCAGCTATCCCTTGCAGGAGTCCATCTTATATCGTAGGTCTAACCTCTAGTATGTACACTGTGTATCTTCATTGGAATGTTCAATGTAAGTTCTTAAGGAATGTTCACTTTTATTCGTGCTAAAAACACATTCTTACACAATGGCATTATTTGTGTAAGTGATCTTCACATAAACATTTTCAAAACGTATAGTGACATATATAGGTTGACCTACACATCAAGCCAGATTTAAAGATGATCATTATAAAAATGTAACATGCTAAATGTCTCTGTAATGTCGAAGTCTCTTAATCACTGTAATTGTTGTGAGTGTCTTTACATTATTTAATCATTGTAGCCATTACTGCCACTGTGGAGAGCAACTATTCGTAATGCTACTTACTTAAGTGGGCTGTCAGCCACTGAAACACTTGAACCATGAGGTGTAAAATGTTAGTCAAAATTTTTTGACGTACAGCTTTTTATGGCTGTATGAAAATCAACCTTTGAAAAAACACGCTAGGCAGTGTAGGTCCAGTAGCTGATTTGTGGCACAAGCTCAGTAAGAGTCTCCACTGATCCCTCATGTCTGCGGGCCGAACAGAGACGTTGAGCTGTGTGGGCCACCAATACTACTACTGAATGTGAGTCTCCAGCCAAGGCCAGGCCGCACACCCAGCCAACACCGCCACCAGCACCTAGGTGCTCTAGTAGGTGATACAGTGTAGGTTTGCTGTCTCTCCTTTGTTGAAGGTTTTTCCTAGTGGTTGTGGCTCCTCTGTTCCTTCCTCCCAGCACCTTGGTGCTCGGGGGGGGGGGGGGTAATAGGAAGCAACAGGCGGCTGTCTAACGGCCTCAGTCAAGTTACTTCGGATGTACAAAAGTACCGGTTTCTGTCGGCAGTGCACAATGCAACCTATTCCTAGCGAGCAAAGTAGACATACTCTAGAAATGAAAACGTTAGGATAGAGACCAAACTGTATTTATTGAAGACTCAATAAATGTAGTGACTCGTGCTATCTCCTACCAAGCAGACTGTAACGTGTTACTTTCCTGTTCACTCATTGTAGTTCTCAGTAAACACCAACGGACTAGCTCAGCATGAGTTGGTGACTACATAATAATGGAAGTATGTTGATACCAGGATTGCCAATAAATAAAAGAAGTGAAATGTTTACTGGAGATGTATTGTCGTCTCGGCAAAACAAACTATTGACAATTGCAGCTGACGAGCAACAAAATAAAGACAGAATGGCAGCCTTCACAAAACAAAACTTCTCACTTCGAGAGTTACACGTGATCACATGTTGCAGGCTGTCCGACTGACAGTTGACAAAGATCATGCTGCGACGAACTGTTGTGATACCCGAGAAAGGTCGTGCTTCCTTATGTATTGGTAGAAAGTTTCCTCATTGAAAACATATTGTTTTCGAGCAGTTGGTCACGTCATCTAAAGGTGACCTCTGTTATTTTCCTCGTTTCACCATGTTGTGCCTTGCGGTGATTCTTTTAGTTTACTAACCCAGTGAAAAGGAAAAGATGTGCTATCGTCCTATGACGTCTATTGTTGATGACATCTGTTGTTGATGTCTTGTTACTACTGATGAAATGAGGAAAGAAAAATAACAAATTTGGAAAAACAAAAATATATGAAATACAAACAAGTTGTCATTGCCACGACCTTTCAAATATTACATGAATTACTATCCTTGACTGAAATATAGACAATCAAAATACTACCCAAATATACTAATTATATATATCTGGCTGCAATGCTACAAGACGTAGTACTGAAGGAAAACTAAGGTAGCCAAGTGTAGGCAATCGGATTCTAAGCTGGAGGGAAAGTAATCTAGAAAAACTGAATAGTTGGCTAATCAACTGAAGCTGTCTAATGCGGATGTCTGTAGGAGACAAAAGAAGTTTAAGTTTAAGTAGCATGGTATATTCGTGTTCGTTGGTGATGAAGACTGATGTCGTCGCAGAAGGTAGCCTCGATGGCTACAGAAGACTCGAGGTTTTGCTGGATTCCCCAGCACTAAGGAGTGCTCGGGGTGAATGCAAGAGAAGTATACAAATGACTGACTGGAGCCCCACTGCACACGGACTTATATAGTGTGAAGTCTAGGTTGCCACAACAGGGTGCGGGGAAGGAGCGTGACGTCCTGCTGTGGAGGCTGGCGTGGGAGGTGAGAACCCTCTTGTCAACATTCCTTGGTCTGTGGATCTTCGATGGGGCTCGCTTGTGCCCGAAGTAGCTGAAGCTTGTGGGTACTCAGCATGATGGGGGGGAGGGGAGGCAGCGTGCTTGCTGGTTGCCTAACCTTGTGGCCACGTGCTTGGCCGCCCGGGAGATTTAAGAGTCCAAAAATTTATGCACAAAGTGGTGCGTGCACAACTTTCTTGTGGGTGGTCGAAGTAGACAACGCTTACGTAGGTTGAAGTAAGGGTGTATTTCAAGTAAAGAGCGATGAGTTGTAATCGTAGTTGATTAGTAGTATAAGCGGCACACGTCAATTCCTCTCTCCCTGCCGCCCCCCGGTTGTGATGAAGACTCATTGTGAAAGGGTGGTGGAGTGAGCTGTAGGCCCCCCTCTCTAGAAGGTCTAGGAAGGAGTAGTAAAGAAAGTTTGGAAGAGTAGAAAAAAAATTTTCATTGTCTGGTAGGCGGGACCCTTAGTGTTGGGTGCTTGACCGTTGTAGCGGCGTGCGCTCTGTGTTCTCAAGCTGGCCGGCAAAGGCGAGATGCGTGGGATGCGGAGACCGTAGCTCTGTCTCTGTTGTGGCGGGCAGGTTTCCTCTCACTGCTCCTTGTCCTGGCGGTGCGGCGCTCGCTGAAGTTGCGAATGTTTTTTTTTTCCCCCCTGTTGCGAAGATTACTGTCAGGATTGCCGTGGTTTATCAGATGTTCCACTGGCTGACAAACACTCAGCATAGCACTGTAGATATTTGCAAGAGAATATACAACATGGACCTGAAATAAAAAGCACTTAAAAGTGATGGTATGTGAAAAACTAAGGGGAATAAAATAAGTATGTTCAAACATTACTCGCGGAAGGCGGGGAGACGCCACTAACTGTCCTGGAGCTTGCTGTGTTGGTTAAAAAGAAAAGGAAAATCCTTCAGGGTTACTGTGGGTTGCACAGCAAGCTAAACAGTTACATGTGGCAGGGTGTAAGTTCGGCAACAGCAGACCTTCAACACCTGGGTTGATGGGCTAAATGAAACAAATACGAGTACACTTTAAAATATACATGAAACTTGGGTAAATGGCGCACGTTGGTCACTTTAAATTACATACATACACAGATATTTTGAAGCTAAAAATATCTTACACCTGGGTTTCGCCTTAGTGAGTTCATGTGAGCTTTGTGGCTCAGAGTCTTTGGTTTGATATTGAGCTGGTGCACAAGATATTGCAAACAAAACACATACACTAGAAAATCATGAGCATACAAATGCATAACATAAAAATTTCCTCCTACAAATCTGCATTCTTCTTGTAGGTGATCTTCACATATACACTGTAAAAACTCATTGCCATATTTAAGTGTGTACCAATACATCAAATTCTTTATACAAAAATCTAATTCCTACTAAACCTTTCGGTTGTCCATTTTCATTCTAACATGTTCATTGTGTGTAGTTCAAAGGTAAGTACACAATAAATACAAAAGTCAACAGAGCCGAAAATGCATTCCTACAAAACTGCATTCTTCTTGCAGGTGATCTTCACAAGTACACAGTAAAGACTCAAGGTAAAATTTAAAGGTGTACCTACACAACAAATTCAATATACAAAAATCTAAAATTACTAATTCCTTTGCAAGAATCTTTCTTATCGTAGGCTAAGACTAACATGTATTTTGTCAAAGTCTCTCTTCAACTATCACTGGCACTGTGGTGAGCTTCTATATGTGATACACTATTGGTAGTAATTACCGGTACTGTTGTGAACATCTATAAGTAATACTACCTTGTTATGTGGGCTGTCTGCCACTTATATTAAGGAACCTTGTCATCGGTGAGGTGTAAAACATCTGTTTTCACTGGCTTTAAGTACATACAGCATAATGACTGCTATATTTACAAGTTCAGTTTGCACATAGTCGAGTGTCTAAATAACTGTCTGTTGCATTTATCTCACCGGTTCCTATACTTCCCCCGCTTGATGACAGCTGGGTAGGCACTTTTACTGGATACGCAATAGATCTAGCCTAAATGTGTGTCTGCCTATCTCACTGAGTGGTAATCTAGCTTAAATGTCACTTTGATACAGATCTATAACGAGTCCTGTGATGTTTATAGTTGTTTACAACTATGTGTGATTATATTTGTTGAGCACTCTACTTGTGTTCGTTGAGCTTTGGTTTAGCTGGCCTCCCCCTGGGATGTAGTTCAGCATGCAGGGGGTACGGCCACATGTACCTTGACGGAGGTCGCCACTGTGATTCTTGGTACGGGTCAGGCGTTGAGTCTGTTTTGGCGGCACAAGGTGGCATCAGGCATCGTGGTTCAGCACGTGGTGTTGTGGCGTCTGCTTCTGCCAGAACTGATAAAGAGGGCAAAGCTACAAGGGATGTTGAGGCAGTGTGGGGGAAAGATTTCTGGTCCTCCACCCTGACTGTATGGGTTCCTATCTGTAGGGTAGGATGTTTCTACCTGGCGCAGGGCAAGGGTGTTGCGGCGGGAGACCGCTTTCCACCTTGCCTGCAGACGCAACCCGTCGTGGGGTTGGGTCATTGGAGACATAGACTGTCTCGATGTCCAGGTCCTGCCACGAGGCAGTGGTAGGGAGAGAACTCTTGACCTCCACTGCGGGTGTTGCTCCAGTTGAGGGGTAGTGGGAGGCATCGATTGTCTCAGTGCCTGCTCAGGCAACGCAAGGGAGTTACTGATCACTATGCTCGACCTTGGCTACGGTTGGTGCATCTCGCTATAGGGCCGGGTAGCTGGAGGTGTTGATGGTCTCAACGTTGAGGTCCTGTGGTGAGGCAGTGCAAGGCAGAGGAGTCTCGACCTTGACTGTGTGAGTTGCACCAGGTGTCAGGTAGTATAAGGCATCGACGCTCCAATCGTTGGCGACCAGTTGAGCGGGAGGCAGAACGGGCCTCTCGTCCTCTTCGGCGCCGACGAGTGAAGGTTCTTGTGTAGCAGGAGGTTCTGACGGAGCACTGCTATAGGCTATGCACGATGTCTGCTGCAATTCCTCGTGGACAGGAACAGTGGTCGACTTCGTAGAAGCTGGAACAACATTGTCCCCTGTTCCGGACGTTACTTGCGGTTGTGGTGTTTGTTCTAGCTCCGTGCCGTGTTCGCCTTCTGATTGTCTAGTAGCATAGGCCTCCGGGCTCATGTTGTGGATGCCATCCGGTGGTCTAGTGACGGCCTCCATGCTGTCATCTGGAGCATATTCCGATGGTCTAGTGGTGGGTGAGCCAGAGATCGACTTTGTGTAAGTTGGAATGTCCTTGACTTCTGGCTTCGGAGTTGTACTAGGTGGAGAGGTAGGTGCATGGGTGATTTCTAACCCTCTCACCGATGGTGCTTTTGACTGCTCACTGACGCTGCTTGATCAGCATGGTGTTTGACGGGGTTCTCGGTTGCATGGACTCCGCCATGACAATTCGGAGCTACTAGGGGTTGCTATATTGCATTTGACTGTGATTTTCTCAGCATAGTTGATGGCATTGATCTAACGGAGAATACTCCTTGGCGTTGTTTGACATCTGCTTCCATGGTGCAATGTAGCTAGTTGCCCTGTCGATGACGATGGGCGTTGGCTCAAACCTCGTTGAGGGTCCTGGCTCGGTTTGAGGAACTACCCTTCTAGGTGGAGGTTTGTACTCGTTTTCGGATTGACCAGGTTTTTCTTCTTCAGCGTCGTCGTCCCCAAGTGTCATCGTGTCCCCCGGGTAGAGTCGTGTCTGGTCTTTTGAGGGGATGCTTTGTGAGTAGTACTGTTTCACCTAGGGAGAATTCCTGTACCCCTGTCTTCGGTATAGGGTACTCTTTCGAATATACTCATACTGGGCTTTTTGGGTAGTAGTAGTACGGGGTAGGGCAGCTAGCCAGATATACTCGGGTTGAGGCGTATCGGTGGGCTCACTTTCCCATTACCAGTCGCCTGGTCGGCGGAGTGTTTGGCCCAGAAGAAGTACGCATGGGCTTGTGCCGACTGCCTCATTAGTTCTACAATGTTGGGATGTGCTTGTCCCAATGTCGGTGGTCGTGTCCCACACTGATACGAAGTCACTTCTTGATCTCCTGGTTACTTTGTTCAATGGGTTTGGCCTGGGGATGGTATGGCGGGGTAGTCCAGGTTTCTACTCCCCACCCCTGGCAAGCTGACTGCCATTGGCGACTCGTGAATTGAGTGCAGTTGTCAGTTAAAATGGCCTTTGGGTATCTCTATTGTGCGGTTATCTCAGTTTCTTTTTTTTGCACAATTGGGGCAGTTTCTTTGCTAGGTAGAGGGAAGACCTCTACTCAGCTTGAAAACTGATGGTTTACTACCAGCAGATAGCAGTTCCCCTTGGTACTGCGGGGGTAGGGCCCCATGAGGTCGGCGAGGCTGTTTCCATAGTAGGTGGCATATGTCGGGGCCTTCCTGCTGATTGAATGTTATCTGGTGGCTGGTAATTTGAAGCTGGAGGAGACGGATTTGTTCTTCCGGATTTATTTTGATCTGAGGGGGAGGGGCATCCTTTCCTCCTCAACCTCAGCTTTTTCAAGTGTAGGAAATCGGGACAGGGCATCTGGCAGGTCGTTCGTTTTACCTGGGCAGTGTTGAACTTCAAAATCAAATTCGGTGAGGAATATATCCCACTGTTCGAGTTTAGCTTTTGCATTCCGTGACTCGTGCAGCCATTGGAGAGCTTTTGAGTCTATCCGCAGAATTATGCGTTGTCCTTCGCGATAGTAGGGATATTTCTTCACTGCCCAGATAACGGCCAGACATTCCAATTCTGTAATATGATAGGGCTGCTCCATGGTGTTAACCCGGGTTGAGTCATACGCTGTCTCATTAGGTTGGCCGTTCTCATCTTGTTATAATATTGCGCCCAGACCGTTGTCGGTTTCCAGTATTAATGGTTGATCTCTTTGCGGATGGTGGAGTTGCCTGATGTTCGGGAACTGGCTTTCATATTGTTAAAAGCTTGTCGTTGCTCTGGTCCCCATCGCCAATGAATGTCCTTCTCGAGGAGTGGGTGAAGTGGTTCCATGTGTTGCGCAGTGTTTGGTGCGAAATTGCGTAGCCAGTTGCACAGACCCAGGTACCGTCATAGCCATCAGCCTCTTTAATAGCTCAAATCGAATTCTGTTGTGGGAAGTTCCCTTCTGGTGACACGACATGTCCTAAGTAGTCTATGGATGACTTGCCAAAATAGCTTTTCGACAACTTGCAAGTCATTCCATGGAGTTCTAGTCGTTCAAGAACTTGCTGTAGGTGTTCAAGATGCTCCTCCCAGCTATTGGAATAGATGATTACATCATCGAGGTATGCAAAACAGAACTCTGAGATGTAACCAGTTAATACCTCCGCGGACATGAGGCGTTGGAATGTGGCAGGGGCGTTCTTCAACCCAAATGGCATTACTCGGAATTGAAGAGTTTCACCCTCAGGTGTAGTGAATGCAGTGTACTTGTGGCTCTTCGGGTGTACTTCAATCCACCAATATCCGGACTCCATGTCCACTTTTGCTTTGCCAAAGTCACGCAGGTTATGCGTTAAAGTCTATAGCTGGGGAGGCAATAAGATATGTTACCTTGTTTGTACCCTTATAATTGACACAGAATCTAAGTTTTCCATCTTTCTTCTAGACAAGGACTACGTGGGAATTATACGGTGAATTCGAGGGTTCCCTATCCCCTGGTCCTTCATGCAGTTTACTTGTTCCATGAGGAAGTCACGCGGCGTGCTGACACCGTGTTGGGTCGGTTGTACACGGGGACGTTGGTTGTTGTCAAGATCTCATGTTGGATCAATCTGGTCTGGTGTAGCTAGCTGAATTCCGTCTCACCAAGTTCGTGGTTAATTTGGTCGGGTTTGATAGGTGTTGGTACAATGTTGTCCGGACTGTAGTCCCAATTTACGGTGATATTATCCTTCTCACCCATATACACGCTGCGTTGTCCAAGGTCTATGATGCATTGTTGTTGCCGTAGCCATGGGCAATTGCAGAAATTGCAGGTGATACGATAAATTTGGTAGATGCCGAGAGGCTATGCAGATTTACCTTTGGGGTAATTCAGCCATCGACCTGGAGAGTAGTATCATGCTGGGCCATTCATATTATTTTTCGTTGGGGGCGCATGTCCGCTTGTTGCTCAGCAGTCAGGAGGTTTCTTCGAATAAAGTTTCCTGTTGCTTCCGAGTCAAGTAGCACCAGCACTCTGTTCCCGTTTATCTCGACTTCTATGTAAGGGGCTATGGGGACTGATGTTTCCTCATTTAAACCCTGGATGATGATGGGCCCTTGGTGTCTGGTGGTGGTGGCCCGCTTCGCACCCCAGTGGCGATGTTTCCCGTCTTGCTATCGGGAGTCGGTTTTTCAGTCTGTCTTGTTGGGTGGAATGGCAGACCCCGGTTTCCAGGGGTAGTCCTTATTCCAGTAGTTCTCTGGGCAGAATCAGCATTTTGGTACAAATTCCATGCGAGAGGTTGGAGCTGGTGCACATATATGGGATGCGACCGGTGGAGCTCGTACCTCAGGAACCTTGGCTGATTTGGGTTTTTCGAAACTTGCTTGTGCCGCAAAGTTTTGCTTAGCTTCTTGGGCTCAGTCAACCAGCTCGTCCAAGGTGGTGAGTTTAGCTATGAGGAGGACGTTCCTTTGACTAGGTAGTAACATCCGACTAATGGAACGAACTGCGGTAGCTTCGTCGACTCCGGGGAATACTCGTCAAAACATCTGATCCTTCCTCTGTATGAAGATTTCAGCTTTGTTGTTGGGTACCTGAGTCTGGCTATAGAATTGAGTCATTAGTCGGGCTAACACCACCTCACCATTGAATTCAGCAGCGAGCCTATTATTGAACTGTTTCCAGTCGGTCAGGAACTTGTATCGTTTCCACCAGGTGAGGGTTAGACCTTTTAAATGTAATTGTGCCCTGTCTGCCCATTGTTTGGCAGGGAGGTCCTTTTCCTTAAATTCCTCTTCACATTCTTGTGTAAAGGCTACCGGATCCTCATGTGGTCAACCTGCGAAATCCGTAATCGGGATGTCATCTCCCGGTTGCTGGATGGCCGGGTGCCATTCCTGGTTGTATTTAAATCCAGGATGACTCTGACCTGCAGGAGTGAGAGGTATGCTAACGTCGGCACCTCTCGCATTGGTAGGCCATTCCTGGCGTAAACACACGTTCATCGGGCCATCCTATGCATAAGTGATGGTAGGGTTCGCTGTGTGACATACACCTTATATGATTTATGCCTCGGCCGGGACAAGTGATTTCATTGTAGAAGCTCGTTCGTTGTTGACAGCAGGCATCACACCTATACTCCAATCCTTCTGTGTCACGGGCCTCGTCTGACCAGCCCAGGCATACGTAATGAAATGTCTTGGCATAGTATGTTCATTCGTTTTGCAGTGAGCCGCTGCGTGGACAGTTGGCATGGATGCACTGAGAGTCGGGTGTGTCTATTTCAATTTCACAATGTTTGCTGGTGTCAGCGTTGATTTCTGAAGTCGACGTGTTAATGGCACCACGGGGTGTTTCATGGACTCCCTGAAGTCCGGTTGATTTATCCGGCTTGACCCTTAATTCTCTGGGCCCTGGTTGGTCTAGTTCGGCCGTTCGCTCCGTACAATTAATAGTCTGATGCCCAGAAAATCACTTGGCACATTGAGATTTGATGCGATAGATCAGGGCTGCCGATTATGTGGATTTGGTCCATATTTACTGATTTTTATACCATTATACAGATTCACGGAGTTTAAAGAAATTTCACGGATATTCACTTTTGCACAAAAAAAATTGGTTAACGAGATTTACTGAGGGAAGAGATATTTGTTACCTGTGTATTTACTTATATATATAAGGAATTGTAGCATATTGTCGCTTAGAAAGGCTATTGTTTATTAAAAGTGATTACCGACATGAGTCAATTTAAGAAATAGGCAAACGTACCAAACAGTCCACAGGCTAATGATCACAGTAAAATGTAAACA
The DNA here is from genome assembly GCA_029891345.1 of Dryococelus australis. NCBI lineage: Eukaryota > Metazoa > Arthropoda > Insecta > Phasmatodea > Phasmatidae > Dryococelus > Dryococelus australis. The sequence continues at coordinate 92,402,253 of CM056999.1, read as the reverse complement.
CAACATGGCCGCCTACAGACAGCGTGAGTAAGTGCCACAGCATTGCCACCTCCTACACCGTAGCGCAAGTGAATAACAAATTAAAAGAGATGGATTTTTCCTTTTAATCTGGTTTTGGCATTCAAATAGTCTACCACAGCAACTTTCATTAAATAACACCCTAGTTCTTTGGAACAAGAATTATCCACGTGTTTATTAAACTACATGTAGCGGTACTGGTAGCAAATGAGAACAAAAACACTGTGCAACACAAAACACGCACACACCTTGTTCTTTAAAAATAAATTGTGAAAAGTTTTCACGAGCTAAGGTTGAACTGGTTTCCCAATTTACTTTCATTAGCACAGCTCTCTTCACATGCAATGATAATCTCAACTATATAGTAAGATGTATAGCCTTTCGTTTTACACTTAACATTGTGAGTTGTGCCTTAAAAAAATTTACATATGATAATCGTTTTGTGAAACGACCATGGATTTGGTCAAAATTCACGTTAATTTTAAACTCCATAGCAATGTTAACTGGACATGGAATGCGGAGCGGTTGAGCAGCTGCAGCACCAGCCATACTCTACGGGCGCAAAGCAAAGAATGTTGGACACTATTGCCAGATATGTGGAACATTCCACTGCTGCCACATCTACTTTTTCAGTTACAATCTCACATGTTTATAATGTTTAAAACATTAGCATTTTTGCATGTCCCTGACGGAGAACTTAATTTTTTAAAAGTATTTTTATACAATACAGTAAAACCTCTCTATTACGGCCCTTCATAGTTCCCGATAATAGGGTCGTAATAGAGGTGTTTGGGGTCGTAATAAAATTTTGGAAAAATTAGGGCCGATTTTGACCCACCCTAAACCCAAACATGCCATTTTTTGCATGAAGTTCATGTTCAATCGTCTCTAGCACATAAAAAAAAACTTTTTAAATTATATATAAATGCATATGTATATTTTAATATTTGGAAGTCTCCTGATTAATTTTATTCCCAAGAAAGGCATATTGGACCACCCCTTGTCATAATAAAGAAGGCCTAAACACAGTATGACATGGCCTTAGAAAGTGTTTGAAAAGATTAGGCTATGTATTATTAAAGTATAAAGTTATTATTAAAGATCTATGACGCATGTCTCGTGCATCATACATTACTTTGAGGCACGTAGCGATCAAAAAGTTTAGGTGGCGTTGCGCAATACGTGTGTGCATGGCTTGCTCTCGCTTTGGTCTGGCCCTTTCATTGCTAGAAAATTGGACGTATTACGCACAAAGCAGTAACTAAAAACGTAGTTGGAGATGCCTTACGTTTGAAGTAAAACACCACACTTTATTTATTGATAATCGGTATGATGATACATTGTTAATCAATTGTGTGCTGCGGTTAGAACCGAATACACTGTTGTGTTTACGTAGCTGGGCGAGCGCCTAGATCCTCTGCAGCGCGGAAGCTTACTGCTGTTGCTCGGGCCTAGATTGTTGGGCTGGGTGGTGAAGTAGGCCTGGCACGAGCATCACACTCGTGCCAGGCCGCCCGAATGCCACTAAGCTATTGCTCATACCGGGGCCGACTGCCTCGCACAGCTGTTGATCGATTGCTACAAGATTACTCGTGGGTGGCGGCTAGCCAGCGTCACTGCCATAGTTACTGCTGTTGTTCAGAAAACATGCTGATAGATGATATTCACGTCAATATGTTGAATTTCTACAAAATTTAGGTGGTATGTTGGCCTCTGTACTGGTACAGTGAGGCCCAGCAATGTTTACAGGAATACAAAAATTTAGTGCGGCCTACTTGAAATATTAATTAACATGAATTTTTCATGAAAAAATTCTGACGTGGCATATACATGCACACGGCCTAACTCACCAAAATAAATTACTCATAAAAAATTATTACCTTCTGTAGGTGTGGGCGGAGGAGGGTTTACAGAATTAACAAATGAGTGGGAGGGGTAAGGCAGAGGTGGTGGTACGGTACAGTACGTGACTAGACAAAGAATTCTCAACCCGGCCTGCAACCCCCCACCACAAATACCACATTCCCCTTCTGACTTGAAGTCCTTTATTGCTTCGTGCTGCTTGGAACAACAATTGTCAAAGTTTTGAGAAATGGGTGACGCTAACATCAGTAAAGGCCAGTTTTCCATAGACTGAAAACCGTGGATAATATAAATTTTTACCGCGGTTGAAGAATAGGTCTACAAAAACAAATCTGTGCATAACTGAAACCGCGTTTGAAGATACCGTGGTTGGCGAAGGATTACTGTATCTAATTTTAGATGTGCCTCAAATTTTTGACTTTTTTGACCCATACTTTTCACACCGGGATTGGGTCATAATAAATGGGGTCACGACAGAGGGGGTTTTACTGTAGTTGCTTTTGCAGGCGGTTGCACAAGGCATTAAAATCACTGCAATTATGATTCTTCCTCACAGTAATGAAGTGTAGAAAGGGCATTTAGTAAACTGAAACTAATCAAGATATCACATAGGTCGTTTTTGCAGTCACTGATGTTAAATGCATTGATGCAAGTTTCCTCTAGGAAGCATGAGAGTGAATTTAACCCTACTCTTCAAATGAGGAAGAAAACAAGAAATTTAAAAAAGTGATTTTTTTATTAAATGGCCCAATGACATAGAAACAAACTTTGTTAGAATCCATTTCATTTCTAATTACCTAGTCTTGCATACCAAATATTTTTACTCATGAACAATCTTGCTGAAATGTTTGCTTGAACAGTATTTTTTTTTGGAGGGCCTAATCAGAATTTAACTTGCAAATGCTAATTTCCTGTTAGAAGTGTCTATTTGTTTTAAGTTTAGGTCTTCTTGACAATATTTTGAGTGTAGTTTTTCTTGTTATGTCTGATTCAGTGAGTGGTAACATTATGTGAATTTATATTTCAAGAATTTATTTTCATTTCAAACAATATTAATCTTTTTTGCAATAAAAATAGTAGATTTTTGGTGCACTTGCAATTTTCAATTTACTAAATATGAACATATTTTTATTTATGTAATCACGATTTTTCAGAATATTGACATTGCATTTTTCAGGATTTTTGAATGTGTTGTTCAGGATTTAGATTTCAAGATCAGTTGCAGCCCTGCGCTAGACCAAGTGCACGTTTATAGGTAGCTGACGGTAGGTGTTAGAAACCTGACTTACTCAGAAGGTCTTCGGTCAGGTAGTAACATGGATTAACTGGCTGAGTAAGACTTGGTACAGTTTTTGAGTTAAATTACGTTGTATTTAAAGTACCAGTCCACTGTTTGTAGTGTCCAGAAGTTCAGGTTAGCTAGACCGTATCTAGCTTTGGTCTGGTAGACTAAACCCCTCACTATCGAGTGATAGTAGGGACTGGTGCGGATGAGTGGTGGAAAATGAATATAACGTATCACGTGGACAGATGAGACTGCCTGTAATCTTAGTGAGGTGGCGCGGTCCCATTCCACCTGTCTTTCCTGTGTAGGAGAGGCTAAGGTAGTCCGCTACTAGGCAGATAGATGAGCAATCTTTTGCTCCCTACGCCTTCCGCTGTGTCTTATCTTGTAATTCATAAAGTTACGTCGCTGCTGAATAAGATACAGTGTGCACTTTGATGAGAAACTATGCCCTATGATAGTGTAGGTCCAGTAGCTGATTCGTGGCCCAAGCTCGGTAAGTCTCCACTGATCTCCCATGTCTGCGGACGGATCAGGGACGTTGAGCTGTGTGGGCCACCAATACTACTACTGGATGTGAGTCTCCAGCCAAGGCCTGGCCGCAATACGCAGGCCAATACCGCCCCAGCACCTAGGTGCTCTGGTAGGTGATACAGGCTTGGTTTGCTATCTCTCCTTGGTGGAAGGTTTTCCTAGTGGTCGTGGCTCCTCTGTTCCTTCCTCTCAGTACCTCGGTGCTCGGGGGTGATATGAAGTAACACGCTGCCGTCTAATGGGTGTGTTCAAAACTAGAGGTCCCCAGAAGGGGGGCCTCAATCAAGCTAGTTCGGATTTGCAAAAGTACCTGTTTCTGTCGGCAGTGCACAATGCAACCTATTCCTAGCGAGTGAAGTAGACGTACTCTGGAAATGAAAGCGTTAGGATAGAGAACAAACTGTATTTAATGAGGGTTCAGTGAATGTAGTGACTCGTGCTATCGCCTACCAAGTAGACGGAGTATTGAAGGAAAACTACGGTAGCCAGGTGTAGGAGACCTGGTTTTAAACTGGAGGGAAAGTGATCTAGAAAAACTGAATATTTAGCTAATCAACTAAAGCTGTCTAATGCCGGTGTCTGTAGGAGACAAAAGAAGTTAAAGTTTTAATAGCATGGTATATCCGTGTTCGTCGGTGATGAAGACTGATATCGTCGCATAGGGTAGCCGCGATGGTTACAAAAGTCTCGAGGTTTCGTTGGTGGCCCTAGCACTAAAGAGTGCTCGGGGTGAACGCAAGAGAAGTATTCAAATGACTGACTGGAGCCCTGTTGTGCACGGACTTACGTAGTGTGAAGTCTAAGCTGCCACAGCGGGGGTGGGGAAGGTGCATGACGTCCTTCTGGCGTGGGAGGTGGGAACCCTCTCGTCAGCGTTCCTTGGTTCGTGTATCTTCGGCGGCGTTCGACCGTGCCAGAAATAGCTGAAGCTTGTTGGTACTCAGCATAGGGGGAGGCTATGTGCTCACTGGTTGCGTAACCTTGTGGCCACGTGCTCAGCCGCCCGGGAGATGTAAGCGGCTGAGAATTTATGTGCAAAGTGGTGCGTGCACAACTCTCTCATGGGTGGTTGAAGTAAGGGTATACGTCACATAAAGAGCGATGACTTATGATCGTAGTTGATTAGTATTATAAGCGGCATGCATCAGGGTTGTGTACAATTTGGGGTCATCTTCAATTCAAAACCTAGGCACTAATATCATAAATGTGCGAAGTTTGCGTTAATGCATGAAGTTTGCGTTAAATGCACAAAATTACTATGGGCTTTTGTTCATAATTTTTACTCCGGTAGCAGTTAGTCTTCCAAAATTGGCCTGCCATGAGACAGGATTTTGACAAAGACTTTTCATGCTTAAATACCATTTGTCCTATGGTTGTATGTATTTGTGTAGTGCTGAGACTGTACCTGTCAACTTTGACAAGGGTCCCCTTATCTGATGTCACCCACCTGGCAGTGTAAAGAGGAAGGGTTTTGCTGGGAATCAAAATGGCTCAAGTCACGAATATATAACACCCACTAAAGGTTTACATTGCGAGAAAGATGCTGCTGCTACCGTACAGCCAGGTTAGACACACCTATTTCATTGTGATGAAATTTTCTTTAAAAGTAAATCAAATATATCATATTTTTCATATACTGTAATAGCATTTCTTCTAATGGTTTGTCATAAATTCATTCAAAAATACTTTCAACCTAAATAATTTTTTCAGCACTTCACAGGGGTAGTCTTAGATTCAGGGTCGTCTTCCTTTCTGGTAAATATGGTATATCCCTCAATGATACTCTTCTCTCTGGACCCAAGCTTCAGAATGAGATATGCAATATCATCTTAAGGTTCAGGCTCTATAGCTTTGTTTTCTCTTGCGACCTAAAGGAAATGTATTGGCAGATTCTGATCCATGAGGATGACCAACCATAGCAACTTATTCGGTAGTGTGAAGACCCCTCTGTCCCACTTCAATATTCCAATTTAATACTGTGACGCGTGACACCCTTTCGACTAAGCGTATGTCAGGTGTAAGTGGGAGAGTATTTCTGTTCTGATGCTAAGTTGGGCACACCCTTAATTCGGAGGATTTGTAGCCTGCTAGCTTTATGAGTAGAGTTGTTCCGATACAGATACTAAGTATCTGTATCTGCCTATACTTCGCTTTTTTCCCGATGTATCCGTATCGGGTATGGTATCAGGCCGATATTTTAGTATTGGTTGTAGACAATGAAGTTATGTTATTACCGTGTGTACTCAGCATGCTTTTTTTTTCCCAAAATAAAGGAAAAAATTACTGGGGTGTGTGCTATACAATAAAAAAAAAGGAGTGGCAGCCATAAATTGTCCCAGGAAGTTGAGGGAAGTGGCGGAACTGTCTGTTGTCTCATCTCTCTGTCTCTCTTTTGTTATTCCTTTTCCTTCTCTCTCTTTCTCTCTCAGCGACCTTTCAGTTGTGTGTAGGTCACAACCCCCCTTCCTCCCCCCCCCCCCCCCCCCCTTCTAATGGCATCCTGCCACGCCGAAAACCAAAGCTGCCACTAGTTTACACCTCTCCTCTCCTCCTGGTTCATAACACCAAGATGTTGCTGGTCGATAATTCCGCCAAGCCCTCTTGAACGAAGCCGGAAGTGTTGAGTTGTAGGATCGTGAGGTTTTCGGGATCATTTTATTTTGGCTTTTTGCACCCATGTAATTTAATTACAGTATTTTCCCAACATATCACAATCACCACACATTTGTGTAAAAAGAATAATTTGTTCCATACTTACAACAGGGCACCACAAATTTTTGGTGAAATTTTATTTTTAAAAAGAATTTCCCTGGAAATTGTTGCAAAAATAATGGGTAACCTAAGATTTCCCGCAACTATAGTTTTTAAGCTGGTTGTTTATGCAAACATCTAGTAACTGGATGTGAAATACGTCATGCACGCCATAGTTTATAACTGTTTAACGGCACGCTGTCTAATGTCTTCTCAACACGTCTGTCGACACTGCCGTCGTGCGGCGTGGTGCAAGATTGGCTTGCTACTTCCACTCTCTTTGACCTATCTTTCCGTTTCTCTTGGCCACGCACCTTCCTTGCTTCCCTCACATGCCATACACAGCGCTGAGAGGGGAAGTTATCGAACAAAAGATAAATCATGTCCTCTCTCTCTCAGCCACGTCCGCTTGGCTTGCCTTTTACACGCCGCCCGCCGGCAGCAGAGCAAATAAAATGTGCTTGGCGAATGTAATTTTATCAAGATTATGCGTCGCTCAAAATAGTTGCACCGAAAATCACTTGTATTTCAGAGCAAATGGTTTCACCTGAAAATGTTATACAAAATATTTTAACGAGGAATTATTATTTTGAAAGATGTTTTCTTTTGTGTTTGAAGGTCGTTTTAACACACAAGGTGGTTGTTTCATTGTATTTGGCATAAAACTAACATGACTTTAAAGTGTAATAGTTATTTAACTTAAAGGGCAGCATCTTTACGAATAACATTATATACCCAAAAATATATACACTACCACTTGTCAGCAAAAAGTTGTTTGAACATTGAGCGACTTGTATTATAAGTGTTCAATTTCAGTAACTTCTTGCGGGGAAATCAGAGGATTTATATTAATTTATTTCATTCAACACACATCTTTGAATAAACTTATAATATTTAAGTGCCTATTCGACACCTTCTGCCATCTAATAATGGGTAGATAATCACAGAACTGAGATCAGTGTAACTTATGACAGGGAAAATCAGAGGACGTGGTTTTGAATGATTAATTATTAAAGGCGGTGAATAAATCAATTAAAATTGCCTTATTTATTCATTTCTATCTCAAAATTACAAGTTTTCTTTGCAGTAAAATATGATTAATTACTTTAAAAGACAGACATTTGCCACGCATGCAAGGTGTTGCCAAGTAGCGGTATGGAGAGGTCATCCCCCCCCCCTCGACGCAGCAACCCTACAGGCGTGACACTGCCTGATTGATAACTTCCCAGTGCACTCTTAGCTGATAGTGCGCATGGGATATTTAACATTTGACTTTCATTTGGTGTCATATTATGTGCATTTTCAGAGGGTTTGAAAGTTTTAGGTCAGCTTGCATTTTATGTTGGATTACAATAAATTATATACTGTATTTTAAGATGTTATTTTCTTTATGTAAACGAGTCTAGGAGAAATGATTTTATGTATTATTTAACAGTAATACTTTATCTAAAATTCTATGCGTAGGGTATTGGTATTGGTGTTTAGTATCAGGGTATCTGCAGTGGTATCGGGGAATCAATATCGGAAAACATGGTATCGGAACAACTCTAGTTACGACAGGGCACGATGTCTGGTGCTGCCAGAACGATCATCCGTTTCAGGCTCTGTGCCGTATGCGATATAACTGGGTGACGAAGATTGCTGGTGCTAGGGCGAGGTTCTCGCTGACTGACTGTGCGAGAAGATGATCCTGAGATTTGAGTTTGCTGAATGTAGTATGTGGTTCGTGTCAGTGGGGACAAAGCAACAGGCGTAAGATAGGCTACGTGTTCTGTTGGTGGCTGTTCTGGCTAACTGTAGGATTCCACATGCCACCAGTGAACTTCATTACTCAAGTGGGTTGGTGGCTGGAATAGGTCTCGTGAAACTTTTGGTGTGACTGGAGGGAGCAGGCGTCGGAGGACTTGAGCTTGATCCCTTGGAGTGAGATGGCCTAATGCGGTGATAAGGGCGGGGGTCAGCTCTGACAAATGCCCAGAGGAAACTAGCACCTGTTTCACCTTTTCCTTAAGACCAGTTCGTCTGGAGTAAGGAATTTAGAGACACATACACACTCACATCGGTGAGGTGAAAGGCAGGGTTTTGCTGTTTTCTGCTGTGTATAGCCACGTGAGAAGTTTCCGAAAACTGATACCCAATCTCAGTACTCTGAGCTAAGGCACAGTGATTAGAGAAAATTAGGCTTCGCTAACTGCAGCCTCAGTATGTGGGTGTTGGTTTTGTCCCCGTCTTCCCAGTCTAGGGAATGTCCCCTTCCAGCACAGAGGTGGGATGGAAAAGTATGAGTACCAGACTGACAAACGAGTCCAGAAACTGTTTACTTGTGTAGGCTCCGCCATTCTACCTACTGAGGTATGTAGAAAGGTTGGCCAGGCAAGTGCTTGTGGGTAAGCAAGATGTATATTAGTTTGTTTGAGTAATAGTTCCCAGGATCACCTGCATTTCACTCGAGGTTGAGGTCAACTGGGAAAACGTCTACAGGAACGTGGAACTCAAGGATAGATTTCAACCAATGTTTATTCCATTTTAGGGGAAGTATACATGTGGTGATGTACTCCCTCCTGCATTTGTCGAGATCTTGATGGGAAGCTAAGCTACACAGTCTGGGTAGAGGCTACCTGTTTCTAGGCTAACATAAGTTGGGGCGGAATAGCGCTGTTAGAAAAACTGAAAACAAATACTGGCTCCCTAATGCATTGTAGCCCAGAAGGGAATGCAGTGTCTAGTGTATATACAAGTAGGCACGATGCTAGGAGGATAACAAGTCCAACAGTGGAGCTTAGGAAAGGAGCTCCTTCTGGCAGAAAGGTGCAGTGAAGGGAAGGTAGGTTTAATGAGAATTGAAGCTGCCAATAACTTCTGCGGCTAGCGCGGTAAAGACTGTCAGGCTGCTCACTTCCGGCAACATGTGCGTTTGAAGGTGAATGGCTGGCAGCTGCAGGGTGTGACCCACTATTCTTACTTTGCCATGTGACTGCCTCGGTGCTCATCGGCTGGTGTCTTGAAGGTGAGGGGTAGTCGCTGAGCAGAGGGTGGCAAAAAGCATATATTTCTACCGTGACTTCACCAGCTGGCTGGAAGAATGAGACAGACGAATGACAAAACATATTAGTGGTGCCATCTAGCGGTGATTAGTAGTACTTGTTGCCTTGAGGTGCATAGTTTCTCCGGGTCAGTGAATAATAAAATCTTCGCTGGCTGGAATGTCTGTTCTTGCAGGGTAGATGGTAGAATATTCTATGTCACAAATGGTTAACAGTAATGCAAACTCTGTAGAAATCAGATGCGCTGCTGGCTATGCTGATGAGCAGAAGTCCTCTTAAATACCATTGTTGAAAACACATCATGCATCAACTGTAACTTACGGACTAATACCTTCTCCATTTTTCTTGATTTATACCTTGCACCAGTTGGCCATTGATGAGGGTCTCCGCTATCCTCTGGCACAAAATTCTTTTCAAAATCATATTTTTGTTGACGACATTGTAACTGGTGCATCATCGGTGGAGGAAGCACTTGTGCCAAAGAATAAGATGATTGAACTTCTATGACGGGGTGAATTTGAACTTAGGAAATGGTCAAGTAACCAGCCTCAGTTGTTGGATGACTTTTGTATACTTCATAGTGAGAATCCCAAGTGCTTGACTCTTCATCCGAGCCCGTAATGAATATTCCGAGTCTTCAGTGTCTTCAGTGGAGTCCAGAGACTTTTTTTTTTTTTTTTTCCAATGGTGCCCCAACCAAATGCCTCGTTTTGTCACAGATACCTGCTGGGGATTTTGTACAGACTGGAGTGGACTATGCTGGATTGACCTCCAGCTGTGTTAGTATCTGTGTCGTCTTGCTACCCAAAAGGCATTCCTATCTATCTTCATATGTTTTGCCACGAAAGCTGTCCATACCATAGTTGTAACCAATTTGACTGCAGGCAGTTTTGTTGCTGCTCTCGTTTTCATTGCTGCTCTTACTCAATTTGTGTCAAGGCGAGGTTTATGTAGTAGTCTGTATTCAGATTGTGGCACCAACTTAGTTGGTGCTTCAAGGCAATTTTACCAATCTACGCAATTGCTCAAATCCCTTTTCCTTAATAAACTTTTCTGTGACTCATGAAAGCAGTTGTAGTTTTCTGCCTCCTGCAGTTCCTCATCAGGGAGAATTGTGAAAAGCTGTAGTTACATCAGCAAAATACCATTTTAGGTAATTGGCAATCAAGTTCCAACACTCAAGGAATAGTGAATTTTTTCCTGTAACATAATTTTTTTGCAGAATTAAGGGTGGCAACACCCTCTTTCGACATGATGGGGGTGGGTTATATGTACTTAGCATTCACTTTATTAATTAAAAAACACTAGTGGGGAGTAAATCCACGGCGTGGCAACACTTTCCGAGTGACGAGCTTTCCAACTGAGACCCGTAGATGCCCGTCATCCCCGGACATGACATGAAATGAGACCATAGAATGGAGCAGCACTGGAATGCAAGGGCAGGGGAAACGGGAGTACCTCGAGAAAACCTGCCAGTGGGCGGCATCACCCAGCACAATTCCCACATGCGAAAATCTCAGAGAGAACCCGCTGGGTATTGAGCCCGGATCTCCATAGTGGGCAGCGAGCGTCCTAGCTATTGCACCACCGCTGCCCCACACTTTATTAATGATTACGGTTTAAATAATTAGTATCCTTTACTTGGTGTCTGTCCCACAAGCGGTTTCCTAACTGTACAATAAATGATAATTTATTCTCAAACTTTAGAAGCGTCTACTACTTTTGGTATTTGACCTGCATCATGGGATGTTTATCTCAATCTTTCTATTTTGCATCAGGAAAATCCCATCAAAATATGTCAGCATGTTTTAAATATACGTTGCACAGTATAGGAAATTTTTTTTTTTACCAAAATTGAATATTAAGGTTGATATTAGCCCTCAAAACATTAATATTTGAAACTGTAAGTTTCTAAAATATTGGGAACTAAGTGAGATTAAACTACCATTCTCCAAACATTGTTTTATGATATCGGGATTTTCCATGTAAGGGCACACACACATTAATACCACCCCTCATAATGTAAATAACAGGGGTAGCCATCCTCTTTTCGAGGGTATAATTTTTTATGAGCATATGACACTAGTTTATTGAGCAGTATGGCCTAATTAACAAAAATAGTCCTCTTGTTGGATCTGTCCAGAACCCACAGTTTTAATGTAAAACACATACAAAACTGTTGGCGACAGTGACACAGTTCTAGGCACGTAGGCAAAACCAACCCTTCCTGCTGGAAATCAAATACTGACTGTTGTCAGAAAAATGCAGCTTGACGCACGCTCCTCTTGGATTTCTGGGGGATGGAGGGTAACACGCTGACCACCTTCTGTGGTTCGTCGGAAGAGAGGGGAGTCAAACCCCAGAGTGAGGCGAACTGTGATTGTTTCCTGCCCAGGGAGTTCAATCTTTCTCACTACTAGGGTGGCCAACAGGTAGGATGCCAGCTATCCCGGGGGTGTATGAGGGGTAAAAAAAAAAAGGTATTTAAACGAGGGTGATGGTGGCGATGGGTGATCTGGCCGGTGATATAGGGGCTATCCGCAGAGGTCTCGTCGGTCGGCATGCGGGAATATAGTTGGCAGGGGAGGTGTTTGCACGAGGTTCTGGGATGACCTTAGGCAGGAGTTGAACCCGAATAGTTTTCCCCGAAGCCAACTTAAATAAGAATTAATTGGGACCTTCTCCGAAACTACCTCAGTTGGGATAATGCTTGCTACTGGTAATAAAGTCTCAGGTTGGATATGGTGTGTCCCTTCCGTGTCATATCCTGGCCAACAAGCTCCTTGTAATTAGTTGTACGGGGACTCATATGTGGATGGTAGGAGGGACGAGTCTGGCCGCGATATGCACTCAGGTTCCATCGATGGTGGTTCTACCTGGTTCGTGGTTACAACACTAATATTGACAACTTTACGTTGTAAGGCGCGTCACTCTTGACGCCTTAGGCGGCTCTTAACACCACAGTGTTTACTGTGCATGGGTACAGCTGTCTACCTTTCCGCGGACATACAGTTCTGGGGATATGACTTTGGCAGTCGCACCCAAGGCCCTGTCGTACAGTTGTGCGATCCAGTATGACTACGTTGAGGGTAAACAAGGGAACATCGGAAACCTAGGAGCAGCTGTTTGTCCTTTTGGACTCAAAACATTTGCAAGCGCCATCTCTTGGGGAGTTCGGTGTCCCTCATGGTTTGTTCTCAACAGGGTTATCTATTGCACAGGTTCCGGTTCGTTCTAAACGGGGTTATCTATTGCACAGGTTCCAATTCTACCACTGTTAACTAAATAAGTGATCAGGCGTGTGATGCAAAAATTTCTGTAAGCCAGCAAATTCAATTCACGCAATATTTATCACGGTAAAGGAAAATGGAAAGTCCGGACTGACTTATACAAAATTAATTAATTAGTAAAAATATTAATTAAAATATATAATGCACTAGAAACAGGCGAATGTGTGCCTGGTAAATAATTAATAAAAATACAAATGCAAAGAGGCTAATTTACTATACTGTGCAATTTACAGTGTATCCTCAGCAACGGGGTTGTCCAGGGGGTGTTAGTATCGCGACGACCTGCTACCGCGGGAGTCAACGAAGTTGACTGGGGTAAAATGTTGTTGGGTATAGGACGTTAGATTACCTCTGGAGAGAGAACTGCTCTTGCGGTCAACTGGTGTGGACAAGCCTTCACAAGCTTCTGGGGTGGAGTGGGTGCTGCCTTCACAAGCTGCTGGGCAGGAGTTTGAAGCCATTGCAGGCTGTGGAGAGGAGAGGAGAGAGGGTCTTCACAGACCTGGGAGTGCTCACTGACCTATGCGGCTGATGGGTCCGGCATCTCTGCTGGAGCATGGTAGCGGACTTTCTTATATACGGAAAAATTCCTTGATCAGCGATCTTATGGGGGTGCAGGGTAGGTTTATCAGGGGTAGGTTTATCAGGGTTGCAGCTACGCCGCTCATTTCTTATCTCCTCGCTAGGAGGTGACGACAGATTTAAACACCTCTTCCTGAGGCTGGTGGGTTGCGACTTCACAAGGTTGCAGGAGTGCTGCCATCTCGTGGGTTTGCTGGAACTTATTCCACAGCTAAATGTATGGTAGTGGTTCGTGAAAAATATTGTATTTATTTGTGGGGGTGGTACTTGCATGCGGGATTTCAGGCAGGCCGTACATTTCATAATTAAACGCATCAATTACTTTTACGTATGAGGCTGTCCAATGCGTGGAGTCTCCTTGCTCGATACATGAAATTACCTGGTCACTGTTTTGCTGTCCTGTCACCGGCTAATCACTGGTTGAGTGCGAGTAACATTTTTGGAGCGCAGTAACTAAGTCGTTCTATGTGTATACAAGTGCAGCCGGTCATACTAGCGACCTGGTCGCCTAGTCCAGCCATAACTACAAGTGAGATGGTATAATGAAGATGTTTGATAGCTGTTCATTCGTGAAGTTGAAAAACGACCAGCATTATAAGACTTGAAATGCAGTAACTATAGTACCTCAACGTAAAGGCAAAACTGTGGCAAGAAATAACTTTTGCTGTTATAAGTAATTGGGAGCAGTTGTCAGTTGAAAATAAGAACATTCAAGGTGAGTACTGAAAACATCATGTTGTAAAATTGTGGCTTTTCGTTAAATTAATTAATTTTTAAAAGGAATTGTATATGATATAATAAAAGCAAACATATTGGAAGTAATTAAATATAACCTGTTAATACACTATAAATAACACTCAAAATAAGGGAAGTACAAAACTGCTGTTTCTCTATGTCACAGGAAAAGAATTACGTTGAAAATATAAGTCTCTTCGTGATTCCTTTCGCAGAGAGGTGAGGGAGCAGAACTCTGCATGGAGTGGAGATTCACCCAAGAGAAGGAAGAAATATATATATATTTTTATCAACTTCTCTATTTACTTCCCAGCCTTGAAAACAGGCCATAAGTACAATCACTAATGAAATACTTGCAGTACTCAAGTGCGTTAAATATGTGTTAACGCATGACTTACCAAAGATAAAACCATTCTGTTTATTGTTGAATTAATTTTATTTATCGTTCTGTAATACTAGTTATCTATGGGATTGGAAGTACAGCTATTGTAATATGAATTTTTTTTAGCACTATGGACAATCGTCAACAAGAGACTGTGTATTTGTAATTTAGGTGCATGTAACGTGGAGATAGGTCTTGCTATCTTAATTGCTATGCAATGCATGTCATAAATATTTGGATATGTTTATTATGATCAAAGTAACATTGCCCAAATTCAATGAATCAACTTTGGTACAGTATAGAAGGAAATATTCGAAGATAACTTTTAATTGTTGTAATATCTTTTTTTTTACGAACAGGCTGCATTGGCTTAACAAACTAGTATTCTGTTTGCAGGCAGTGATCTGACATTTACTAAAGAAAAACAAACTGCAGGACATGTATAGTAGATATCCGTTCCCCATTGCTTTTGGGAGGCAATACCATGTAATTGTAATTAGTTACAAAACTAAAAAGGAATTTTGCATTTTTTTAGTGAGAGTTTATTAATTTGTTACCACGCCACTTCAACACATTGTGCTAGATTATGCTCTACGAATAAAACAAGAAATTTGACAAATATATAGTGGTTAGTTTTAAATAATTTTCTCTTATTTTTACATGCAACAGTAACCGTTATAATAACTGTTGTCTAATAATGCATTTGTGTAAGTTAAACTGACATTCTTAACACACTTTGTTTTGATTGTTAGCAATTTGAAGACTGAAAGTCCGAATGTTAAAGAATTTTCACAACAATCAACTGATACATCACCAGCAACTGCGTCTACAACTGCAAAACCGCCAATTCGCTCCAAGTGTCAAAGACTGAACACCATTTAAAGAGAGAATTTTTCACCACTTAGAAGTGTGAAGTTCTTCTAGTAACGAAGATGGTGACAGATTGATTCTTTCATCTATATTGCCAATGTTAAAGGAACTCCCTGACCAAAATATACTAACAGCTTGAATGCAGTTGACTGAAGTCATTCAGTAATGTTTACAGGTAGCAAAATCTGCAAGCATGCAACTTCCTAATAGTTTGCCTTTGAATGCTCAACCATCCGGCTCTGGCCTTTGTTTTCCATCCAACTATTCACGGTCTTGCATGATTCCTCAGTTTCAACCTGTTGAGACAAATTCACCACAATTTTCTGTCCCTGTTCCTGGTCATGCAGTCTCGATTCCAGCTTGTCAAGCTTCCCCTTCTTACACTCCAAACCTTCAACCTGAGACATCACGTCAGTCCCCAAAGTCTGTTGTCTCGGACGCATTCTCTGGCAGAGATTCAGAGCTGCTCAATATATTTATTATAAGTGTGTAAAAGTGTAACTAGAAGTTTCACAAAAATACTATTATAATTATTCAATAAAATATACAAACTGTATTCTGTTTATTTTCTACTCTTGCTTATTATTGACCACCCCATTTTTATCTGTCGACATGTTGTTTTAGTAGGTATATTACAGTTAATAGTGAATTTTGCATAGTTTCCTGTATAGCTGTTCTGATACCATGTTTTCTGATACCGATCCCGATACCCTGATACCATTACAGATACCCCAATTCCAATGCCCTTCACACTGAATTTTAGAAAAAGTTTTACTGTTAATAATACATTAAAAAACATTTTTCCTAGGCTTATTTAAGTAAAGGATATAACGTCTTATGAAATTCACATTTTTCCTTTCCAAAGTACACACAACTACGGGCCCGGGAATAACGGCCCTCTCAAAGTTACAACCCTGTTTTGGGGAACCATGAAATTTTTGGTTGAAAAAAAGGCAAAAAATTTGAAGGAAATAGCCCAAAAATTAAGTTTGTTGCATTTATCTTGGTCATTAATTATATGTTAACGTGCAGTAAAATATAGGAGTTGTAATTGATGCCTTTAGGCCTAATTGCTACGCTAAAATATAAACAAAAAAAAGGTAAAGTTTGGTTTAAAACTGCAGCTGTGGTAGCCAGAACCCTCTCGTTCCCTCTGCTATCAACAAACTTCCGGCGAATGTTGTCTCAATCCCACGCTACTCGGCCTGCGTTTTTGTGTCGAGCAGCCCCTCGCTAAGCTGGGTCTGGTCTCTGAAAAGGTCACTCGCTCCCTTCGTCTTCTTTGCCCCCCCCCCCCTCCTGTACCATCTACCCTTCAACGGCTGTCCGTCATCCCTCCCATTAGCCACGCCGGCCATACCGCTTCACTTTCTTCCTCCTTCCATCCTCCAGCCAAACCCACACTGTTACACTCCTTTTCTATCTCCATCTTCAAGCCACATCCACACCGCACCAAGCTTCCATCCTCCCTCCAACTGTCACAACATGAATCCTGGAATTTTCTTCGCCCTACTCTCCCAAACATCACGCTGTACATGGCACTGTCGCATCTTTTCACCTCTTCAGCGGGCAGAAAAGGCAACGAAAACCAGTCAACAGGTGTGAAAACTCTGGCACAATCATATTGAATCCTATTTCTTCCGTTTGGGGGCGAATAGATGCTTTGAGTTATACATGATTTTGAATTAATGTACGTAGAATTAAATAAGTTTTACTGTATATGCACGAAATACAGTAATTTTTGTCTCTGAAGAATTTAATAACCTGACTTAACTGTCTACAATCAATACTAATGTATCAATACGATACCTGATACCGATCGGGAAAAGGCTAAGTTTCGGTATCGGAAGAACTCTAAATTCTTGTTTAGACAACAATAGTTTTACAATGTATCCACTTCTGTTTTAGTAAGGTTCAATTGATTACAAAGTAAACCAATCAAATTCTCGAATCAATACACAGACATTACTAATGATAACTGGCTTTCACAGCCACTATTGACAATAGTAATATTATAGCCAGTTAATATTTTGTTACTTGAAATGTGTGTGGTACCACTTCACTGTAATTTCCTCAACAAAAATATATACAAGACCTAATAAGACAAAATTATTCAAAATAATAAATGAACACTGAAATGTTATTTATACTGCTGCGTGACTTCTCAAAGTATGGAATAGGGTTTGAAATTTGCCCAAAATGAACGCTGCATGTTTATTGGATGCACAGAAAAATTTCCCCTTTATTCTTTTTTTCCATAAATAATCGGAAATTGCCATTGCAAAGAGCACATCATCTACCAGTTTCATGGTGACATCACTGAAGTGATTAAAAATGTGCGACCTGGTCGCTTAGTATGACATGCCTACTATGACACCGGCCTAAATGTTAAAAATGTCTCGATCATTGTCTTTGCAAAGCACAGCAGCATACCATACAAGTAGGTTTTGTAGTATTGCCTAACTTCTAGGCACTACATCGCTGCTGCCAAAGCTTTCTGTGAATTTTACATAAGATTTTGGGTCCTGGGTAGTTGCAATAAGACAACCATTTAATTAGGTTGTACTTCCCAATAACCAGCATCAAAAGCTCATAATTCCTGGGAATTACAAAAGTTGTTTGCAAAAAGAGGTTGGCCAACCTTGTTATTTTCATTACTAGGGTACATGTTAATAATTTTCCTCTAGGTTTTAAGATCTGGATAATGTAAAACAATGTTCTGAGAGTTATATTTCAATTTCACTTTGTTTCTGATATTTTGCAAAAGTACATTTAAAATCTCAATTTTCAAGGATTTGTATCTCTCTTAAAATGTTCAGTTTAGGTATAAATTGTCACATACGTTATATTTCCCACTTTATTTTACACAAGGAATGATGTCACAAAGTTCGTTGATCAAAACTCCCTCCCGGAACAAATACCTTCTCCCACCAATTTATGTATGCACACATCAACAAATTATAAGCTGTTCACTGTAAAGAGAGCATTTTTCTTTTGAGGTCCTAGTTACTTTTTTCTTTCAGCCCCCCCCCCCCCCCCCCCCCTTTTTTTTTTTTTTTTTTTTTTAATAAAAATATTGCAATGTAAGTAATACACACAGTGTGTATATTCCACGACACTCTGAAGTTAACACCTAAGGCTATGTTAAAATGTATTTATTGAATATTATTCCAAATGAGGGGTTTTTCAAAAGTGCTCACTTTATCGTGAATAGCCTATACATGTATTTTTCAAGATCAGATTTAACTACCAGTAATTACTTCATAGTTAGTAAGTATACTCTGTTTCATATAACTTGAATAAATTTTGACAGTTCTCGAAAAGAAGTGCGGCCGTGATGTGTCCTTCACATCTGTTCTGTTGGTGAAGAAAACAATCTTTGTAAACAAACTACGAATCCAATGGCAAGTATTGAAAGACTGACAACTTCTGTCCAGTAATTAGGCTACTATAGCTGGTTGCCATTCCCAACTGTTTTATTTTTGTTATGATCACATAATATACTAGTTAGGGTTCTGTTTTAATTTATTGGTGAGGTGGGGAACTAAAGATTTTGTGAGACGTGATTTTTTGTGGTTCTTATGAGAGAGAGGCGATTGGAACTTGCATTGTTTTTATGATGCAGTGAAAAATTTTGTACGGAAATAGCATTCAATTTACTATAACTCAAAAGTTTTAACTTTATCGAAAGAACTAAATTTTGATAAATGTGTCTATGTTTGTACCGATGCGAGAAATGCTCAACAGATAAATATCATAGCATTTTTTATATAACAAACTACACTAAAAGGGCACTTATTTAGGCCACGTACATTTGAAAACCTCCCGCAAGAACAAAACGCAATAAATTAATATGACACTGTTAATACCGATGTGCGAAATGCACATTATAAACATGTTAAGCAAATTTAACTGCTATAATCATTAGTGTATCAATCAAATAAAAGTCCAAATACATTTCAAATATTTTAACAACAATTTAAGAAAACATTATTTACATAAAACATAAACTTACTGTTCACTTCGTAATTCCTAAACACTTACCGATCTTTGGATGATTAATCACTTGTTGGCTACTGATACAAAATAATATGAAATAATTTATTTGCTGATTTACGCAATTAACAAAACACTTGAACTATTTCTTGAAACCAACAAATTCACATTTCACAATTAAAATAATTTTTCACTTGCGTTTCGCGATGGTCACAAAATGGCGGACCACAGCACACAACAAACCATTTTATAAAGTGGCAGACACTTGTCAATAATTCTTTTCACTGAGGAGACTGTTCTAAAAAGGTACCTACGACGAACTACACTTAATGAAATACGTAAATACAAAATTAATTAACTGCATATATGATATTCCGACATCACCAGCAAGGAATTCTCGCATATTGATAAATTATGATGGAAGAGAGCACAATGGCAACAACGGCTTTTCACCGGGCGGTGGAGACCATAGACAACAGACTCAATGGAGATTGGTGGAGACCTTTCACATAACCGTGATGTTTGAATGCTCTACCATAATATTTCCAAATATTTTTAAAGCCGTTGCTCTATAACTCAGAAAAATTGTGTATTAGTTTATGAGTGTAATTTGAACCATAAATGTTGTAATTAACATTAATTTTCACAGTATAATTTTTAATTGAGAGTACTATTTTCTTTTACAATCATCGCCAAAAGCACCAACATAATAATACGCATCCTGCCGCAACTATTAGCTGGCACAGTACTTTGGAAATGGGGGCGTTTACTGTTTACATGCTGTGTAGATTGGTCACAGCGTCTGTCAAATCGTATTGAAGTTATATGAAACTGAGTGTAAAACAGAAACCATTTGCAGAACATTAATTTTCATTGAGTATAAATTACAGTAAAACCCCCCTATTACGACAACCTATCTATTATGACCCAATCCGAAGGAACCGTGAAAAGTTTAGGTCAAAAAATTCGAAAAATTGAGGTACATCTAAAAATAGATACATAATCCCTCGCCAACCGCTGTATCTTGAACCGTGGTTTCAGTTATGTGCGGGTTTGTTTTTGTAGACCTTTTCTCCAACCGCGGTACTAGTTTCTATTATCTACTGTTTTCAGTCTATGGGAAACTAGCTTTTACTGATGTTATTGGTTGCAAATTTCTCTAGCTACCATCATAGACTTTGATATTTGTTGTCCCAAGCAGCATGAAACAATAAATTATGTCGTGCCAGGAGACACTGGTATATTGTCCGTTGTAGGGGCGGGTAGAGGGGGGAGAGCTGTAAGCCTGGTCAGTGAGAATTCAGTCACATGCCGCTGCCTCTGTCTTACCCTCCCTGTCTTTGTTCGCTTCCATTATCCCTCGTTTGCTGTAAAAACAGCGGCACATTACAGACTAATTTCTTAATCAGTGTATGTATAACTTCAAATTTAATTCAGTGTCCCTTTTTAAATGATTTATTTTAATGTTTGTGTGCGCTTATGCCTACATAATAATGCTAATTTTTTTTGGTAGGCATTTGCTTTTTTTTTCCTTGTGAAGTCAATTTTACTTGTAAAGTGAATAAAGGTAGGTAAGTGTGTGCAAATAAAATGTGTTCTTATGTTACCGTATTTTGGCGAGCAAGGCCATGTGCGTTTATAGTTCACGTCAGAAGTTTTCGATGAAAAATTCGGGATAATTAATATTTCAAGTAGACCGCACAAAATTTTTATATTCCCGTAAACATTACCGGGCCTCATCGTGCCAGTGTAGAGGCCAACACGCCTACATTTCGTATAAAAATTCAACACATTGACGTGAATCACATCTATTAGCATGTTTAATCAACACCGGGCCGCTGTTACGAAGCGAACCGGCCCTGTAACGACGGCACTGGCGGCGGGCGGCTTGATGCCGCCCGCCACATTATAGTGACAGACCGACAACTGCCCGGCTCCGAGGATCTAGGACCGATCGTCACATGCGAGTCGCCATGCCCGGCTGCGCTGCAGAGGATCTAGGTGCTCGTCCAGCTATGTGTGCACAACAGTGTATTTGCTGCTAGCCCCAGCACACGAGTGATCCAATGTATCTTCATATATATTATCAATAAATAAAGTTCTGTGCTTTGCTTCAAACATAAGGCATCTCCAACAGTGTTTAGTTATATTTTAATAATATATTGGCTAATCTTTTTACACACTTGCAATGGCCATGTCATACTGTGTTTAGGCATCCTTTTTTACAAGGGATGGTCCAATATGCCTTTTTTGGATATCAAATTAATCAGGAGACGTCCAGCTATTAAAATATTCATATACGTATTTATATTTAATTTTAAAAGTGTTTTTTTTATGTGTTAGAGACAATTTAACATGAACTTCATGCAAAAAATGGCAAATTTGGAGGCATAAGGGTTAGGGGTTTGTCAAAATCGGCCCAGAATTTTCCAAAATTTTTAGTACGACCCTCCCTCTATTACTACCCTATTCTTGGGAACCGTGAAGGGTCGTAATAGAGAGGTTATACTGTATCGGGAAAATCCTTATATAATAGAAAATGCTTCACCTATATTGGCTGTGATTTTATAAGCCCTTAAAAAAAGTACAATAATATTTTGACAGCTTTTTTAATAAACATATTATTGCTTGACGTATGATGCATCCCCTGCTTAGAGGAAGTGCATCTTACATGAACAACTTGCCCCATCTAAAAGTTGCATTGACCAATGGGTAAGTCACCTCCAAGCAAATACAATAATGGATGCAAGACACATGGTCCAACCAAAGTTGATATAGCGCCGCTTCTGATAGGTTCCAGGGACCCATGTGTGGCGACATAAGCTTCAACCCCGAGAGGCGGGGCTAATTCTCCCACACCCCACTGAGAGTCTATGAGTGGAAAAAAACTAGTATAAAAGGCACCCCAGCCTGTGCCTCCTGTCTGGGAAGGCCAGTGGCGGAAGCACTGGGCAGAGTCGTGCACCTGTGCCGGTGACTGCGGTTAACCAGTGATCGTTGACGACGCCGACAACTTCAGAAAGCCCTACTACCAGAAGGCATCAAGTGCTTTGGCTGCCTCCACCCGCCACCATTCAGTGGCTTCTATCTCTTTGGCCTCCGCTAGCCGACGACTTCCAGAGGGTATCACCGACATCATCCCACCCCTTCCTCAACTCTCTTCCTTCCTCAACACCAACCAGGTATTTAAGGTCACGGCGACATCATCCCTTCTGGACTCCCCTTTAAGGCCCTGACCCGGCCTTATCTTTACCATTCAAATAAAGAACCTTTTGTGAAATACATGTTTATTTCCCTTCAGAATGACTCCCTCCTCTAATTCTGCTAGGAAAGACCCTGACTGCTTAAATTAATTACGTATTATTCTTTTTGCTTATTAAATATTCTTGCTACAGTTAGCCAGGTATACTTCACCTGGCTATAACGTAACACGCTTGCACATTTACAAATTATTTCAATATTTATTTCCCACAGGTATTAGTACTAGAATTGTGAATATGATACCACATGAGAATGTCTCTTTTATTGTGTGTCAATAAACACCATTTGTACCAGTGCAAGTAATTGTTTCTCTTCTTTAACACAGAATACACCCTTGTTACTTACCTTAAAATAGTTACTACCTCAATTGGATTTTACTTTTGAGTCACCTGAGGTAAAGCCAGCAAATGCGTATTCGCCAAAATGGCATTACGCACACACCTTAAGAGGTAACCCTGAGGTTGGTCAACAGATCAATTTTGGCACAGTCCAAAGCACTAGGAATACTACAGTGGAACTCTTATTTTACATTCCCACCAATAACATTTTCTCCATCAAATACACCACTTTTTGCTATGTCACCCCGTTTCTCCTATGTGTACAATACATTACATTTCCATAACTTATGCTGCAAATACAAGTGCATTCCCTGTGATTTACAATATTGTTTTATGTTGTCTTGGGAGTTGGAAGCGAAGTAGAGGATAATAGGGTGGCAATGTTGGAGTAAGACAGGCTCGACTGCTGTGTTTTGAGTCAGTAGTTGCTGTTCTTATTCCAAGAACTAACTGACAGCCTGTCACTTGAAGTGGAAGGGATGGCAGGAGAAGCTACCCTGCTGTGAGATAATCACCTACTGGAAGAGGAAAGAGTGAGGGAGAGAGTGAAATGCCACTCTCACCCCACTGCCACCTATTGTGACAGGCACTGATAATCATCAGTAGCCTGTGTTGCAGGTCACCAAATTAGTAGCTTTGCAGGCACATACTGCAACTTCACCTTGTCCTTTCAGTATTTAAAATCTTTTAAAAGCAATATGAAATCTGAGATTTATTAACTGGTAACTAACAGAGTTCAATTTTACTCTCAGTAAAATAAGGGAGTGCTGAATTTAAAAACTATATGTATTAATAATTTTTAATTTTCTCTATATGAACAAAGTTGAATTTTTTTAATTTTCTGAATATGAACAAAGTTGAATTATGCTGAGAAATGTGGTATTTTTTATTTGATAAGTTTAAAACTTAAGTTGTTTTAAGTTGCTCTGGTCTAAGATTAAAAATATATTACTAAGGTATTTTTTGAGTTCTGCTTTTATTCTTAGATTTTGAAGAAGTTATGTGAAATTAATTTTCCTATTATGTTGTAAGTTCTCTTAAAGCATCAAATAGTACATTTTGCTAGTGTTTAAACATTGTATAATACATTTGCTGTTATTTTAGTAACCGCTTGAAGTTGGGTATGTCAAGATGTTTTTCACTTTTTTCCCCTTGAAAAGTTTAATAAAGGGGTTCCACTGTATTCCATCCTTGGAATTGAGCCATCAACTCCATTAGGTGTTGTAGGTGCTCCGGTAGGAATACAACAGGCGGCAGTCTAGTGGGTGCGTTTCAGGACTGTAGGTCTTCTGAAGGGGTCCCCAGTTGTAGCTAGTTTGTATAGAAATATTCCCGGTCTCGGTTGGTAGTGCACAACTCCAGAGAGAGAACTACCATTCTCACTTAACCCTCGGTGGAAACTCACCTAGAAGTATCGCTTGTTGTAGGAGCTTCCAATGCTCTACCCCTCGCTGGGCTGGAGAACTGTCTTGCATGGGAGAGACAGTGGTGGTTACGTGGCAAGACGTGCTTTTAAAAGTACACGTTAGTCCCGCTTGTTATTTACCCGGCTTCCTCTCACTGAATTATAGTAGTTTAATCTGTGGCTTTCACAAACGGCCTTATGCTGCGACCAAATAAAAACGGCTAGAAACAAAAATGAAGTTAGCATTAAGGAAACTTGAAGAAGAGATTAACATCACCACATTTCCTGATACAGATACAGAGAACCCCTTATTCACACCTCCCATCTGAGTAGGGAGACAAATCTTTTTTAAACATTTATTGGTAGTTCACTGCGATGTTACTCTCCTGGGACTCGATCCAAACCTCTTACCAGACTCGTACACTGCCATTCCTCCACACCAACTTCAGAAACATTCTAGTAGTAACAGTACCGCCATGCCGCAGCCAACATCGGCCGCTGTTCAGCCACCCGCCACACCCCAGCAACCGCCAGCAGAGAGGAGGGTGCCGGTGCCGCGTGGACAGCAGGTAAAGAGTCGGCGGGTCTTGGTGCCAGTGTCTTTACACTTTGTTCCTTCTTGCAAGCCAACGAGGCTCATACTATACACCATAAGCCAGGCCAAGCGAGAATAGAACCTCCTTGGAGCATGATCTTTGCAATTCCGGCATTGCACTTATATTTGAAGGCCACCTCCTCTGCTAAAGTATGATTTGTGTACCACGGGTCTTTGGAAGTAAAGTTCACACTAGGGGTTGTAATCCTGAAGCTTTCGACCCATCGGAACGCCCGCAAGATATCCAAATAATTAAATCCTTCTAGCGTGGGGATACACGATCCTCTGATGAGCTAGCCGAGGGACTTGTGTGTGATTCTTATCGAAGCTAAGGTTGTATTTCTATTCATCTTCCTAATTTAGTGACATCCAAATAGAATGGGTACTGAGGTTTTTGTCCTCACTCACCACTAGAGATGGGACATTTGATACGTCGATACCCCTCGATACTGGGCCGTATCGAAAGTATTGAGTATTGCGACGTCCACATTGATACTTTTATTTGATACTTTTTATCGACACGTGTATATGGCTTGGTACGCACGCCATTTCCCGTATTGTCACGAAGCGGCACCGTTAATTTCCGCTACTGTTTCAGAAAACCTGTGAAGTGTCGTATTTATTAAATGATTTATCTAATTTTTTGTATCAATGGCAGAGAAACTGTAGTAAGGATTACAGCAGAAAAACATGTATTCAAGAGTTGCAAATAGGAATTACAAACAGTAAGTCAGTGTTTATTGTAAATAAAGTATTTTGAAATGGTTATTAGAATGTTTGAAATATACGTGGCCTAAAAAACCTTTTCAACACTGTTTTGCAGTGTAAAAATAACACCTTTGTTGTATGGAAAACAAACTTCGTCAAAAATATTTACCTCCCGAATGGGTTAAATATTTGAATTGGTACGAACTACATATTTATAGCGTTTTCTTTCAGCGAGGTTGAAACTTGACAGGTTATATAATAATTTTAATATTTTCTTCACACGAGTTCTCTCGTCCATTAAAAAAATATGTAATTAAAAAGGATACAGTCTCGTAAGAAGAGGTGTAAAACAACACCGTCTCGTGAAAGACAAACTAAAGTTTCCCCACCCCATCCAATCCATTGGCAGTCAAATTAAGGGAGCGAGTCCCACCAATATGACTGCTATAACCAAAATTGGTAGACGGGAATGGTAACCTATATCATATCATAACATTTGTTTACACTATTGGTTTATTCTGACTCATGCCCGGGTTATAAGTTTGTGGCATGGTCCCAGTGGCTTTAGTCTACGCAGGTCAGCTTACGCATTTGGGTGGATTACTTTATTTGAGTGGTCGTTTCGACTGGAAATCTTCACGAGACACTTTGCCCTACATGCCAGAATAAAGTTTATGATACACTGGTTGGCGAGTCTGGATCAGTAGATTGGCTTCTTATTTACAGTAGGGTGGTTAGCAGATGTGTTTGTTGGGCGGGAGGTGTTGGGGTTACCTGGCTTACCCTGAGTATCTCCGGCCGCTTGAGGAACGGTGGTGGATGGCAGGCTGGAGGCGCTGTTGCAGACAGAGGGTATTGAAGTGCTAGCACTGTGTCGGCCAACACAGTACCGCAGGTTCCATAAGGCTGCATCCGGAGACCAAAATCTCGGGTTGGAGATCTTGAGACGTCTCTCTGACTTGTGCACAAAACCTCTCAAGACGGTGTGGTAGTCCAGGTGCATACGGGTAGGTGGCGTGAAAGCCGTACAATCACCTACGGGAGAGGGCGGTCTCTCGAGTTTCCTCACTAAAGCGGTGCGGTCCCGTTCCGCTTGTCGGTCGAGCTAAACCAGCCCGCTGCTTGGCAGCAAGGTGTGCAATCCTTTGCTTCTCCCTCCGTGAGCTCTCTCTTACCTTGAACGGCATAGAGTGTTAACCGCTGCTGAAGGGTATGGGTTGAGCACTACAGATGCAAAGGAGAAACCTAAAATTGTGTGGGCCCAGTAGAGGCTGGCAGCACGAGCCTGGTGCTTCAGAGGGCCCCCCACCACTAGTGGACTGACCAGAAGCGTTGAAGCCGTGTGGGCCACCACTGCTCCTATTGGGTGTGATATTCAACTAAGGCCAGGCCGTAACAAGCAAATACCCCCGCGAGCACATAGGTGCTCCGGTAGGGATACAACTCAAGTGTACTGTCTCTCCTGAGTTGGAAGTATTCCTAGTGGTCGTGGCTCCTCTGTTCTATTCCCCCAGCATTTAGGTGCTCCGGTAGGAATACAACAGGCGGCCGTCTAGTGGGTGTGTTTCAGGACTGTAGGCTTTCTGAAGGGGGTCCCCAGCCATATCTAGTTCGTATAGAAATATTCCCGGTCTCAGTCAGTAATGCACAACTTGTAGCGTTCCTAGTGAACGTATTCAAGATAACTCTAGAAATCAGACTCGTGGTTAGAGATCAAAGATGTGTTTATTCAAGTAGTAATAAACACACGTGACTCGTGCTAACTCCTACCAAGTAGACGGGCAGCTGGAAGTAATCTATGTAATCCAGGTGTAGGCGAAGTGGTCCTAGGCTAGTCGGGAACGGAGGTAAAAGACTGATAAATAATAATATAAACAGGCTAACTGGTTAATGAGGATGTATATACGAGACAATGAAGTTAACGTTCACTACTCTAGTAGCAGAGTGTGGTGTATGTCCATGTTACCAACAGAAGAGCTTCTGGTAACTAGTTGTTGATTAACATCACTGGAGCTTCTGGTAGCTGTGGCTGCAGAAGCCTCTGATGACTGCAATGGTAGCAGCCGCTGGTGGCTGCTGAAGGTAGTTGATGTCAACAGTGGCAGCCTCTGTTGGTTGCTGCGGTTGTTAAAGTCACTACTCGTAGCAGCCTCTGGAAGGTTGCTGAAGAGTTCGCTGTAGTAGGAGGCCCCCAGCATTGTAAGTGGTGGAGCGAGCGCTATGAACTGGAAGAAGGCACTCGCGAGCCCGGCTGTGCACTGACCTATATAGTCAGAATTGCAGGGTGCTGCGGTGTGCCGCGGGGGGAGGGGTGTGTGACGTCCCTCTGCTGTGAGGCCAGTGTGGAAGGTAATAACCCTCTTGTCAGCACTTGGCTTCGGGCATTGTCTGCGACTCTCGGCCGTGCCCCGAGGCAGCTGACAGCGTGTTGGCACTCAGCGTGGGGGAGGGGAGGGCAGCGTGCTTGCTGGGTTACGCAACCTTGATCTCCACGTGTTCGGGCGCCCGGTAGGATTTTGGCAGCACCCCGGCGTCGTCGGCTCTGACAATTACATGTAGTACTGCTTCTGATCGTCTGGGGTGGGGTGGCATGTCGCAGTTTCAATATATACCCCTTGGCTGAGTGGGTGAGGCACCGCTGTTTATAAAATATTGTGTGCTGTCTATCTCTGGCTGCTACAGCCCGCAACTTCCGTGTATAGGTTTGCGGGTTCGACTCTCACATGGGTTGAAGTAAAAATACTTGACGTGAATATGCGATGAGTTGTAATTGTTTAAAGTTGGATAGGATACATTGTGGCCATGATACGAGCACTCTGGGCCAATTGAGACACTGTCTATAACTGTCAAAATTTAGTGAACTTATGTAGTATTCTGACTGCAAGTACATATTTCGATTTTTTACATGCCATTTGTGTTTGCAACAGGTATTTCATATTTATTTCACATGTTTTTTGTGTACGCTTGATGTCTTTTTTAGTATTATAAATATTAATAATTTTTAATACTCTACTGGCCTACCGTAGATGCTAAGTTATATAAATTTCAAATTTGTTTCCATCATCTGTAATGTTATCTTGCATGATTATTTTTTTTTTAATTTTTAACTTTATCATAAATTTGTTTGAGAACAATGAAAATGTAGTTTACAAAAATTGATTACATTATTGAAAATTTTTTACTCAAGAGTATCGAGTATCAAAAGTATTGAGGGTATCGATATCGAAAACATGGTATTGTCCCACCCCTACTCACCACCCATACAAGACTGGGCTTTCTAACCCTTTCTGCGTACAACTGATATGACATCATTGTACCAGGTGGCTTAAAACGCTTCAAGCTTCATGTAAAATTTTACCTAAAATTATTTTATTTAAAAAATAGCAGTGAACACTTCATAATTCCTTTTAATTTCTATAAGCAAAAATTGCAACATAGCTTTCCTTCAAAATACATCATAAGATCCTTCCAGTCCAGTGCTCTTGCAATATCATAAATATAAAACAGTGTGTGTGGTAAGCACAATGTGCAAAGAAGTTCCTTCAATTCCGTACTAAAATAATATTGACCGTATTTCGATGTGTACAGGACGCATATTTTTACGTGATAAATGACTACAAAAAGTGGGGTGCTGCCTATTTACAAGATATTGGCATTTAAAAAAATTTCCATTCCAAAATATGTTCAGAAATTTATTAACATACAGTTCATTTCAATGTTTTAACTGAGTTTCTAAGGAAGTAAAAAATGAACAAATGCATTGCTTATCACTAATGTTTAAACACTTATGGGCCGCCCAGTGGAGGCCGAGCTGGGTTAACTTATCATTTTTTCTTCTCCCTCTCGCTCTGTGTCCCTCCTTTCCACCTCTCCCTCGTTCTTCCCATCTTGCTTGAACCCTTTATTTTCTTTCTCCCTTTCGCTCAGAATCCTTCCGTTTCACTCCCCTCCCCTCTCTTCCATGGATCGGATCTTTGTAACTCTCTTCTAACCCCCCCCCCCCCCCCAGCTCAACATTTTCCTGCCTTCAAATTTTCGGTTGTTATGCAGTTGGTTGGCAGTAGTTGGAGGAGAAGAAAATGCAAAGGAGGGGAAGTGCATTGAAGGCTGGTGGTATATAGTATTTTTAGAATATACATCTCACATTCATTCATAGTAAAACGGCTTAGCAATTCACAGGGAGTAACAGTGGAAGCATGCTGTAACAACAGACTCTGGTGAGATAAATTATCGTTATAGCAAATTTTTGTTATAACCAAAATTTACCAGTCAACATCATTTCATGTAATGTTAATTCTGTATTGTCTCACTACATAGGCATCCTGTATTTCGAATGCCCTTATGTGCATGGAAACTTGCATGTTGGCCCTAAAATACAATGAGGCACATGTGGCTATAGTTTACATAGAGATTTTGAAATCAGAACAAGTGGTGTCAATTGGTAATTAAGGAAAACTGTTTTTTTCTCTCATTTTAAATACTGTACAAGACTGAAAATACACATTACAGCTGTTGAACCATTTGAATTAACCTATTTTGGCGTGTGTAGGCCGTATGCATGTATAGGCCGCACCATAAGTTTTTGATGAAAAATTAGGGATAATTAATATTTCAAGTATAGGCCACACTGAATTTTTGTACTCCTGTAAAAATTGTTAAGTCACAATTCTGTACAAATATAATAAATTCCTACTTAATTTCTCCCCTACAAAACATGTATGACAGAAAATGTGTGTTTTGTTGCAATGTTTACAAATATACATCGCGTGATTACTATTACACAGATGATAACATGACTTGAGAAAGCAAAATCGTGCAAACTACATAAGGTATCTTTCTCTTGTACAGTAGAGAAATTATTTTATCATGTTCAACATCAATGGGCGAGCTCCAACATGTTTACGTTTTACACTTCCTGGATGGTTATTTTGTTTATGAACACGAGTGAACAAATAACTGTACAAGGTTTTTTTTTTTCCCCTTTCTCTCTTTCTTTCTCCCTTTCTTTCTCCTTCCCGTCCTTCCTGCCTTTAAGAATTAAAACACTAAAATTTACTGTATGTTGACAAATTTTTAAACATGTTTTGGGAAAAAATTTCCAAAAAAAATCTCGTATATAAGCTGCACCCCACTTTTTGTAGTCAATTATTTGTTCACATTTGAAATGTAAACAATGTTGAGGCCTGTCCTTTTTAAGCATTTTTTTTTTGCATCCAGCTAGATTTCATTTACTCGCTCAACAACACACACACACACACAACACACATACACCCCCCCCCCCCCCCTCTTTCATTTTCTCAATTCATACCTTCATGGTAATGCATTTTTCACATTTTTTTTTAGAATTTTGGGCAAATTCGCAAAACTAGATCACTTGTTCCCATTTCCTAGTTCCATTAATAAAACATTTATTCCCTATATGTATTTATTACACTATTCATAGTGGCAGCATGGGCTCTGTAAATAAGGTAATAGGACATGTAGCAAATGTTGTCTGTGGCAGATGTGTGTTTTGTCTTTGTATCATTCAGCTACTTATCATACTTATGCCTGCAAGGATACTGACTATCAAAAGTGAATATAAGACTTGTATCAATGTGTAGTATGGGACATTTTACACACACACAAAATGTTGACACATCTTGTAATTATTGAACTAATGGTGGTTTTTTTTTTTTTTTTTTTTTTTTTTTTAAAGCAATGATTCCACTGACGGACTCGGAACATCACTTGCTACCAATACAGTTTGCAATAGATCCTGGTGAGCCGTTTTCTTGGACCAGAGATATAAACTTTCAACATTTTGTTTTAACATTTCAAGAAAATTTGGCACTCCTCAATGAATATCTAGAAGTAATAAACGTTTCAATCCCTGCAACACCATGTGCAGATGAAAACTGTGATCCCAGTGATGAAGATGACATTGAAAAACGTTTCAGTGAGCTCTCTGACCTGGAAGCTAATGGTGATGCTGCGATGGATGTGGGCATTTTTGGTAACAATCGTAGCAAAGCAGCGAAGCAGCTTCAGTCCGTGGCAAAACAGTTTGGTAGCATTGGAAAGTCGGTGAGTAAAAAGCTGAAGAAAAATCTTGGTTCAATTACAAAAATGACTCGCTCTAATTCACAGAAGAAAGTCAGTCCTGTACGGCAAACAACAAAAACAAGTGCCTCTGTTTCACGTTCTCAAGATTACATACTGTGTGCTGCGTTGCGCTCTGACATTCGACCAGAGCACCAAGATGAGATGATGCGCAACTATCTTCAGTCTGCACATGTGCGTTTCCAGAACGACAAAGACTTGAAACAGCGCCAGGCAGAAGAGCGCAGATGGAAGGAAGAACAGAAGTTGAAAGCTGTTGCAGCTGTGGAAGGCCCTTCTGAATGCATCAATCCTGGTTGCACTCAGGTGTCGTCTGCTGTGACCAGTTATATGTGTAGGTCCTGCTTTGAGAAGCAGCGCGATCAGGAACTATCAACAAACATAAACTCCCCCATGCTGACTCGCAGCACATCACTTGTTGATGAAGTAGGTGCCCCACGTTATGGAACAGGGAAATCAAAATTTTATGCAGAGTCTGATACTCGCTCTCATAATGTAATCAGCAGGCTTCCAACAACCAGAGCTGGTAGTAATAATGATCATACACTTTATCTCTCAAAGTCTACTTTTTATGATGATTCTGATTGTCCTCCTAACATGAGTACACAATTCACAGGATTTCCTAATCATAGCGTAAATCTTATGAAAAATGGCGATGATGTGAGCAGTTCTACAAGACGACCACTTACAGGAAGGTACAGTTTTGGTCAAGAGCAGCAGTTTGTGAACCCACCATCTCGACCTCGTCTTCACAGTTACAACATGTCCAAAATTTGGGAGAACAGTGCTGGAAACTCGGCAACTAAGTATGCCATTAATGGTGGACAAGATCATGTTCTAACCCCTGTGGTGAGTAAAACCAGTCTCATTTTGATTTGTTATTTTGTTATGTTAGAAACAGATAAATCTGTTTTTCATTGGTGTTTTATTGTTGTGTTGACTTCTGTATCTGTATTAAAAACTCTATTGCTGATTACTCATTGGAGAAAGAAATGCAGAACACAATAGAGTCTTCAAAATCTGCATATACATTTTAAAGACTGGGTCATAAATATTTTTATTTTAAAACTAAATTCACAAATTTTGTTTGTATTTCAATTCTCATTACAGGATTCCATTATTTAAAAAGCAAAACCCAACAGTTTAGTGGTAAAGGAGGTTAAATCATCAAAATAGATGCCACAGGAATTTGGAGAATTATTGGCCAATTGGCTATAGTACAAGAAAATTTTGCCCTCAGCAGCAATTTGATGTATAAACATGCCATTTAAAATTTAACCACACACATTGTGTATAGCGGTATTGTAAACTGCACATATGTTTTATTTAATTTGATAAACCAATATTATTCACAATATTGCAATAGTACCCCACTGATGCGATACCTCATGGTTTCCAGGAATAGGGTTGTTGGTGAGGAATGGTCTTAATAGATGGTTTATGAAATTTTAGACCAATTATGAGCGACCCCCAACCCTCTCATCAAAATTTGCAATTTTTTCTACTAGGTTTATGTTCAGTTATCTTTGGTGCAAAAATTACAAGGTTTTTTTTTCAGTTGGATATAAATATATTTTACTATATATGTCTTCCGAAGAAAATATCTTAAATGGGCATATTGGACCTCCCTTTGTCACCAAAAATGTTAACACACTTTGAATGGCACATAAGTTTTACCAAGTGCAAAGTTAATTTTCAGTGGCTTTGTTTTGAAAAATCAGATGATTTGTTATTAAAATATGTTTATTTTAATAGGCAGATGTTTTCTGAAAAAAATTATATCCCAGAAGGGCATATTGACCTCCTCTTGCTATCAAAAATATTTACCAACATCGAGTGGAGTGTTAAGTTTTACCAAGTGTGAAGCCCATTTTAAGTTGCATTGTGCTGGAAAATAAGGGTACATATTTTTATTAAAATGTTAATTAATTTCAGTGGACACAACCCTGTGAATAATCTGATATACAACCCAGAGGATGTGGGTTTTAATTATTAATTATTGAAGGTCGTAAAGAAACAAATCATTAATGACCATATTTATTTGCTACTGCCTCAAGAACCACACATTCTTAAACAATATATTTATCACTTCAAAAGTCAGGCGTCGGTCTTAAATGAAGACCATTGGCATGGTGCAAAATTACGTCTGGCTTGGAGGGATAAGCTTAAGGCTCAGCGTCACCTTTTTTTTTTTTTACAGAAATTCTTAATTTTTGCATCATAGTTTTGGATTCTTAGTAATTACTTTTAATGCAAGATTATAGAAAATTTACATTTTACGAGTTGTTTAATATTTTTGTACATAATTATAATTCTGCATTATCTGCTTGCTGGAAAAAGTTGAGAACTTATTAATAAAATACAGATATGTTCTCTAATTTGACGCATGTCCTATTAGACTGACTGGACACGGTAGTTACAGATTTTACTCGCTAGACCAAAAATAACTTGGGTAGCGGGGATGAGGCAAGGAGTGTTGGCTAGTTCTGATACATGCTCACCTATAGTTAGGTAGTTGAGGTAAGTTTAGTGTTAAGCGGGGTGAATGCCTGCATGAATGTTCCAAAGTCGTGCCTCTTTCGTCCAGAAGACCATGCTGTCCCAACCTAGGCGAACTTCCACTCCGGTTAAGAAGCCATAGACAACAGGGTGATACTTGTAGCTGATATGAACACACAGTGGAAACTCAATATTACTGGTGCAGGCATGACTGTATGATGTCTGAGTTCGGCAGCACGAACCCGTTCCTCCTGTCTATCCTGCATAGGATAGGGTGATACTATCCTCGGCCAGGCAGCAGGGTGAGCCAGGTGTTGCTCTCTACGTCTCCTACCACTCCTTCTCTTATGAGGCATAGGGTAACAGTTCTATAAATCACGCAGTGCACTGAAACGGAAATACTAACCGTGTACCCTAATAGTGACTTGTCAGCCGGCTCAGTATACCCACTGATCCCCTACTGTAGGCGGACTGATCAGGGATGTTGAGCTGGAGTCGCGCCAAGCCTCTACTGGTTGTGCATCCACTCAGAATACCCAGCAGCACTGCAGTCACTGTCACCACGCACTAATAGTGTGAGTGGTGCGAAGCTACCTGAGTGTGTCGTGTTTTCTGGTGTGAAGGTGTTACTAGTGGTTGAGGCGTTGCTGTTTCTTCCCCACGAGTACTAATAGTGCTGTGTGTTTGATGGGAAGAAACGGTAGCCGTCTAATGTGTATGTCTTAGTTCGGTTTAATAACTTCCCCGGATTCCGTTGGCAGTGCACAACCTAATCTACCTTCAATTGTGAATACAGATATATACCCAGGAAATAAAAGTAGCATAGTAGAAGCAACGTGTGTTTATTGAAAGTTTAATAGACATGTGACCTGTGCCACCTCCTACTAAGTCGAGGATAGCTGAAGATATCAGCATGGTTCTAAATAAATGGGAAAAGCTGATTCTAGACGAAAATAAGAGTTACAGTTAAACTTCTAATTAAAGGTGTCTAGAGGAGACAAATGAAGTTAAAAGAAGAAAGTTCGTGTTTGTATGTTGCCAGGTTGACTGGTTGTCATACGTAGTTGATTGCCACGAAGGCGTACTTGTAGGCTTTGAACTTCTCTAGACCTCTCGAGTGCTGTGGACGGTGCAAGAGATGCGAAAGAATGACTCCAGAGCTCGGCTGCTCTGCCGGACTTATATATTGGTAGCTTGTAGGCTGCCGGCGCGGGAGCAGGGGAGGCGTGACGTCCTCCGGCTCTGAGTGTTGTGAGAATTATCTCGTCAGGTCTGCTCGGTCGTGCCAGAGGACTGAGCAGCTTGTTGGCATCGAGCTTGGGGGTGGGGGGTGGGATGCGTGCCTTCCATGTGAAAAGGAAAAACACGAAGTTCCCATTGCCTGTAGGGGTAGGCAATGTGTTGCTCACGTCTGTTGAGATGGAAGCAGTACTCCTAGGCGTTGCGTCGGAGTCATATTATAATAGGTGTAGAAGTGGCACGCATCAAATTTTTACAACAAGCAGGTAACACGCAGTTAACAATTACACACAATAATATTAAACAACTCGTAAAATGTAAATTTTCTATAACTGTACAGTCAGTAATTACTAAGAATTCGAGCCTTAAGCTGCTCTGTGTTTGGTTGTTTTTGGCACAACCATAATGACCTTGTGTCCACCATTATACGCTGTTCACGTGAGCACGTTTGAAAGCCCTCTCATTTGGAATAATAGTCAATAATATATTTAATTTTAGCATCAGACGTTAACTTCCGAGTGCGGTGGAATATACATGCTGTGTTTATTACTTACATGGCAATATTTATTTTAAAAAGTGGCTAAAGGAAAAAGTAACTAGGGCCTCAAAAGTCCTCACTTTACAGTGAACAGCATATATATATATATATATATATATATATATTATATAATATATATATATACACACACACACACGCACGTGCACACACGTGCGCGCGCGTGCACACACACACAC
Source organism: Dryococelus australis (assembly GCA_029891345.1). Lineage (NCBI taxonomy): Eukaryota > Metazoa > Arthropoda > Insecta > Phasmatodea > Phasmatidae > Dryococelus > Dryococelus australis. The sequence goes on along the minus strand of CM056999.1, from coordinate 92,366,021 downwards.
ACCATAGCAACAGAGAAAGGGAATGGTTGCCTAACTACCAGCCTGGCGTCCTCAAACCTTCCTCCTCTTGTGGTTGGTCAGGTAAGGGTGAAGGGATCCTGTGGAGGATTTATTGCTATGTCTGGGCTGGAAGCATGCCCCCTCCCAATTAACAGTGTATTACACAAACTGTTGCTATGTCTAAGCTGCTATCTCGGCCGCAGTTTTTAATAATTTTCAGCAGTGACAGTGTCATTTTATGGTATAATTAAGGGAAATGTGTACTGCATTATTCTGTATTACTAAAAATGTTAGTTTTCACCATTTTCAGTTTTAAAAATTTGATACAGAAACTAATCTTAAGATGCGTAACATTTCATAATTGACATCCATAAGCAGGCACCGAAAAATTCATGGGGCTCTTTTACAAATAAAATTATTTTCTTAAACTGAGCCCACTGTTACCGGTTAGCAAGAAAGTTGAAAAGTTATGAAGAATATAGTGGCAGCACTACTAGTAAAAAATATGATGTGGACAAAAAGTATGTACGAGTCCAAAAGAAAAACAAAAAGACATAGGCGTGCATTTCGTCGTCTCAAATATACAGTAACACTTAAGTAAATTTGTGCCACAGCTGTCATCCAAACAGATTGTGGATGAATAATTTCCACATCATCCTTCTCTCTTTCCCCCTAGCACTGGGGCAGCTGTTAATTGAAGTATTTCCCTCTCCCCTGCCTTTTTTTGCTGCCTACTTTACTTCCGACAGACACGAGTCTGCAAGACAGCAGAGTACAACCAAATGAATTGCCGACTGATGTGGGCAGTTGTTTGTAATGTTCATTTTATGTAACCTGACAGGCATGTAATTATTTCAGGAATATGTGGAATTTTGAATTAACCAAACTCCAAAGTACATAAAATCCTTTCCTGAGGTTATGAGACTAACAGCAATTTTGATTTACATAGAGTTTTTAATTAACCTAGCTTGTATTAAACAGGTTTTACAGTGGCAGGACAAGAATGTGTTCTACGATGGCTGCATTGTGCAGGGAAACACACTGATGGTTGAGGGCGAGGGGCATGCTGTCAATGTTTATTGGTTAGCACAGAGCCTGGGTGGGTATGTTTTTAGATAGCTGCTGCTAGAAGTACAGTTCTCACCAAGAAAAATGCAGTGCATAGGGACCAAAAAACGTGCAACAACCTATTTTTCTGCTTTTTTACCTAAATTTTTTAGGTACCTCAAAAATGGGTTTTAAAATTGAGATGGTCTCAATAAATGGGGTTACTGCCCCACAAAGTGCTAGGGGGAAAGAGAGAAGGATGGTATGGGAATTATTCATCCACAATCTGTTTGGATGACAGCTGTGGCACAAATTTACTTGAGTGTAACCATATATTTGGGACAACGAAATGCACGCCTATCATCTTTTTGTTTTTCTTTCGGACTTGTACATCCTTTTTGTCTACATCATATTTTTTTTACTAGTAGTTCTGCCACTCTATTCTTCATAACTTTTCGACTTTCTTGCTAACCGGTAACAGTGGGCTCAGTTTAAGAAAATTATTTTGTGCAACCTATTCCTAGATAGCAAAGTAGACGTACTCTAGAAATAAAAGCGTTAGGATAGAGAACAAGCTGTATTTATTGAGGACTTGATAAATATAGTGACTCGTGCTATCTCGTACCCAGCAGACTGAGTACTGAAGGAAAAACTATGGTAGCCAGGTGTAGGCGACCTGGTTTTAAGCTGGAGACAAAGTGATCTAGAAAACTGAATATTTAACTACTCAACTAAAACTGTCTGATGCGAGTATCTGGAAGAGACAAAAAAGTTAAGTTAAAGTAGCAAGGTATATTAGTGTTCTATGGGTAATGAAGACTGTTGTTGTCGTCACAAAGGGTAGCCGCAATGGCTACAGAAGACTCAATGTTTCGCTGGAGCCCCATTGCACACGGACTTATATACTTAGAAGTCTAGGCTGCCACAGCAAGGTGCGGGGAAGGTATGTGACGCTCTGCAGTGGGAGGTGGGAACCCTCGTGTCAGCGTTCCTTGGTTCGTGTATCTTCGGCAGCCTTGAAATGACTGACAGCGTGTGGGCTCTCAGTGCGGGGGATGGGGGAAGTGGCGTGCTTGCTAGTTGCGTAACCTTGTAGTCACGTGCTTGGCTGCCCGGGAGATTTAAGTGGCCAAGAACTTATGTGCAAAGTATTGTGTGCGCAACTCTCGCATTGGTGGTTGAAGTAGACAACTTTTATGTTGGTTGAAGTAAGGGTTTACTTCACGTAAAGAGTGATGAGTCATAATCATAGTTTATTAGTAGTATAGGTGGCACATGTCAAAAGTTATTCTTTGGTCTATAATCCGGCTGTTGAGCTGATAAATTATTTTTTCCCCCTAATGTAATCATTGTTAGTAGTGACACTTTTATTTTTCAATGAAATTGCTTTCTACACATATTATTGTACTCCCAATATCTTAATGAATGTGTTTTCTAAACAAGACTACAGTGTACAAATTTCTAAATTTAGTTTACAACGTGAATTGAAAATATGTAGATCAAGGGGGACTAGATAAAATTGCAGCGTAAATGGCAGGAAATTATTACATTGTAAACATAAGTGCATTTAAGGGGAAAATGTGATTGTGGGGAATGTAAAATTTAAGTTTCATAGTTGTTAATAATTTTCCCTACTTCATATTTAGGAGTTGAAGTGCAGTGAAAATACATATTGTTGCAAAGCAACATAGCGTATACGTAATAATAAATGTCATAAAAGCAGAATAGTTGACAGTTTGCTCACAAATAACAATATGTTCACAGAGGAGATGACTGTTTTTTTTTTGTAGCAAGAACAACCCACCAGCAACAGAGGGATTGTGGCAGCTGGTAGTACAAGCGGAACAGTATCCTCCCGTAATGTCTCAGTAGCAACACTGAGTCCTCAACTGAGCACTGACTTACCGGGTGTTGAGCAAGTTAGTCGTCCGAATTCTGACACCACCATAAGAGGGGTGTGTCTGCCCATAGTTGGTGCTCAACAGTGTCGTTCCAACAACTGCAAGTTCTTTGGCAGTTCAGAGTCTGATTTCTATTGTTCCAAGTGCTACAAAGAAACAGTACAGCCAGGTGGCATTGTGACAAGTTTGAAAGTGCGGGAGATGAAGAGGTAGACAGATGCCACTTGTGGGTTTTGTGATAGGTATTGATACAATGTAAGTATCACTTCTGAAGACTGCTGCATATTACATTAGCTGTTACTAGTATTGTACCCTTCTCTTCATGTTTTAGCTTCCCATTTAATTTGAAGCTCCCCATTATACTGTATACTTCTAATTATCTGTGTTGATTCTTGGGTATTCGAGATATGGTAAATAAACGTGTATTTGCCTCGTTTCTTCATAGCTACTGACGCTTAGGAAAAACTTAATATTAAATTTTTGCCAAGAAAAGTAAGTTTTTATGTAAAGTCATATTTTATGAACCTGTAAGAAGTGTGTCGGAAATGTATCGCGGTACAAATGTTTCTTACCAGCGTGAAAGTGATGTTTGTATAAAAAGTTTTGATTGCATGTGTAATCATTCCTTACGTGAATGCAAATTAAATTAATAGTATATTATCTTCAGGTTAAAAGCTTCTTAAGTCAGCCTCACATGATGCCCAATTCCGTAGTAGAGTTCACACCCATTTTCTGGTAGTATTTCTGCTCTCATTTAGGCTACAATTCAACTCCCCATCCAGAGGTGTCTGGCTCCAGATATATGTTTTCATACCCAAGGGCATATCCAAAACCATAATTAAATGTATTCTAAATGTCTGCTATACCCATGGAGCTGCAATAAAGATGGCGGACACAGGATTAACAACCTCTCGTATATGTTAATTTATGCAAAGGTTACGGGTTTTTGAAAAACTAAGAATCAGAGTTTAAAATCCCATTGGGTAGCAGAATTCTTGTTAGTGATTTTGTGATATATTACGCTGGTAATAACTGTAGAAAATGTTTATTTCTACAATCCTTTTCTCTAAACGCAAGAACACCCAAGTAACTGCACAGTGCATTCAACTGGTTGTAGTTTGCAAGTGAAATGTTCATATTTGATGCACTCCCCCCACCTGCTCGCTCTTATACCTTTGAAAGGGGGAGGAGGAGGGTATACGTGACCCCTACCTCTGTCCGGTTCTAATCCAAAGATGGGTTGAGCGTGGTGGGTGTAAGTGCTGATTCCCTCTGGGATGCGACTTTGTGGCCCTTCTGCAGTGTCATGGGATCTGAATGGTATTTTGCCTGGCTGGTTAAGAGTAGATGGAGGGGAATCAAACCCCAGGTGAGTTTGATCAAGAAAGTTTCCCTCCAAGGGAGCTTGATTTACTCATTGTGAAGGCAGTCAAGAAATATGAGGCCAGCTGTCAGTAAAGAAGGAATTAAAATAATTTTAAATACGTTACTGGAGATGTTTATAATGAAATGTGGGTGAACCAATTACTGTCCTGTGTAACAACCTAGTCAACTTCTCGCACATTACCAGAGCGTTTGTACGGGGCTCGTCTGGTAGGCTTAAATGTTCGGACAAAATCGGCTATTGTGTTACTACCTTGTAATTACATGCCGGTTTGGAGGAATAGCTATATTAAGAACCTTCACTGCAGCGATGCAGATGTGACAAGTGGTAGAGGGAGTTTTAGTAATGGGTACCTGCTGTGGTGGAGGCTTCATTACTGGCTCGGATGTGGGGGGAGTACTAAATAACTCACGTGATCTAGATCCGACCACAGCCAACAGATTTCTAACAGCGGGTCTAGATAAGAATTGCAATTTTCAGTGATTGGAGTTACTTCCCTGATTGGTTTGACTGGTCTGACTACTGGTTGAGGAGGGGGTGGCGTAGATTCACTGGGGAGCTTGACGGGTGTGGTGCTGACTGGCTTATCTAGCTCTCGTAATGCCCATCGAGCTAGGCGTCAAACCAAAGGGGTTCGGTCCATTCGTGCTTAGTCTACAGAGGTAGCTAGTTTATTAATGAGCAACCAAACTATACGTAATTAATTCACAGATAATTTAGCCAAAAGATATGAGAGGGAATTAAAATGATTACGTCACAAAAGTTATGTTTTCCACAGCATAATTATTACCACTTTATGAAAACAAAGGGGATGTGCGGATCTGTACAAATAATCTAATAAAATATTAAAATTATTTAATATTTTGATTTACGTAATGGTTGGTGAAGGTAAACCTGCAAAAAAGTTTGAAAACTAAACTTAATTCCAAAATTGCTATTCACAGTCAACAGGGAGTAACGGGGGTTGTTTTTGTCCAGAAGGGACGATGTTTATGGCCTGCTACCATGGAGTGCAAGGATTGACTCGGGTAGGGGGGCAGGGGCAGGGGTAAGGATGTCTTGATACCTTTGGAGCTTCACCAGGAGTTTTATCCGCGGGCTGCACGGTTGACGTTGGAGTTTCTGGAGTTGGTTGAGGAACAGTCTTCCGGCTACTGGAGAGGAAGATATTTTTCAAGCTCGAGGGCCTTCGTCAGGCTGAAGAGTGGTGGGCCTCCTTAAGGCTGGAGAATCTTCTGCAGACCTTGGAGAGCTCTCTGACCGTATACAAGTCTGCAGGTTGACGACAACTGGTGAGAGCTATTTCGCTTCTCCATATATACCCAAAACTGCAGCTTGGTGGCTGTCGCAGGGGTGCAGGGGCTGCTAGCCTTCCATCGCAGGGATTGGTTTTCACAGGACAGTGGGCTGCACCACACAATTCTTATCGCCCTTACTGGAGGCTGCTGATATATTTACCGCCTCACCACGAGGATCAGCAGCGATGACGACATTGGCTACAGGGGTGCTGCTCTCCTACAGCTTCCCTGTTAACCATCTCATCCTGCTGTGTCGGTAACTTGGTGGGTAAGGCAAGCTTCGTCTTCGGGGGTGGCGACCATATGGCATTTTCCGGGTGGGCTGTACAATCTTCTTAATCATCCACATGTGTGTAGTTGTCCAAACTGTGTGGATCAAACCTGTAGCCACGAGATTGATTGTCTGCCGCATGTGACTTGCCCCGAACCGCTCTCAGTGTTTGATGACAGGGTGAAGTAGAACAGTATAGTGCACATGCTCGCTGCACAGTAGGGTGGCACGCATCACTGTAAAGTGAGCACTTTTCTTGAAATCAATTTAAAGAAGTCAGTGCCCCTATCTGCATGTATATACCAAACAAGAACCTTGACTGGTATGCACCCAGTAAAGTTGGTAACGGCGGAGGAAAAGTAGTTCCGTGTCGTAATGTTGAATTAAAAGTGTTCAGTAAACATTTTTGTGTATTCAGTTTTTCCATAATTTTAAGCGGTGGCTATAGGACTTTATAGCAATCTGTTCAGAAAAGATACAACTTTGTGACAATATTTTAAAACGCTGTTTTGCAGAAGAATGAATAATGTAAACAGTGATTTTTTGGAGAATTCAGCAGTTTTCAATGACATTTTTTTCCAATAACCAAATTGATCAATTAGGAACAAAATATAGACTTTCATTTCTGTCCTGAAAAAAGATTTATATTGAAAAGTGAGGCTGATAAAAATTGATATCAAAGTCAGTACAAAAAATGCAAAAGCAAAATGTGTAAGTGCTGGAAAAGTTTAGAGGGGAGAGGCTGGTGTTGAATGTAGCTACCTACCTTACCTGGACAGGCCTGTAATTTCTGGCTAGCCTAAATAAAGGATAAGGGAGGAGTGACAGCAGAATGCAGTAGCCTCTCTGCCAAGGTGACCCAAGGCTCTTCTAGGGGTATTTCGGCATCTGCACCCCTGGTTTTAAACAGAGTGGGCTACACTGACCGGTCTGTATGTTACCCAGCTTTCTTGCAGCTGAGAAAGGGTTGGAGACATAGAGGGTACCAAGCTCTGACCACTAGGTGGAGTGTTGGCTTACTGAGCATTCAATCCATTGTGGCCCAAGAACATGAATTTCCATGTGAATTAATTGTAGAAATGGAAAAGGTGGTGGTGCTGCGACAGAGCAGATGTTTACTTCCTCAATGGTTGGGGATGGTTGGTGTGTCTTCGGGCTGTTGGCAGGCTTTGGTTACATGTTGTGGATCTTGGCCTTTTTACTACACCCTGTTATGCTGTTCTGATCAACTCAGGAGGGATGGATGGTCTGGGCTCATCCCCTGGTCATTATGTCCGTTGCCACCCCTGCTGCTGATAGTGGAGGTGGTCGCATGGCAGTTCCTGACAACAACTCGTAAGTACTTTGGAGAGTTAAGTAGTACTATGAGTGATCTGTTGGTCCCAGAGGAGATTCTATGTTACCGTACCGTTGTGTCAAAATTGCGGTGGTTGGCTTCAAGACAAATCCTGTTCTTGTAAAAGGTCAACGTAGTGAGTGGTGGAACAACTCTAGCACTGACCACGGCAGCCAGTATAGGTGAGGACTAAGTGCCTAAGTATAGTGCACCTCTGCCATATCATAGGTGCGTCTTGAGAGTGAACATCATAGGACAAAGTGGGAGGATGTTGAAGCCATACAGGAGTGCCACACATAAGGGCGTCATGTGGCCAACTGTCATGTTAACTAGAGTTTACCTGCGGTGTTTGGGAATGTCTCGATCCCATGCATATGGAGGCCATCCCCATAATTAATGCATGGTAGGAGGCTGTCATGCAAGTCACACAACCATAACCTCTTCTGTGATTGTGCATGCATGCTTGTGTGCATGTGTAGTATGTTACGCATACGGGTTGCCGAACAAGTGTGCTGATTTCAGCTTCAACTTCAAAAAGGCAAAATCTCAAACCTAGAGATTTTCATTTCTCACGCATATGTTAGAAATATACAGCACAGTTGAACAAAAATAAAATTGTACAGTGCTGTACAGTTGATACATAGTGCAATGCATGACTTGCAGTATTGATGGGAAGCAGGAAGTAATTTTCTTGTTATTTTTAAATTTGATATATGTTGACTACATGCACACACAAGTATACTCAGCAGTATTTCAGTTAACTCAGCTTTGTTTGTTGAAATTTCTTCAAATGATAAAATGTTTAAGAGTAATATGAAAGGCCTAAACCCTTATTGTTTGATTTTACATATTCATATCCCATTTTCTCTGGAACTATAAAATTATGTGATATTATTTTTACAGGATGTAATAATGAAACAATTCATTGTCATCCCAAAATTTTGCTCCTATTGAAGAGAAGGATTTCACAAAATCTGGAGATTTGTTTCAATCACTGTTAGGTAATAACTTAACAAAAGTAATAAGTTACTTTAAAGTACATAACTCTTTGAGGTAACTAGGTAGTCACATTTTTTTACGAGGTAACTTGTAACTTAACTAAGTTACTGTTTAATTGTAATGGACAGAAGAAATAAAAGTTTCTTTTAAGTTACTTTTTGCTTCACAATACATACTGTAGTTTCATCTCGTGCAGTGAGAATAGCTCTAGTAGGGGGCACTTTATGAGTCATGAGTTAAAGAAGCAAGGGGTGCTCGCTCGATGTATGTTCACATTCCTAGAATTAGTACTGTTACCTGCACGGCTATCTGCCTTGTACACTTCATGTTTATTTTTATTTGTTGCCTGTTAATCATGCTTAATAACTAGTGCTTTGGAAATGCTAAAATGGGCACAGTGAAGAAAACTGTTGGTCATTTCCCATTTCTTAAACTGAAATATTATTTCTTGCTGAATATTTAACATGATGATGATGATGATGATGCAAATGTTAAAGGTAAGTGTTTATTATGCTTTATCAAATATTTATCTTCATCAAGAACATCTTCTACCTCTAGGAAACACCTAATTGTAAGAAAATTCCCATAATATGCATGGGTTTGTTTGTATCATGTGCATATGCGTTGTTCGAATTGGCAGATTTATTCAACCAAATGGTTACGTACTTTTATTAGTAGTTTTCTTAAAGCATATTAGTGCTATACCTAAATTAAATTTAACATTTATGTAATATTTTTCAAGAATGATGTAAATAAGTTATGTTTATTTCTACACATTACAGTGCCTTCTATATACCCTTATACATGTTTTTTATTTATCTATTTACTTTTTTATTTTTTAGATATCGGCATGTTATGCATTTTTACAATTGCTAAAGAAATTTTTACTGAAGAGAATTTGAACAGAAAGCTACCAAATCACAAATAACTAAATTACGAATTGAACAATTCGAACACAGGCGAAGCACAGATTAGAAAAATACACTAGAGACGAAATGACGTGGCAATTCCTTTGATGTGGGCTATCCATTCACTGATTCATTTTGCGACTCTCTGGAAACAGACCTCCTGTAAGATTAGCTACTGCATGCAACAGAATTGTCTCTTTTAATGCAGGGCTGCGAGCTGGCAAGTTGTTCAATAAAATATTTTGAGAATAAGTATATACAGAGATGCAGAAGTTTTGTGTAGTGAAGTGTTACATTTACAATAATAGGAAATAAGTTGTGATAAAATGTTACAAACAATTAAATTATCAAAGTACTGAAAAGTAATTTCTCTAGTGGAAAAAACATTGACCTTACTATGTCACTGATTGTATGAACTGTTAGAGAGAAATCTTATTTAAGAAAATTATTGCTTTGTGCCATTTCAGTAGCTTTCTAGTTATAAGATTTCCATGTTTCTTGATGGAATACCTGTTAGTTTTATTCTTATAATAATGTTATTTACAGTCTACTTACACAAATATTGTATGTATTACCACTTTTTTTATTTTCACTAGTGGTCTGAGCTAAAGGAGACCTACGCACGTAAAAATCAGCTACTGAGTAATGGAGTTCGGTTAGTGTCCAGTTAAATTTAATCCGAAAGAAATTAAAAGTAGTTGAAGTTACTTTACTTTCTAAAGGAACTTAACTGAATTTATTTTTGAAATGTAATATACCCAACACTGGTTTCAACAGAACAAGAGTATTGTGTGCTAATGAACAAAAAATCAAGTCTGAAACACAAGAAGGTAATGAATACACACACTGTAGCACTTGCAGCAGTTGTACAAAACTAATACAATTTATAAAAGCTACAGTGGAAATTTGCAGTTGAGAAGGTATCCAGGCAGACTTAATTTTAAACTATAATGAACTGTCAAATATTAAATTAAATTATAATGTTGCCAAAGATGTTTGATGGGAACAATTATCCTTCATTACAGTGTAGTATGTGAAATTTACCTACTCATTTTAGTTTCTGGTTAGAAATTTTCTATAATGTGTGTTATTTTGGAGTATTATCGTCAAAAACAATCTATTAAAAAATATGATGCATTTAAAAAAAAGTAACCTGCTTAGTTTCACCAAAATGACAAAAAAAATTCTTAATTACTGGATTATATTCTTAATAGTTATTCTGAATCCATTAAAACTCAACATATTTTTCTAACATCATTGTAAATTTTGATGGCATCACTTGACAGGTACAAAGTTAATACCACCCATTTCAGTGTAATACTTTGTAAATGTTGCTATTCAGTGCTTCATTGGAGGTCTGTAAATTGGAGGAGGGCTAATTGGGGCTCATAACACCACCTTAACCTTACCTCACTTTTAGTTTGGCAGACATCGTGCAGTGACTTATTGGTACTGAAGATTTAAATCTTGTGATATTTAGAGACAGGTGCAGAGTATAAGTGCAAATTACAACAGAAAGTAATACATCCCTAATCTCCAAACTTTCTGTGCTGTTGCATTCTGAAAGACAGGAATTGCCAATTAGCAGTGATAGATCGAGACTCAAAAAAATTGAGTCGAATCGAACTAACAAAAATTGGCTTATCATTAGAGTTTTTTTCCACTGAACATTAAGCTACTAAAGACAAGTCGAGTCTCATACAGATATTTGCACCAGTCAATCACCTTTTGTACCTTACTTTGCTAACTGCTAAAGTTTGCTCCGGAATGAAAATAATAACTATGCTACATGCGTTGACACACAGTTGTTTGGGATAATCTGTATCTGTGGCTGCAATAAAACCCAAGGATGCATGACGCACAAACCATCCCCACAACGAGGTAGTGAAGCGCTCATGTACAATTGTCTAAGATTATTTCTTAATGGTTTCCTTATATTTACAATTTATCATTTTAACAGATCAGTGATCAGTATTACTGGTTTTTTTGTAAAAGCTGTGGCAGTAATACAGTGTATGATTAATTTAATTTGTTCTCCGTTGCAAAATTATTTCGCCTTGTGAGAAACGAAAATTCGTTACCATTGAAGGAAATTCTATTTAAGGGACTTGTATGTTTAAAGCCCTATTCAGATATACAAATTTTTTTGAAAATTTACATTTAATGCATAAACATTCGGTTCAGGCAGTGATGGAAGCAGACTGGCAAATGGCAAACGGAAGTGAATGGGCATGGACACCACATACAAAACATTAGTATATGCACGTTTTGGAGTTTTATTGCTAGTGACTAAAATAAGTTTAAGTATCGGTATTGCATATACATACTCAAAATAAAAACCCCCCCCCTTAAAGAAAATTTGGTTTTTGTGGTGCGACTTGGGCAAGAGGAAGCGCTTGGCCGAGAGCATTTCCTCTTGCTGGTCGTGTGACGCCTGGCAAACAATAACATGACCGGAAACTGACTGTCAATGTTGACAGGTACAGCTTCAGTGATACACAAATACATACAAACTTAAACATAAAAGGTGTCTTTATCTTTTGGCATGCCACACCTTTAGTAGAAATATGCATAAATACGGTAAACTTATTATTTTTCACAAGTAATTACTGTTTAAAAAAAACAGTGTATGAAAAAACAAAGAAGTACTATTAACAGAAACTTGAAATGTTGACTGCTTGTCCACTCACCTGGCTGCATGCTGACAGACGAGCCTGGAAGCTACTCTTCTCTCTTCCGCTATACCACTGTAACAGTTCTCTTTTTCTTTTTTCTATCAGCATCAGGCAGCTGACATTACCGTTCCCACCATAGTCATTCACTCATCTGTGTATCATTTAACTAGGCAAAGGATTATTGTTATTGGTAGATAATATGCCCAAACTTTCTTCCCTTGGCAAACTGTCACTAAATAAGGGGGCGCAAGTTACAAGGGGTGGGCATTTTACCCGTGTACATATGGTACATATTTACATTTATGGTGCTAACTCAATTTAAATTCAAATTTTTTACTGAACTAGACTTGAAGCTGTAAAAATCCAACTCGCCCATCACTACAATTAGCAATCTTTCCTCTGTGTTTCTTCCTAAATGAACTATTAACGTTGGAACATTGGCTAAAGCTTTCACCTCCCGCCAACTCTACTAACAGAGTTAATTAAATTATAATGGCATGTACCAAATTACTACTAGGTAGGTTTTTCAGCTCCAGTTACCTTACAATAATGTGCACTGTTTTATTGATCCCAGTCAGATCAGTCATTTACTATTTTTAAATCCACTGCTTATGTTTAACCCCATTGTCATTTAAAATGAAAAATAATTTCTTTTAAAGAACCAGTGAAAAGTTAGAAACTCGCATTGTGTAATCAACACAGGTAAAAAGAAGTTTACTGTATATCTGATGGTAGTGCATCATAGTTAAATATAGTTACAGAGAATACTACACTTTGACATTATTTTGTGTCTCAGACATACCTCACACATGGTGTGGTTTATTCCATATACAATTGGTTACATGTTAAATATTGTAGTAATGATCACTGTGCTTCCCATGTATGTAGTCATTAATACCACACTTGTAAATGTGGGTGCCTATGACGGTTTTTTGTTTTTAAGTGCTTTATTTTTAAACTTTATGTGTAACCAAACTGAACTCTCTGAACTGTTTGTGTTGTGAAAATTTGAATGTTTTAAATAGAATATGTCAAGCCTAAAACATGTTTGCCTCACTTTAAAAAAACTGAATTTTGTACTTCTACAGAATGTAGCTTTACTACTTTTTTATTCGAGAACTTCAGTAGTTGATGTATAGCTACAGTATACAACTGCATATGTATATACACCACACACATTCTGTTATATAGCAAAATTAATGTTCTTTTTTCCACATATTTTCTAAGCTATATTGTTTTCACTTCCTTTGGTGTGGCAAATAAAAAATTTTTAAACATTTAATGTTGCCTTTTAAATTTCTACTGCTCTTTCTAGCCACACCAGAGATATGGTTTTGTCTTATACTGATGTGTGCAAAAAATATAGCAAAACCTTTCGTTATTGTATCATAATTAAATAAAAATTGATGTCATTTGAAATTTGAAAAATAAAAGGAAGTTGGAAAAAGATATGTTATTTAGGGGGACTGTTTGTAATTACGCAAGCAAATATATTTTTAAGATGGATGTTTTTAGACACCTGAATATACGCTTATTCTTTACAACTGTATTACAGAAGAATATATAAATATAAAAGATGTTATATTGTTTATAAATATTTGTACTCTCGTGCAAAGTTGACTTGCTAGTCATGTTAAACTTGGTGGTCATTACAATGTGTCGTTAAAGATGGGGCCAGAGGCTGGCAGATAGTTCATATCACTGCTTGTGAACTCAAAAGTCTTGTTACCTAAGAACTATACATACCAAGACTTTTCATATGCTTCTGTATATGCATGTTGAAAGCTGAACATCCTTCCTACAAAAATCAATTGTAACAACTGTTAAAATTTAACTTTGGAGCAATGTTTCTCAACTGTATTACCATTTCATTAGTGAAATGCTGGCTTGCTGTGACAACATTGGCATTATCCACTAATAAGAACATTTTTTTGACTGATATAGAGATCCAACCTTGTTGGAACCAGCTGTCAGTTGTGGAATAAAATTGAGATGTGGGGCAGTATAGTGCTTCTTAATTCTAGTTCCTACAAAATGAAGTGTAACAAAACAGGGTTTTTCTTATATTACAGAAATTTAATAATCCTTGCAAAGCCTCCAAAGATTTTGAAAAATGTTACATACCATCAAACTTTTTTGTCGTTTCCTTGTTGGCTTCCAAATACCTGTAAACTGCAGTTTGTACTCGTTTGTCTGAAATACACTTTCATTTCAAAACTTGATTTGAGATTAAATCAATATTACTGTTCTAATTTGTGAGACTCTATTAAATAAGAATGACTGTTGTTTCTAATGCAAAATTGAGACTTTGTGTAGCCCTAAGATTACTTGCCAAGTAAGGCATGTGTGTGTGTGCCCATAAAGCTTTCCCACAATTTAGGAGTTATTTTTATCAACTCCATATTTCAGTATGTTTTTTTCTACAGAAATAGTTTTCAAGGAAGTACTGCTGACATCTTCATATTAAATACTGTTGTAATATTCTGTTCATTCAGTGATTGGATATGTTAAAACAGCAGATGTGCTCACATTCTAAATAATGTTTGTTTTTGCTGATACATACTAAGTTTGTCCATTATGTGCACTGCATAAATTTGACAGCCTTTTTTATAGCAGAACTGCAAGTATAATTACATACTTTTTTTAATAGTTTATATGTAGTGGGTTTACCAACCTATTTCAGTATTACCTGTTGTGTATCATCTTTGGAAGATAGCCATGTTTTAATATTCCAGAAAATAAAAACTGTATTTGAAGTATTGGAAAATGAGCACTTACTGTTTCCTGTGGTGGGAATTATGATAAATTATAATTGCAGCAACTCACGTGTGATCATTCAATCTCTCAAGAGCAATGCAGTATTGTCTTGATATTCAAAAGTGGTTTTGTCTTCATACTATGCATATTTTACAAAAAGCAATTTTAGGTCTGCTATCTGTATTGGCTAAGTTTGTTTTGTTATCAGTATATATTAATGAGGGTATAAGTAAGCTGTTATAAATTAAACTATAAAATTGTGCAAAATTGTAGTGTAATTTTGTCAGGGGATATAAATGAAATTTTCAATCTTGTTACCTTGTCTCAAGAAAACTCAAAACTGGTGAGCTTTCAGTTTATGAAATTTTGTATACTTATATTTACTATGCATGCACACTGCCAGAACTTTGAAGCTCTCAATACATCTACTGCCCAAACTAGGATTAATCGTGTATTTTGACTGGAAATATTTAGATCTTTTTGCCTATGCAAAATATTGGCATTAACAATAAATTTATACATTCCTGAATTAGTAGAAAGCATAAAAAAATGTATTCCCAGAATATAACAGACAAATTATTTTTGCTTTATGTAGCAAGTTCAGACCATACCATACTTGCTTGGAAGGTAGATTTTTCAGGCTGGCAATGTTCAAATTTGTGTTTCACATGTACATTTGCTAGTCGGGTGTAAATGATCAAGTTGGTACTCTACCCAATCTTCCATGACATGTAGTGATGTCCCTTTTATATTTGTTTATGTGTCTTACTGTAATAATTTATATTAATTTTGACTGTACTTCTGGAAGAAATCTCTATAAGTCTCACACACTGTGAAATCTTATTGTCTTAGGATTACAGGCAGTAGTGGTTAGTCAGACCACTCACCTACTACTAAAGTAAATGGTGTCAGTTTCTAGTGGGTGCACTGTGTTACTGCTCCATTTCCACCTACTTCACCCTCATTGGTGCTCAAGACTTAAGCTATAAGTACCACCCAGATCTGTCAATAACTTAAAAAAATTTTAGACAGTGTTGCCCCTATAAATTGCTGGAGTCGAGACATTGCTTAAATGTTTTTAGTACAGCCATATTTGTTTTAATATTGAATGGCTTCAGTTTCTATAAAATATTTGTAATTAGGCCCCACCATAGAATTTTCTTGATGTTTAATTAGTCATGATGAATATAGTGCCACCACAAGTTTGGCCACAGTGCTGCAGTATGCACTTCTGCCTTTAATTATAATGATGATGTTACAGACAGCCAGAGGGCTGGTAAGAACTTTACAATATGGCATGGTAATGGAGACTGTGGTATGCCCAGGGTGGCAGTGTGTGATAGTGTGCAGTGGTTTACAACTGTCTTGCACAGTATGGAAGTGGGAAAGGTTCAGGCTACTTGAAAATATTAGCAATCATTGTTTTGGTAGTTTATTGTTCAGAACAAATCATATACGTTTGTGTAAAACAGTGATATTGATGTAGGTTTGGGCTTAGAGATGGACTCTGCATGAGCTGAGCTGGTATAAAGCGAGTTGTGTTCCCTCATCTTGCCTCTCTCATATCACACCATCATTGATGATCCCTATAGCTCTGCACCAAGGACACTTAACCTCCACCCACTGAGGTTAATTTCCCAGTACTGCACCATGCAGCTGGTCCCACTTACATCCTTTCCAATTTTGTGACCTGGTTATAGACAGTACTCAGGAGGCCGCAAGTTATTGTACCTTCTGGCAGATACCTTAAACCATATTAGGTTTTAGGTTCTCGTGTAACTGCAGATATCTTTTAATGAATTGGGATACAGGCAGCCTTCCTAGGGCACCTTGTGTGATGAAAGGTGTGTTTTCGATAGCAGTTTATCATTACAGTATGTGGCTCAACACATGATGTAAATTTTCAAGTATTTTTGTTTTTAGGTGGTTTAAAAAAACATTGAAGGCTATTTTTGATGTTATAGTATGGATACTATCTTAAGAAATGTGAGTAAAAAAAAACATAATGGCAATTTCGTACTGAAAAAAATTTTCTGCCTGTAAATGAATGTACAGAATATGTGAATAGCCAAGTTTTGAACAAAGAAATGTGTGAGTAGGTTTTTAATTTAGTGATATGAGGATAATACTTGATTTTGTTATGTATTATTTAATATGAATATAAACATAAGGGACATGAATAACTTTTGTGGGAGGTAGATATGTCAGTTACATCTTTTGGTTAACTGCCTGTAGCGGAAAATGTCATGGGCTTTTTTATATATATATAACAGTGATTGTGGTTTAGAGTTATGTGTGTGATGGACAAAAGAAAGTTTAGAGTTAGTATAACAGATGAAAGAAAGTACGTATGTACTTTAGTGTATATATTGTGCGTGTGTGTGTGTGTGCATGTGTGCGCATGTGTGCATGCATGCGTGCGCACACACACACACAAGTAGTGTATATATTTAGAAAGATGTTTATGTAACTTCTATTTTGTGTTTTAGTGATTTCAAAAATATTGAGATACAAGTTTTATGTACTGCAAATGTAAGTGAGAATGTTTGAAAAAATTGTCATGTTTTTCAACTTACTTGTTCTAGTCATGCTTACTTAAGGACTGTTGCAGTTTAATGCATCTTTTTTGTGTGTTGTAGTTTTTATATTGGTAGACATGCTCTACATATATAACACAAACTTTTAAGAAAATATTTTTGCATTAATTTTTCAGGTGTAGTCCATATGTCCTTTTTACGGCAGTTTGTATTGGAAATATACATCTGCCTAATAAGAGGAATGATGGATTGATTGAATTAATGGGATTTTGTAATTGTTTGTGACAGAATTGTGGCTGTGGAAATAGTATATACATATTACCAATTGATTAACTGTCTTTTAAATGTGAAGAGAAAATACTTCAAATTACCCAATACTTTATCAGAGCAATACCCACCCCCACTTTCATATAAGTATGCTGTTAAATATAATTTTATCTCCTACATCTCATATCTTTTATTAAATTGTGTATTGAAAATGTATTTATTTACATTTATGTTGCATGTATGTAATTGTAATTGCAGCGGTATTTTTTTAAAATAGAAAAATTGTGTTTCTAAATTTTTTCCTTAGCATATGTAAATTCCTGTGTGTTAAAATATTTGTTGTTGAAAATAATATTTTTTTTAAGTAGACTTTAGTACCTGACTAGTCATAGAAATTTGAAGTTGAGAAATATTGTTCCATTGAGTGGAACACTTGTGACTTGCAAAATGTGTAACGGTATCATATGTTCTGTTTTTGATTAAATTAATAAATGTTTTTGATCCATGATATTAATCAAATTTTACATAGTTCTAAAAATTAAAATAAAAGTTTATTTTCCCCTTCCACACCTGTTGGCTTTAATTATTCCTTGAGATAGTAATTTTGCAAATAAATAACTGTACACACACAAAACTAATGACTGGGTTTTTTTTTTTTTTTTTTTTTTTTTCCCCCAGGAGTTACTTGTTTATTAAAAAATTGGAAAATGAAGAAGATTGAATATGTTTTCTGAGATGACAGTTTGCATATAAATTATATTTAAGCTTCAGTGTTAATAGTTATCTAGTACTGCAAATAGGAGTGGCTGTTAACATGCGAGTTAACATAATTTTTTATACATGCAACACTTTGGTACTTGGGAAAGAAATATTCAAATGTTTTTCATCCAGCATATC
Organism: Dryococelus australis; assembly: GCA_029891345.1. NCBI lineage: Eukaryota > Metazoa > Arthropoda > Insecta > Phasmatodea > Phasmatidae > Dryococelus > Dryococelus australis. The sequence continues at coordinate 92,347,744 of CM056999.1, read as the reverse complement.
TTACAGATGCTGAACAGTGTCATGTTTAGAGTCCATGATACCACTGCTGTTGCCCAGTGTTACTACGGTTTGTATGCTTGTAGCTATTGCGAGCTAGATTTTTATGAAAAATGCATATAATTGTGTGTATGTTTGCACAAGTAAATTGTTGTATGTAAAAGTTTTTCTTTCAAAAATTTTGTTCCCAAACTTGTATTTATTGTATCTTTGAGGCTGTTTCTATAACTATACGTACACTGTTCAAAAAAATTAGCAGAACTTGTTTTGAAGGTATGCTGTACTACATAGAAAAATATTTGACTACTAGCTATGCTACCATGTACGCGTGTATTCTTTACAGATAACGTATGCAACTAATCATTGGATACTCATTCATTTTGACAATATAAACAGAAATATCCAAACAGTGTCGAAAACAATGTGGGAACTGTTGCTCACCCAGTCATTCAGTGTGGTTTACATCGGAGTTCGAGAGCTTTAGTATGGTGTATGCCCTCGGTGAGCATTTACCACAGTCTGACACCTACGTGGCATGCTCCTTACAAGTCGGCAGAGATGTGTCTATAGTGTTCATTCCCATTCTTCCGGGAGAGCCTGCGAGAGTTCTTGGAGAGTCTGTGGTGCAACAAGACACCCTCGAACACGTCTTTCAAGCACATCCCAAATGTGCTCAATGGGGTACAGGTCAGGACTCACTGCTGTCTCTCCACGCATTCTCAGCTGATTGAGTGCATACGGGACATTCAAAATTTGCCTTGCATTCGGTGTCGTATAATTTCCTTTTCAGAAGGTTTTGAAAGTTTGCAATCAAATTACAATCAGTTATATATGTTATTTTAAGACGTTATATTCTTTATATTTAAACAAGTTGTGTTGAAATGTAATATTTACAGTTATATTAATACAGTAATACTATATTTTTAAATTCCCAATTTTATTGTGTTTATTAGCTAAACTTTATTCACAGATAATGTACAGCTCTCATTATACTCAAAGTGAGGTTAAATGCCAAAAATTGTATTTTATTGATTTACATGTCAGAACCTCCTCCTACTGAAATCCGGCATGTTTGGAAATTTTTCGACAGTCCCCTGAAAAATGGTGGATAGGTAATAGACTAGTCCATTTGAATGGCAAGCATGTCTTTTACTAAATGGTAAGTAAAAATAAGTATTTGTAGGGGTTGAGGCATGTCACATTTCTGCGCTTCTATGAAGCGCACTCTACTAAATGGCTTTGCCCCATCTTGGAGTGCAATATTCCTTATGGGGCAAGTCAGTTATTACCAACAGTATTTGAAACAGGACATCTACCTACAGGGTACTTAGGGACACCCCAACTGCTACTAGACATGTGCGCTTAGATTGTACTGTTCACCGTGACTCACCCAGAATCCCTCGTGTCAACACTCCTCTTCGAAGATTGTACTTTCTACCGAGCCACCGGCATCCTCCAGGAAGGTCTTGTCAGATTCACAGCATGCTGCTAGAGGGCAGTACACATTCTACTGGAACACCACAGCCGCCATAACATCCTGCCAAGGTGATATGTCAATACCTCCATCACAGGCGATAAAATCTCCAACCTGTACATAAGCAGGGATTTTCAAATCTCACTCCTCTGAGGCCCTATGAGCTCTGAAATTTTGTATAAAAAGACCAGCAGAGCCAAGTTTCAGTGCAATCTGCTGCACCGTCACTGCTGTAATGGCCGGAGGTGTCAGCCATGGGTAAGTGCATGCAAACCCTCCTCCACTGCTTGCCAAGGCGGAGACTATGTGCTGGGTCACTAGATCCCTCCTTGCGCTGGTAGTCGCCAACCAGAGGTCTGCAACCTCTTTAGCAGCCGCCAGCTCTTCAGTTGCAGCAGCCTCGGAGAACCGCCGCTGTACAGAGGGTCCCAAGCTCTCCGGCCGCCTCCAGCTCTTCAGCTCTAGCAGCTCCTGTGGACCACTGCCAACCAGAGGGTCCTGTCAACGTCATTCTCGCCGCCACCATTGCTTCCTTGGTATAACACCTTGAGGTAACAGGTCATGATGATGATATCCCTTCTGGATAACCCCTCTTGGTATCATACAGCCAGGTTACACACACCTATTTCATTGTGATTAGCCTTTCTTTAAAAGTATACCATGTTATTCATATAATAGCATTTCTTCTTGAAGGGTTTCTGATAAATTCATGCAAAAATACTTCAACCTAAATTTTTCCAGCACCTGACAGGGGTAGTCTTAAGTTCAGGTTTAAATATTTTTGTGGGAAGGGGTCTTCTTCCTTCTGGGTAAATACGGTAGTTTCCTACTTTACCACCACTGTGTGATGAGTTTTGTGGAGGTTGTAAACGTGCTGTAAATTCATGTCATCCATGTGAAATAGAATCAACGTGTTTGCATTGTCGGAAAGCATATGTTTGGGTATGCACGAATGTCTGTCCAAGGTAAACACAGTCCATGTTCTCATGCCGTCCTGTGCTAAAGTATTCTTGAATACAAGTTTGTTTCTCGCAAGCAATGTCATCAAAGACAACAAGTTTTGTGTGCTCTTTCGGATGTACGACGGCTTCGTTATCTCTGCAGGGGAAATAACCCATGCCTTCCACAGCCTGCAGTACTCATGCCAATCGTTGGTATTTTGATTGCGGGAGTGATTTCGAATATAGGTACACATTCTCGACACGAGGGCCGTTCTCTTCTTCCAGCAGGCTCAGTAGGAGGCAAGTTTTCCTGCAATTTGATGGTCCTGCGATGATGCACCTCACTGTATTTGGAAATAGGCTTCCATGCTACGATTTGTGGGAGATATCTTCATCTTCAGCATGAATGTGTATGGATAGAGTAACATCTTGCTTGATAATACATGTGTTACCACCGCAATCTTCTGGAGCAGATGGATGTGGATGTGGATAACCAGTGCTACAAATTGTAGAATGTCTTTTTAAAGCATTACTCTGAGAAAACTGCATCTGGTAGAATTTGCATTCAAAAGTCACACTCAAACTTTTCGCTCATCTTGTAGGTCGTTATTTCGTGACGTAAGTTCGACAAAGCAGTAAATTCATTATCACAGAAGTGATGCAGCAGATACATAATTTCATCTGTGGTGTTCCGAATCTAGAATGATTCTGAAACGAAAATGTTTAAGGAGTGTATATATACTTTTCTCGCTCAGTTCACCACAATGTCTCAGAGGTAAGATTGTTGCTGGAAACGGTCGTCGATACTCTGATGAACAATCTACTGTTCAAGCTGCACATTCCAGGATACAGGTTCTGCAGGTTGATAACCAAGCTAGCTAAAAGGCTGTCTCATACAAGACAGGCATAAACAATGTGGTCGAGGCATGCAAGCAGCACATCATCGCGTATTCCCAGCACAAGGATATGCAAGCCGGACACCAGGCAAACAAGAGACTTGCACTGAAGGCCGACAAATTAAGAAAATCGTCAGACACCGGACTTAGAAAAAAACAGCAGCATGTGGCATTTCCAACTTGATTAAGATCAACGTGAATATGAGCATGGGTGATAAGAGCAAGAGAAAGGCACAGGTTCAAATGGGACCAGGTGCAAGTGAAACAAAAAGCAGGTACAAAAAGAAGAAAAGTATGCAATGTTAAGAAAATATCTACCGGCAGATTTTTCTGTTGCCTTTGCCTGCACTTAGGGGGGAGAGGGGGGGAGGGCTCGAAGGTCTAATCGGAGCTATGAGTGGTATCGTTCGAGCCATCAACACAGCATCGGATGAACAGAAGCAGTTATCCGAGGCACAAAGAGACAATGAAAATGTGGAAGCTATCGCAGTGGGTAAAGAAAAAAAAAAGTAAGGCCTTTATCTTAGGCCCAATAGGAGGCAGAAGTATGCAAAAGTGCTGCAGCAGGAAGAGGTGATAATGAAATCTCTTCCAACATGAGCGCTCACGAATGGGGATTTGGAACTGTTGTGCACAAATTGAGAATAACTAATTTTCACATAGTGTTCATGAGAAATGTTTTGTCCCCTATACCCAAGAGAGACAAATGTGCCGTAATTAATCTGGACACGACAGCAGGGCCTGGCACGCACTCGGTAGCATAAGTAAAATGGGGTATTCATGCAGACTATGATGATAGTTTCGGGAATTTGCATCCTCCGCCTGAATTGCACGAGTATTTTAAATATATCAAACTAACATACAATTACAAAACTGAGCAGCTGCCTAACATGTGAAGCTGTGGTAATTCTTACCTTCGCTTCCTGGTTTGCTCGTACAAGTAATTGTATAAAATGGCAATACACCATGAGGAAACCATCAGTCACATCAAAAACGCTTACCTTGACGAGTAGTTGCTCCGAGCTGCGTGGTACATTTTCCACCATTCGACCTAGAGGGGGAATGGATCATAGGCCTTGTCGATTTTCAAACCTACAATGTGATACAGAGCATTGATAAAAAAAACTGCAAGCTGGACCTCGTAAAAAGTGGCAATGTTCTCCAGGAGGTGTCGCTGCCTGTTAGCTCTAATGAAATAGATGACATTGCAAGGTATATTAAAGAGTCACTGTCCCCCGGCACAATCCGAACTACATGGGATTACCAATACTATGAAGAGTGTTATCAGATGCTGCGAAAGATATCGACTTTACAAAACCGGATACTATCTGTCTTATGCTTGGGTTTGACCCACACATATATGAAGCTGGCAAAACTACGTGTCGTTGCAACCGATAAACATCTCGCCTGTCAACATGATGAATAACCCACAATTTGGCAAGCAGCACATACCTTAATGGCAGGCCGAGCAATACACTGCACAAATTTTCGCCTGTGGTCCCTCTGGGTTATAAAGTTGTCATGGCATTACAAATCATAATTTCCGTTCTGGTCGTTGCAAAGAGAGTTCACGAGTTGGTCGTGACTGTTGTCGACCAGCATGGAGAGTTGGTGAACTTTCGAAAAAAAAATCATCCTATGCCTGCATTTGAGAAGATTGGAATAAGATTTACGCCAACCAGAAGCTGTAAAAGAATGTGTCGTGCAAAACATACAACCAGTATCTCGCAGGTCTACAAAGAGTTAGCACGTCCTAGCTATATTATCCTCTTCAGTCTCGGTTGCGAGATCGATCGCCATGGAATATTTTCTAAACTACAAAGAGCCAACCGTTTTTGAAGACAACATAACGAAGGTAGAACTTCATGCGTACCAGCCTTTCCTGATCGGGCCATACACACTACCTTTGGAAGTTCGGATACCAGTTTAACACCAAAATATCTGCACTCTTCCTTTCCAGTCTTTCCTGCGAATCAAGAGGTATCTGACGAAAGAAAATGGGGTCCAACCCGCCATCAACAAAAATAACAAGCAATGGAATTCAACTGATTAATCACAGTGCCTACTTTCTCAGTAGTGCCGAGGTGGACCAGTTGCGAGATGTGGGCATATTCTCATCAATTAAAAAATTACCTTTCGCTCACTTCGAATGAGCTGACTGTGGCCAAGATGACAGGTAGGGGAATCTAAAATGGCTAGTGTTCCCATTTATGTCAAAGGCAGATTTTAATTTAGTGTTCCTCTCTCCGTGCTATTGGGATTTGCCGAAGACCACAAACGAATTATCTTCAATTCGAAACGGGATCTAGTGATAATGGTAGCCAATACGCATGTGGACACCATCGTGGGTACGAGAAAAAACCTAGAGGTAGTGGAACTGAAACTACACTCTATCGAATGGATGCTGCCTCATGTGCAGTTGAGCACTGTAGTACTTGTGCAAATGTTGCAGAATGTGAAGATGGTAAAAACACCTATCTGGCTTTCACGTCATGGAGTCTGGAGACATACCCTGGATTGCCAGCAAGCTAGCGCATGAACTGGATGGTGAAGTCCAACTTTGCTGCTGAGAAACTGTGGTACAGCTTTGTGGGGCTACAAACCGGAAGACAGCACAATATAAAAGTGAGCCATTCGCAGTTCGACACATGTCAAATAGAAAATGTCAAAATATTTTTGAATAGCGAATGCTACCTGTACGTTGACAAGAACACAAACTTTGAACATTGGCAGTAGGTACCTGCTGGTATATCATATGTATGCTCAATTCCAAAATGCATATTATTGATTCATCCTATCTCAAATATTGAGCCCTGATACTTTCAAGAGTTTGGCCCCACTTATGGTATTTGATGTGAGTAAACGGGACGAGTGTATTACCTCCAATGTGATCGAATGCAGAATCGAATTCACAACACGTGGAAATAGTCCTCGCCAACAAGTACTCATTCTTCCTGATACTTCACAACCGGCTTGTATCTTACAATTGCCGAGACAACACCGGCAATAATACTGTCGTGATAGCTGGTCACTTCGCTCACTCTGTTTATTTGTCTTCGAGCATTGCCAGCTTCTAGGTTCGAGTAGGTGTTGAAACGACGTAACGCTTCAATTCCTGCGTCGCCGAGGCAGATATCAGGCAGTGAGCGTCTAAGAATATTAATTAAACTGGTATAGCTTATTATGTACTTACTTTCTCTTCATGGATAGGTACTTGGTCTGAAATATGATGTCGGAACAGACTATCTCTTCATGTGTATAGAGAGTGAGAGTGAGAGAGTGTACCTTAAATGGCACCACTTTTCAGAAAAATTGGTATATTATTTATATAGCCCATTAATTTATCAATGTCAATACTTGTACACGAGGATTGCTCCTTAACCTACCAAACTAAATTTTATCAATTATTTTCGCAACTTTAATTACGTATTGTGGCTGCTTTTCTAAAACCATGCAAATGGTGCAATTTAGGGTAATGGTTTCATAAATCGCACCATGGGTTGTCTAAATAGCACTGCACATTAAATGTATGAACACGGGGTAAGAAAAATGAGGAAATAAATAAATATAAATATTTTTGTTTTAATAAAAAAGTTATGCAAAAGGCAGAGTTTCAGCTTTTAATATAAAAAAAAAAGATTTGTCTTCATAATCAAACAGGAACAATGAAGATATGTTTAATTGATTATTTACTAAAAGTGAACACAAAAATGTAGGTAATTAATATAAAAAAAAAAAAAACAAAGGTAACTAAGCCCTATATAAAATGTTTAGAATAAAAGGTTGCTATTAGCCTAAAATAAATTTGCATATGGCCTAAACTGGCAGACTCTGTGAAGACTTAACAGCAAATAATTCAATGAACAGAAACAAATAAACTTCCCTACTGCTAACGGTATTGTTTCGTAGATACGTTCTGTGCAAAAGTCGCAAACAAACTCTATTTATTGTTTTGAAAAACCAGCACACTGTTCATGTGCCCATTTTTTACACAATGTACATTGCACCATATCATCCAACATCATTTCTTGACACATGAAGCAGAACCAATCATCCCCACGAACTTCAGCAACAATGGCTTCCACTATTGTTAGACCTTCATTTGATGTAGATGGATGAACCAAAGGCTTAGTTACTTTTATAGGCAGTTTGCCGGAATGAGTTCCCGATTCGTTAAATGTGCATTTTACCCTTTTTGCTTTTATTTCCTGGAACCGATTTTTGTATGGACTAGATGTCAACAGTTCAGCTGTTTAAGCACCTTTCTTCAGCCTTTCCCTCTGAGTGTTGGCTGTGGCAAGGGGCTTACTTCCCCTACTGTTACACTAAGTCTTCTTCTAGCAGAAAAAGACCCCTCTTTTATTTTTGTGGCAGATACAGGAATATTTTTTTTGGGCATGCACTATTGTTGGATGTCAGTAAAGATATGTCTTGTTGAATTGTCTTCAATTTGGTCTAGGTTGATTGTTTGTGACAGCACGGTCGCTGTCATATCGACAGGCCTATCCACAGGCCGTATTCCTGTGGCTTTGAAACCACTCGTTGCATTCCTCAATGTGGCTGCTCTGCTGTATGTATGCCTCTAAAAGCAACACAGCAACTTCAAACTGAGTGATAGGTGGTTCATGAGATCTCAGCCATTTGCATAGTGCTTCATCATAGTAGGTTTAGAAAGGTTTAAATATCGACACATCAAGTGGCTGTAGACGATGTGTTGTATATCCAGGAAGTTGGAGTAAAACACTATTTGATCATGTCAAGTGGATGGCGTCCAAGTTTTTTTGAGTGTGTCGTGTGGCTGTCAAGAACCAGCAAAACTTTTTTCATCCACTCATGGCCTGACGTATGCGATGAAATGTTCCAGCCATTTTATGAAGAGCTCAGTGTTAATGTAACCTGTCTCGAAAATTTCTACTATACTTTCAGGTGCGGCTCCAATTTTCAATGAAGGAGCATCCCAAGCCTCTTGAATATTATCATAGGTGGAACAAATATCCTACTGACACTTGTGCAAGAGACGAATGTGATGTTGATTCCTTGTTCACCATTTGAAATGCAACCTACTTTGTGTTTACCTTTCTGTACTACTACCTTTGGTGATTTTTTCTGCACTGCCGCGAAGCCAGATTCGTTTACATAAAATATGCGCAAAGAATTAAGTTACTTTCATCGACAATTTTTCCCAGAATGTCATAAAACTGAAAGACACTTTCCTTATTAAAACCCCTTATTCTAGCAATGGACACATTTTCAGGTTACCATTTAAGTGTTCCTGACGTCCACGTATCCCTTGTGCCCATTTGTTCCATCGCAGATGCATCAATCACACAGCAACACTCGACCGATCGACATTAGGTCGTGGCCTCGATCAGTGCATGTCGACAAGAATGGCATCGAACTTTTCTTGCCGCCCTGTAACTCAATATTTAACATTCACCACAAGAAGTAACACTCGTGATGAATGGATATGTGACCTAAACGAGTGTGTCCCATGAAGCTATGACCGCCAGACGCAACAGCCATTGGAGGAAACACTGAGATAAGCGGCGCCGCTTATTCCCACGACTTTCTGATGTGCGCGATGTCGACGGGCCCCGTTTCCGAATCCGGAGTGCGACGGGGAATGAAGTTCCCGTAGGAATTGTGAAGTGGCGAGTGGTTCCCTAGCAGCATTTATTAATAGGACCATTTTTAAGCATAATTCACGGTGATTACACCATAACTTACTAGGTAAACCACCCGCTCCAGCATAGAGAGTCGATAACATTCCATAGAAAACAGGGTGTAGCTCCGCCCTTAATTACGAAATCCATGTGTCGTCACATCCATACACACTCCTGAAATTAATTACTTAACGACACACACCGATTCTAAAATGTTAATTATAAGAGTGTACATGTAATCGTCTATCGAGAATCAGCCACCTAAGGATCATTTAATATCACCCTTCAAGTCTGGTGACGTTCTCATGACGTCACATTCTTAGCCATATCTGGGGCTCCAGCGTTCACGAGTATGTCACCAATGTGTTTTAATTTAGTAATCTTAATTATGCACAACATTAATTTCACTTAACATGTTATTCATTAAGTTCAGTTTTTTTTTTCAATTTGGCGCCCCGGTTCGCCGGACGAATGGCAAAACCGACGCCATGTCGTTAGTCAGACTTCAGCACTCCAGACAACCGGCAGGGCAGACGGTAAGCTCCATGTACCCCCTCGGCAATTTAATATAGGCTGCATTTTTCTTCATATCCATAGTTAACGTAATTCAAGAACCTTTTAGTAATTTTATTTAGCCGAGGGGATGTCTCCCTGCATCCTGACGTAACATACCAGGACTTCACGTGCGAGACGCGTTTCACGTAATTAGAATCTAAGGCCTATTCGTTATTTTCCAGGAGTAGCGACCACCGGCAGGTCGAGAGTGCTGACTCCGCTTAACTAAGGTAGGCATTCACAAGTGCAGTAACATTCCGTTGTACCTTTATGGTAATAAAACAGTCGTACCATCAACAATCGTTCTCTATACCGAACATGGCGCCGGGCACATTATCAGTTCTGGTTCCCCACCTGCTCTCAGGCGGGACACGAACAAACCGCCAGGACATTTGGAGATGCAGCACGTCGACGTTGACTTAAATTGGGACGTCGTTTCATAACCGAGTAATACCTACCATTTTACCCGCCATTTCTTTTCTCCTTTTTGATAGGATTAACTGGCTGAGGATTGGCTTCAAGTACTAGCAAACCTAACCTTTGAATGTCAGTTATCGTAAGGCCGAACATACACTCTTCAAAATGTACAATAATACGTATTAGCTCTTCTTTGGCATATCGTTGTAGCGCTGCCTCTTTGTCATTCACTGCCACGATATTGCCACTATTCACCCCTCGCTTAACATCTCCTCGCACATGCCGTAAAAATGTATTTTTTTTTTGGAAGTTCATGTTTTCCTCTGCATTCATTCAATTTGATTTTCCCTTCTTTAAATTCCTCTCGAGCACGTAACATATCCTCTGGTCTCCTCTTCCTATGCTGCTTTTTTTTTTTTTTTTTTTTTTGCCATTGAAGGTGTATGCTGAAACACAGGATGGAACTGCATTCTCATTAACTAACCACACTGTACACAATTGTGCACACAAAAAAATTTTATAAGGTTTGTAGTCTTTTATTATAATTTAATTTTAAACAGCAGATACATGTTGGATAACTCTGCATGTTCACTACTCTTTGGGCTAGATAGTACTACCATCTCTGGAGCAAAAACCGAGCTAGGTGGAAAGATATAGGGAATTTAGCCAGGCAAGGAGAAATACAATTCAGAGAAATTCAGATTAGAAAGAGATATAACCCAAAATCGCACTTGTGCGATTTACGAAACTACACCATTTTATGAGTTTTTACTTTTCAAAGCTACATTTTTGACCGACTGGAATATATGTGATATTAACTTGTTCTTAAATATAGCCTACTATTCCATATAAATAGTAATTACAAGAATGTGTCTCACCTTGATGACTGCAATCTTACAAATGTGATGGGAATGTTATATATAAAAATGCACATTTTATAAACACTCGTCCATTTCAAAAACATATTCCGAAACACTGGTGTAATACAGGAGAGCTGTTTAGTTCCATTTCAGATTGCTATGTAGCACTAAAAACAAACCGGTATATTTTTAATCGAATTGGGGCGATTTGAGAGCCATTGTGATATCGGCTACTTTACCCTATATTGAAGAGTGTTGGAGAGAGACTACAACCTTGATGAACTCCTTGGTTAGTTTATACTTCTCCTATCAATTTATATCCCAAATCTAATACAATTTTTCTCTTTTTATACATCAAATATTTAGGATTTCCATTCTTTTGTATTATATTCCATAAATGTTCTCTGTTTACTTTAGCGGAGGCTTTTTCATAATCGACAAAGCGTTATAATTAAGTTAAATTCTCTTCTCCAGTATATCTTTGAGGTAAAATGTGTCATCTATACAGGATCTTCCTTTTATAAATCCACATTGTTCCTTCAGTAAAAGAGCTTGTGTTATTACCTTAAGTCTTTTGTTTATTATTTTCGCATATATTTTATATCTGGTATTTAACAAAGTAATCCTTCGATAATTATTACATTAACTTCTATCTCCTTTCTGGAAAAGTGAAATTACTTTTGCCTTCCACCGTTCGTCTGGTATGATTCTCATTTTCCAACATATGTTAATTAAATGTTAGTGCCTGAATTTTAGAATCATTCTCCCATATTTAATACGTTCTAAATTAATGTTATCCAGCCCCGGGGCTTTTCTGTTTTTAAATGATTTCAATGCTTCATAAGTTCCTCTATATCTATAAGATCAATTTCATTAATATCTATTCCTTTTGAAATGACTCGGATTCCTAGTGCCAGTCCCAAGCCAGGTTAAAGGAGGAGGGTAAATGGCTGGTTGTGGAGCCTTGATGGATGCACTGCTGTCGAGTAAGTGCATCCATTAAAACTTAAGAAATGCTTTAGTTGACAGCCCATCTGTCAATGTAACCAGCAAATCCTACCCGGTATGTGGATGGGCGAGGACGAGTACCTGGTGCCTTAAAACTGGGTCTCCTCGACTAAGGTATGGTAACCCCGACAGAAGAGTCCCTGGTCCTCCAGGTTGGGGGGTTGTGCAAAGGGCTGGTAACCCTTCCACAGAAAATGATATATTACTCATATCAACCTCAGAAGAAGGAAACTTTCGGATATTATACTATGTGTAAAATAAATTTTATGTAAAAAATATATGCTGTGTTTGTTAAAAAAAAAATCTCCCCACTATATATATATATATATATATATATATATATATATATATATATATATATATATATATTATATATGAAGTATTTTAAATTACAAGTATTTTAAACAAAAATACCTACATTAACAAAAAAAAAACATATATAATATGATAGTTTACATAATCTGCAGGAATGGCCAAAACACCATTCAGTACCGGCCGATAGCAGGCGGCATAATCGATACTACCTATGCATTAAAAATATATCTTCTAACATGAACGGGATGGAACAAAGTGACTAATTCGCCAATCAAAAACATAAGGGGAAGGGGGGAGTAAACAGTGCAACACTATACTTTAAACATAAACAAATATGGCTGCCACCGGTGGTACACAGGTAATGTAAACATCTGAAATCGAATATGGTAATCGAATGAATGTGTGAGACAAATTACTGACCCAAATGACAGTAAAAAAAAGAGGCCTGCATCTAGCTAGATGGCCGACACCTGCCAAGATGGCAGTCGAGCGAAGATGAGAGACAATCATGGTTTTGTGTTGCACATATACAAATTACGAATGAAAAAATTAATATGGCTGCCTCCAGTAACACATATATACAAATGAAGAACAAACACAAATATGGCCACCTCATAAACAATTATTGAACAAAAATTAAACATGGTGCTATACAATAGAATGAGTAGGTATATATGAGGGAATGGGGGTGAGGGAGCCAGTAGACTGCTGTACGTGGTGCTGGTAGGACCTTTGGAAATGTAAGTTTTTTTTAAATTAAATCTTTTCATAATTTTTATAAATTTTTCGGAATTTTTTTTTAGAACTTTTAGGGGGAAAAGGGGAATTGTTAGTGAAAATGGCTGCCAGGGGACTAGAATTTTTAAATCGTTTTGAATAATTTAGAAAGATTTATTAATACATTTTTTTCCTTATATTTTTTTTTTTTATAAATCTCTTAACTAATATTTATTTAAATTTTTCGAAATTTTTTTTAATAATTTTAAAACAATATTTTCGGAAGTTTTTATGTTTTTAGTGTCAGGTCACTGAAGTCAAAGGTGAAGGTCATATGGGTAGAAGATAGCGGTCGGGTGAATCCGAATGCGATGCCTGATGCCCTTGTGCCAGACTGCTCTATTTCCTACTACTGGCACCTTTGTGGTACGGATCACAGTGATTGACCGAATATCCGGCCGCTTGGGGCGCTGCTCTACATTCGCAGTATCTGTTGTTGAGGGGTCGGGTGGGGCTTGGTTTATCTCAGATATTTTGTACTTTTTCCCCAATTCTGATTGCTTTCGGTGTATTTGGGGGGGGGGGAGACGTGCACACTCGTACTTGCCATCGTCGTTGTTACCCCTCTAAGGAGGTTTGGCAGTGAAAGGACACTCAGATCTTCTCCGTGTCTAACACTACTTCCCTAGAAAACACACTTTTCTTTGACAACCAGCTTCACTGACCACCTTACACCACAGGACACTACATGAGTATGGCTTGGCTAGGCTGGCGGCCTAGGAGAATATATTAACTAACTAGAGTCTGCTAAGACAGCAATCGACTGTTACCCCAGGTTCTAACAAGAACCTGTATACCACATGACACACTTTGGGGCAATCCCAAACTGCTTCTTTCTTGTAGACTGTTTCAGTCTTCCAGTAGTGCTGTTCCTTACATCATCTAGCTGCGGTACATCGGAGTGAAGTCCTTCCTCCATCAAAACCCCGCAGCCCGGCCCGTTTTCTTGTAGAATGGCCACAACTCTATACGTTCGCCATCTGTAAGCAGCTGAAGTGCTACTGAATCCTTACCGGTGGTTAATACCTCGCAATTTAAATTTGGTTTACAAAACCATATTCCCAGACAATATCAGTAGTAGGGTATATTATGTTCTGTTGCAAAGGGATCTGCAGGAAGCATCGAGAGGCTCCAGGGCGCTGGCTGCTATATTTGATTCTGGACTTCTTTCTCTGTCAATCCAGTTATGCGACCGCCACCTTAGATTGCGCCATGTTGGTAGCCATTACGCCATCATCTTTGTTGTCAGTATGTCGCAATCTTGGGCCCACCATCTTGGTAGCTAGTATTCCATTTTTCATGCTCTTGTATTCCGAGGGTTTTCTCCTAGTGCTCCCATTTTATCTCTTTCTCTCTTTCCATCTCTTTCTTCCCTTTATTTCCTTTATTTCTCTCCTTGCTTCCTCTCTTTCTTTCCTTCTCTTGTTTTCCTCTCGGTTCCCACTTTCGTTTGTTATTTGTTTATATATTCATTCGACCACCATATTTGTATACATTTGCTGCTGCTGGAGGACACCATATTGGTTTTCTCATTTGTCATCTGTTTCCAACTGCCATCTTTGTTTCCTTCCATTGGCAGCTGCTAGTAGCCCTGGTGTTGCTCTTATTCGATTAGTTGCTACACCACCATCTTGGTTCTAGAGTTGACTGTTAGGGGCGGAAGTGTCACTCTTGTTCGACTGCCATATTGATTCTATAGTTGGTCGGTAGGGATGCTGCTTCTTTTAGAACTCAAAACACTACCTAGAAAAGTGCGGGATCGGAATATCGGATCTTGCGTCATCAGACCGACGCCTTAGACTGCTCAGCTATCGGGACATTCACTGGACAACAGTTTACAAGAAGTATATTGCTTGTGTATGTGAACGAATAAATATTTTGTTGTGTTTTTTTTTTTTTTTAGTAAATCTTTAAATAATTTTGTATTATTCAGATTGAACTTATATAATTTTTTATTTTTTATTTTCATATAATAATTTTTTTGACTATCACAGACTTATTTTAAAAAAATTCTTTTGTAAGTATATATTTATTTTTAAACATATTATGGAAAGAGTACCTTAGAATTAAAACATGGCATATTTTTACACCAAATTTACTGAGCATATAATAAAATACACATAATCCGAAAGGAAATCAATTATTTTTATTAATCTTCTTTCAGTCAGACGATATTGTGTCTTGTTGAAAGCAGCAGATTCATGGTTTTAAGGATGACGCACACCATTTGTGCAGCAGTTGTGTATTCCGCCACACACGTGTCCAGTCAGGTTCTGGCCTATCGTAGACGTGTCGGTGCTGGTCTGACATGTTCCACGTCTCTTGCCTCATAGACAATTCGCCTGACCTTGCACTGAAGCCCATACTATGAGCAACACACCACAGTGTAAACTTCGTGTGAATGAGGTGCCAGTGGGCATAGTACAACATGAGGGTAAAATGCAAGTCAGTGCAAGTTAGTGCACACAGTGTAGGGTGCAAAGAAGTGCAGCACCAGGCATGCGAGTGCAAACGAAAGTAGGGTTAAGTTTCAAAAGGGCTTAAGACAGGTACTGTGGAACATTCCTAAGCGAATACACAATAACTTTTACCCTAATATCAACCGTATTTAAATTAAAGTAATAAAAGGAGAGTTCTGGTGTTTTGTATTTTCACCTCATTTGTTTACATTATTCATGTCGCTCATTGCAAGAGTGTTGTGTTTTATTCACTAGTTTAAAATGTCGTGTTAAATTATTACATTCCATTTCGTGCAGGTAAGCTTTTATTTATGCAAGTGAGAGAGTTATTTTGTGGATGGTAGAAAATATTGCCCACTAGGCGTGCTCCCCCGCCCTCAGGTGGTGAAGGCGCCAAGCCAGCCAGTCAGAGTAGCATCTGAGACTCGCGAGGGTAAGGCTGCATCGTGCGCATCTGGTGGTATTCACGTTTGCAACTAATCATCTTAACAACAATAGACTTTCATTTACTTTGGAACCGTTTGTTTTAGCCCCTGGAACACCTGTCCTCTCCCCTCTGTGGTTTTACATAGTCCAAGGGGGGCTTAATAACTACCATAATATTTATTGGCCACATGTGTCTTTTATCTGTATAGCCCTTTTGGCAGGCCGAGCCCACCGCAAGTGTAAGTTTTCTCTGATGATAAGTTAAATAAAAGGCACTGACCCACATAGCATGCAAGCTTGCAGCAAGCTTGCCAATAGACTTAATTTAGACTTGCTATGCAAGCTTTGAGTTACAAGTTTGATTCAAGCTTGTCTCAAGCCTAGATTTGAAGGCTTGTGATTACTTGCCTTCGGAAAACTTGCCGAATGCTTCAATTAGACTTGCTATACAAGCTTTGTGTTACAAGTTTGATTCAAGCTTGTCTCAAGTCTAGATTTGAAGGCCTTGTAATTATTTGCCTTCGGCAAACTTGCCAAAGGCTTGAATTTAACTTGCTGCGGCTAGGGAGGGACACTGCGAATCAGACATTTAATACCCTCTTTATATGGGCTAATCTATATTCTGTATTTGAATTTGTTGTTTGCGTGAGTAGCAAGCCATTTAAATAAGTTAATTATACATTCATAAATAATATGTTTCATGTAGTGTATTGTAATACTAAATCGGGTACTTAATGGCCCCGATATGCGTGTTGTGAAAATGTAAGGTTATCTTTTCTTTTGAACTAATATATATATATAAGAATCTTAAAATCAAAAGTGAAGCTAAACAACAGGAAATATACATATGAATTTGTATCAATCGATTAGCTTTAGAACTATTGCAAAAAATAACACGTAAAATAATTCGTTACTTTGCATTTTAAATCCTACCTGAAAGTAGACCGAAACTAAAATATCTAGTCTTTTGAATAAAACACAGAAATCCCAGCATTGACTTTTGATACTAAAATTAATTGTGTATATATCAAAGGTAATAATGAGCACTTATATGTGTAGAAACTATTTAGATTAATTCCATTTTACGTGAATACGTGGTAGAGTAGTTGCTAGCATTTTAGGCTGTGAACGAGAGGTTTGCAAGTTTGATTCTAGGTTCCTCCTAAGATATTTAATAACTGTGAAAAAATGCTAAAGATAACCTGTATGAATATGGTAAATTAAGCAATATTATTTGGGTTGAAATATAATTATATTTTGGCTTTTAAAATGCATGGAAAGCTGCTTCTATGTGTGCAGGCTTGGCGCAAGCTAGCCGAGGCAGGCTTCGCTCAAGCTAGCCAGGGCAAGCTTGATGCAAGCTTGCCACATGGTGACATTTAGCTTGATTCAAGCTTGATTCCAGCTTAATGATTTGTCATGGCAAGCTTGATTTAAGCTTAAAGACTTATCATGGCAAGCCTGTTTCAAGCTTGAAACAAGCTTGGTTCTGCTATGTGGGGAGATACGTGTGAAATAGGACTTCAGCATGTTCTCATTTGTCTGACCATAATGTTTTTCAGGGTACGGGTCCTTAGAATACCCGCCATTTTTCTATGCAAGCTTTCAGTGTTTAAAAGTCTTTTATTACTATTGCAAGTTCATTGTATTTTTTTGGGCATGTGGACCAGCCACCTGGCAGCAGCGGTAAATAGCACATAATAAGGCGTTAGTACCTGCCGAGAGGTTGCCGAAGGGAAATTTAGTAAAACTTCGTAAGCATCTTTAGGAAGGAATCAACAGAGAAGTGTGGATTTCTACACCCTGGGTCGTCAGCCACACTGTCCAGAAACAGAAGAGTCAGCTCTACCAATATTGACACTGCTGGGACAGTGTCTGGCACCCTAGGTAACAACATACATATCCTAACCTCAACCTTTACCACACACCAATTTCCCTTCACCCAGCCATGTTCTAGCCACATGGCGTCAGGTCGTCGTAAAGTTTCACCAGCTTGCACAGCGAAGGACAGTCATACTCGCACTGCACATCGATGATTTCAACTTCGTTTTTGCAGAAGTCGCTAAGCCATTTCTTCTGCTCAGGGCCCTGCCACGTAAACCAGTTCTTACGGATACTGCATCAGCAAGTGCTCAGCACGTTTCCCACTTGATGGTACGGAATATTGCCTTCGTCCCACTCCAGTCTGTGGTGGTACTTGGTCAGCCAGTCGATTGTCTTCTAGCTTTTCTCGTCCAATAGTTGCCACGAATTAGAGGTGGGGGCAGAGGGAGTGCTTGCCCATCTTACTGTCGTCGTCGTAAGGCAATGCAATCTCCTTGAGCATGTAGCCACTCTGGCTCTGGAAGCCTTGCAGATTACAGTACATCTTGCGACTGTCTATGCTCGAAGTCGACTTAACAGTTTTAGCATATGAGCAGTTATATTTATATATTCTCAGTTGTACTCACGACATTATTAGGACTGTCTTGTCGCGACAATTTTATGATACAAGCCGGTCGTGATGTATCAGGCAAAAAGTGTATGTGTTGGCAGGAATATTTCCATGTATAGTGAATTCGATCCTGCTGTTGATTACGTTGGAGGTAATATGCTCGTCCTGTTTACTTACATAGAATATCATGAGCGGGGCCAATCTCCTGAAAGTATCAGGGCTCAATATAATCGATTGGGTGCTTCCATAATACAATGATCGGAATTGAGCATACATCTTATATGTCAGCAGGTACTGTCCATTTTCAAAGTTCATGTTCAAATCCACATACAGGTAGCTTTCACTATTCAAATTTATATTCTATTTGACATACATCGAACTGCGAACAGCTCACTCTCAAAATGTGCTGTCTTCTGGTCTATAGCCCAACGATGATGTACCTCGGTTTCTCAGAAGCAAAGTTGGACTTCACCATCCAATTGATGTGTTGGCTTGCCGGCGATCTGAGGTATGTCTCGAGACTCCACGACCTGAAAGCCACATTGATGTTTTTGCCATCTTCCACATTCTTCAACATTTTTATGCATAATGCAGTGCTGAACTGAACATGAGGCAGCATCCATTCGATAGAGTGAAGTTTCAGTTCCACTGCCCCCAGGTTTTCTCCCATTCCCACAATGGTGCCAACCTGCATTTTGTCTGGGAGCAGCACCAGTTTCTGTTTCGAATTGAAGAGAATTCATTCGTAGTCTTCGGCAAATCCCAATAACATGGGGAGCGGAACACACACTTAGAACTTGCTTCCAGAGTATATAGGAACATGTAAATCTTATTCTCATGTTCTCAAATGCAGGCGTAGGGTGGTTTCTTCGTTTCGAAAGTTCACCAACACTCCACGCTGGTCGATGACTGCCACTACCACCACCACCTCGCATGCTTTCTTTAACGACTACCGAAATGTAAATGGTGTTTTGGGTGCCACTACCAGTTTATAATCTGGAGGGACTCTCAATGGAAACTCATGCAGCATATTGCTCAGCCTACCATTGAGGTATGTGCCACTCACCAATTTCAGTTTATTCATATCACATTAACAGGTCGCGACGATTCGTGTGGTTTTCTACCTTCGTATATGCATGACTTAAACCCCAGTGTCGGTCCGATGGAATCCGGTTTCATAAAGTCGATATATTCGCTGCATCAGATGACTGTCTTCTGAGCAAGAGGGAGTGGGGTACTTTCGGTATATTTGAAAAAAAAAATCATAGTTCTTAAAAGTTAACACATCTATTCCCACATTTTTCATAAATGTTATTCTATTGCACACTAATGTAAGCTTTGTTTAAGTTCTACACTTATTTCAATGCATAAATTTAAGCATTTAAAAATATGATTACACATTGCTGTATCTCTCCTGCCAGTAGGGTTGTTTCGTCATAAGCATGGGGTACATTTGGCACGCATAATGTAGGTACATTTGAGTTTATGTTTACATAAATAGCTACCATTAACAATGTTACAAAGTAAGGAAAAAATTAAAACATGCATTAGGAGTTAATTTGTTCAATTTAGAGAACAATCAATGGTAACAATGCAAAAGGAAAATTGAAAATATGAGATGAATGTGCTGTTCCTTTTGAAATTGGCGTTGGTAGTTTAGTTACAATGTCACATATTCCATCTTCACTTTAATCTTGAACTGCAGGCGAATGGAAGTTGCTAGATAAGCCCTTTTTGTGCAGAAATTTAACTGTGAATTCAGAGGGACCAATCTCCTTTATCACCTGGCTAACATAATGAACACACCTCTTTTTTGTTGCAAATTTCTCCAGAAGGAAATCACCAGTTTCAGCTACATCACTTTCACTCCAGGATGGCAAGGGCAGTTCTTCATCACTCATATCTTTGTTGGTATCAAAATCAGATGTGGAATGGGTTAGATCTTTTTTCGCCATTTGGGTTTAGGAAATTTTTTTTTACATCTAACAGGTCACTTCTTTTCTTCAGTGTTGTCATTTATTCTACTCTCCAATTCCTCCATTCTGTTTTTTTTTTCTGGTGTGTCAGTATACACTCTAGACTTTCCAGCATTTCGTCGGGTTTCTGTCGACACTGATTGTGGAGCCTTAGGGTAAGGTCACGTGTGTTCAGGACTAACTACATTTTGGTGTTTAGTGAGGAGTCCTGTTGTAATCAGAGGTGATGATGACGTTGATGGCTGGGATTGGACACTATCAGAGCAACCACTGGTTCTAATTTAGCTCGGTTTAAAATCTCTTCTGTAAATATTTGTGTATTCACAGGCCACAAACCAGTTTTCTCAAATGAATCTGCAATGTTGGAAGGAGTAAATGCAGCTAAAACTGCTGTCTCTGTCGGTTGAGCTACATCCGAAATTGTTATCCTTCTCCCAGGATTTGAAAGAATGTGATCATGGAATACCTGCGAACAACTTGTTTTGAAAGAAGAATACTCACCAACATCTAATGGTTGCAGCTGGTGTGTAGTATGTGGTGGACATGATAGAAGAACTATGCCATTTTCTATACAATAGTTGATTGCCTCCAAATTCACATGAGAATCACGGTTGTCCAATAAAAGCAATATTTAGCTTTTCTTTGATAGATTGACCTATTTGGAAATATGTTTCAAAACTTGTGGAAATAAATCACTAGTAATCCAGCTGCTTTTACTACCAAGAACAAGACTTTCAGAAATTCCCCCTACCAGATAATCTCCAGGATGTCTAAGCCTTGGATGAAGTCCAGGTGGCAAAAATCCACCAGATGCATTCACAATCCCGCC
Organism: Dryococelus australis; assembly: GCA_029891345.1. NCBI lineage: Eukaryota > Metazoa > Arthropoda > Insecta > Phasmatodea > Phasmatidae > Dryococelus > Dryococelus australis. Next base: position 92,326,717 of record CM056999.1, on the reverse strand, counting down.
GAAAGTTACAAGTTCCCCCTTTTCGGAAGATGCAGCAATTCCAATTTGCTTTTTGTCCTTTTCAGCAACAATTATTGTGGGTTTTAATACTGTTGTAACCCCACACTCATCCAATTTGAATATTCGACTAGGAGGAAAGTTTTGTTTCTGCAAAACCTCTAAATAATTATGAAAACAACTATCTACTGCTTCCTTGTTGAATCCTGATGCTCGGGACAGATTGGTGCTCTCAGGTTTTCTTAGTGATAAATTCTTTTGTCGAGATAAAAATCCCCTAATCCAATCCAAACCTGCCATTTGATCAGAAATCCAGTTCTTGAGCATCTCCTTCTTCAGCTTAGAACCATATTCAAATGCAAGCTACCGAACATGCTTGTAGCTAAGACCATAGTTCAAATCAGCACAGTTATTTTTACATAGATTGCGAGTAGTTCATCTTCCTTAGTTGAGAAAATTTGCCTTGCAGCATATTTACTACTAAATACTTCAGTGCTCTCTTCGCTCTCTTGTTCCGAGTATTCGTTGCTGTATTTCCTCAGGAAATCTTCTTTAGACATTTTTCCAAGAATTTTCTTAATTCTGCTTTGAAGCATTTGGCGTTTAAACTGGTGCACTTCTGCTGCATTTCTGATGCTCCTAGTATTGTTGAAAACATCAGTTAAGACTCTTTTGATGCTGTACTCACTTATTTCTGCCCTTTGGGCCTTCTTGGTGTAAGTTCTTGTCATCTAAAACAAATTATTTTCATCTTCACATAATTTATCCGAAATTAACATGGTCCGTGGAGTATAGCCAGCATGCTAGAAGTACCCTATGGCATACAATCGGCATTCTAAAAATACTCGAAGGGGTACAATCAGCATGCCGAAAGTACCCCATCAACACATGCTGAATGTGCCCCATCTTACATAGGCTAACATAAAAATTTGTCAGCCCTGATCTCTTGTGTTTACCATGACAAGTAATTTTTTATTACACAAAGATTTCAACTGACTACTTAAAAAATATTCATCTGCATGGTCTAAAATACTGTTAGAAAAATTTAATTTAAACAACAATGTTTTGGACTACATTATTACACCAATGTGAATCCAACCCAAAATCGGACCATAAACACATTTATTTCTTAACCAAACTAGCCTGCATTTGTTTGTCACAAGTGTTTCCAAATGTACAAAAGGTTCTACCAAAACAACAAATCCAAATAAAGGTATAAACAAACTATGCTGAAACTACCCCATTGCCGAAAGTGGCCCACTCTCCCATACTGGAATTTCTACGTAGTTTGAATTCTGTGTCGGGAGTCGGGGAATCTTTGATTTACCTTGCGATGTCGTCTAATTCGCCAATGGGTAGTCACATCTCATAGGAAACATTACCTCTTTTCGTGAGATACATCTGGCTGTTTTTTCACCAATGTTCTGCATTACATTGTAAGTTTGAAAATTGACCAAACCTATGCTCCATTCCTCCTCCAGGTCGAGTGGCGGAAAATTTACTGCATGCAGCTGGGAACTACGACCTCTCAAGGTAAGCGTTATCGACATAACTGATGGTTTCCTCACTGTGTTTAGCCATTTTATACAATTACTTGCATGAGCGAACCAGGAAGCAAAGATACAAGTGCCCGAAGTTCTATGTGTTCGGAATCTGTTCCATGTCGTAGTTGTAAGTCAGTTTGCAATTTTTAAGTTACAGTCGCAGTTCAGGTAGAGGATGCAAATTCCCAAAACTGTCATAATACTATCCACATTCGCCATGTTTGGCATAAGTTACCCAGTGTGTATTGGAACCAGCTGTCATGTCCAGATTAATTATGGCACACTCATTACATTTTGATTTAGGGGGCAAAGTATCTCGCATGAATTCCTCTAAAATTAGGTATTTTCAATCTGCATGCAAACAGTTCCAAATCCATGTTCGTGAGCGGTCGTTTTGGTGGAGATTTTATTAAGGCCTCCTCCTTCTGCTGCTGCGCCTCAACCTCCAACTGGGTATGGACATAGGTAGAGGCCTTGGCCAGTTGTTTACCCATAGCGATAGCTTCCATATTCACATTATGTCTTTGGTCTCAGGCAACTGCTTCTGTTCATTCGATGCTGTGTTGATAGCTCGGACGATACCACTCGTGGCTCCTATTAGATCTCTAAGGGCTCCTAGTGCAACTAAAAGCAACTGAAAAAGATCCACCGGTAGATGTTTTCTTGGACTTGCATGCTTTTCTTCCCTTTTTTTTCTCCACATTTCGTTTCACTTGCTCTTTTTACCCATGCTAAATTTCACTTTATCCTTCATCGCATTGGAATCTCCCCATAGTGATATGTTTTTCTCCGAGGAAGGTATCTAATGTTTTTCTTATCTCGTCGGCCTTCTGTCCAAGTATATTCTCTGCCCGGTGTCGGGTTTCCAGTTCCTTGTGCTGGGGATATAGGCGATGCCATGCTGCTTGCATGCTTCATCCAGTGCATTGATGTCTCTATCTCTATGTGCCAACATTTTAGTTGGCTTGGTTCCTGGTCCACAGAACTTGTATCCAGGAAAGTGCAGTTAGAATGGTAGACTGTTGATCAACGTATTGAGGATCCCATTTCTAGATATGGTCTTACTGCTTCGAGTCATCAGAGTGAACTGAGTGAGAAAAGCGTAAATACACTCCTTTGATACATTTTCATTTCATAAGTATTCTATACTTGGAACAGTACAGACACAAGGTGCTAATGATGCATCTGTTTTGTCACTTCTGTGGTAAAGCATTCACGATCTGCACAGCGTGTAGACATTAAATAACGATCTGCAACTTTTTAATGCAAGTGTAACTTTTTAATGCAATATCTGCCTAAGGCAGTTTAGGCTAAGTGATATTTTGAAGAGACATCCTAAAACTTGTAACATTAGTCCTCTGCAACTGCAATCAGCACCGCAATCGCTATCAGCACCACACTTCACACCACAAGATAATAGTGGTAACATACATATTATCAAACAAGTTGTTACTCTACCCATACACATTCATGCTGTAGATAAAGCTATCTCCAACGAATCGCGACATGGAAGCCTATTTTCGAATACAATGTGCTGTATTATCAAAGCTCCGCCAAATTGTTGGAAAACACATGTCCTGAGCCTGTTGGAAGAAGAGAATGGCCTTTGGTTCGAGAATGTGTACATGTACTCCAAATCGCTCCAACAACCGAAATACCAACGACTGGCACGAGTACTGGGAGTCATGTGTTATTTCCCTTGCATTGATAACAGGAAGGTGGTACCTCCGAACGAAGCTCTACCAAATTCGATATCTGTCTTTAATGACATTGCTTGAGAGAAACAGACTTGTATTCAAGAGTACTTTAGAATTGGATGGCATGTAAATTTGGGCTATGTGTACATCGGCTAGACTTATTTTTGCATTCCAAACAATTACTTTGCAGTGATGCTAATGTGTAGGTGCTGTTTTGCGTGGACGATATTAATTTGTGGCATGTGTACGACGATCATGTCGAAACAGACATGGCACTATTAGATTTCAAGATTCTGTGTGTCTTATGCTGGAAAGACAATTACGGATTTTTTATGATCGTAAAAGTCTGACCTCTATATAATTGCAGGTACCAACGTGGATTCGATCAGTTCCTCTTCGACCATCGAGAATGAGTTACAGCATATCGAAATTCAGGCAGGGTAGCCTTAAGCAGCGGCTTGACAAAAACAAATATGGGGGTTCTCTCGTACCAAGAATTGATGGAACTTGTGATGCTGATAATAGAATATTATGAAACGTTAGTGAATCCAAACGATGCATAGATGCTCCTACTAAACATTTCGTCTTCGAAACTGGCAATGGCTTCATCTCGGAAATAACAAAATGTGTTGGCTGATCAGAGCAAATTCTTTCGCACTGACGTGTACAAACACGGGGCGGAGATGGATTGTGTGAAGACCAAGATCGTTCGCGATATGGTGGCCATGGACGAGCACATAACGAGTGTTCGTAGGCTAATTACCAACGGATTGAATGTGGCATTTGCACAAAACGAAGAGAAACTAATGTTCTTAAAGATGCCATAGAAAATACATAAGCTACCTCGATTTCCCACCTCGCCATGAAAACGTATATTCAAAATTATAGTAGGGATATATTGGATGTCTTCAGCGAATATCTGAACAAGATTGAAAGTATTTTGGCTGAGACTCATGACTAAACCCATAAAAGAGACCAACAGTATCCATTTGTACTCAGTACGATGTAGGACATTGCCAATGACTTACATCAAACGATAGAGTCTATTCGCTCAAGTTGTTTACTCACCAAGATAGCCAAAATGTTACACGATCGTATAAATTAAGAAATTTTTAAGCCTATTACTTATCTCAATGAAGGTACTCAGAGAGAGTGATGGAGCAGCTGTAGCCATGAAGACTGAAGTCGACGATACTGCTGAGCCTATGAAGAAGCGAAAACATGATGATGTACATACAGATCTGGACGATGAATCAAATGTAGATGTGCCACACAGGAAAAAGGTACGGAAGAAAGCCCTGAAAACTAATGCTCTGGCTCGACAGTACCTACGATCGTACACATCTCATAATGATTATATGGTATACGGTGTACACAGGCATAATGATAAATAGTTCCTCGCTGCTAATGAAATAGAGTTTCAACCAGGTGAGATCATCCGAGTGGGTGATTACAAGACACAAGGAACATCCGGGCTTTACGAAATTCTATTTCGCAAGGAGGCCATGGGAGTTTACAGAATCTGACTTGCTGAAATACAACACTGACACCAGGTGGAGTGCCTCCATGGCGTGTTTTTAAGTGGAAAATATAGTAAATAGGTTAGGTATTGCCCGGCACCAGGCATCGTCAGAGGCGGAGAAAATTGGAGAACTGAATCTGTTGAATCTCCGGGTCGTGATGCCGACGACCAATGCTAGGCTTTTCTGCGCCTTGTAGATTAATTAATAAAACTTTACGGAAATCTTTGTGGACTCTTAGGGCGTACCACACACTGCCTGGATTAAATACATTGACTTGGAAACATTGCATACAGAACACTCTTGGAATTTACATGTAAAATAAACACTTCAGTAATGGCGGGAAATGAGAGTCCCGTGCCCTTATGCATACAAAGGCGTAGACGGGATTAAACACACACGGTTCCAGTGATGTTATTTATTCGTCATGACTCTACACACTTTTCAAGGAAAGTAACTTTACATTTGATACTGAACTTCACTGGTCGGTATCGGTAATACAGAGAAAAAGCCATGTGGGCTACACAATAATTACGTAAGAAATAAGCTCTCGATAGCAATGCTAAACCAACTGGGAGAGGAGGTGCGAAGTCCCGGGTGGTTAAAGCATAAAAGGTTCCAGAATACTACACTACATTGCAGTAAGTATGATTGGTAACTAAGATTGAATTCCACTTGGGCACTCACGGTGAGAGATACGATGGTGCGATTCACCCTTCCAGTTGCCAAGTGCTGACTGACTTGGCGTAAGGGCACGAGAGCCGGTGTTGATGGGCCCGCATGCCACACTGCACTACTTTCTGATACACAACACTATAAAACTTACTTAGTGGTCAAACACAAGGACAGGAGGCACACAATAAATTCAAATAAACTGCAAGGAACATAATAAACCCATAAAACATGTTAATGAACGATGTGAAGGTGATACATGTCAATTGTAAACAAACAACAAACAAAAAGAACACTAATGAAAATGGGTATGCATCAAGACTGGCTTTGATCTGCACATCTTTCTCGGTCTAGCAATAAGATTGCATATTGAGTGAACACTAAAATAAATATATTAAGTTTCCCACACAATTTGGCGTTACTCCGCCATGTGGAATCGGTGGCTGGCTGAGCACACATACACAATGTTACAATGAACTGTGCCCTATCACCCTGGCTTGTCCTACTCTATCCTGCACTTCCCTACAATACTTGACACTCATCACCAAGACTGCACACTGAGGCATTCTGCGTAGAGTGCGTGTCTTTTCGGCGCAGTCCCCATGCGACAGGCAAATGTTCTAAGGAGGAGGCTGTGGACGGCGTCAAAAGCCCCCCTCCCCTTTGATGACAATTTGCTGCCATTGAGTCATGCACAACAGGGACACTTCGGTCGCTGCTGCCGTCTCGGACACAGCATGTACGAGTTCTTCTCCTGCCCCACATGTCTCGTAGACTGTGGCTGCTGCTGTAGTCCTCGGTGTCTGCCGGGGCATTGGGGTGCCGGGGCATCTCCACATGTTCCACACGCCGGCACCGGCATGATCCGCCTCCCCGTCCTGCGCAGGTCCACGAGCCAACCGACTCACTGTCCTCGCCACTTGCATAGCTGTTGTAACTTGCACTCTTCTCCTAGTGACTGCAGTCGTGCCGCCGTAAGGTGTGACCCGTATAGACGAATACTTTTGATAAGGGGGTGGGGGGTTGATCCTCTGTGCAGGTCCCCACAGTCGGCTACAACACCTGTTGCTCTCCCGTCTCTGCACCATCTGCTGTTGGCATCGCAGTGTCCACTTGCAGCTGCTGGTGGAGGTGCTGGCGTTGCTTCCAGTGCCAGCTGTCGAATAGTGGAGCTCCCCGGCCCTGCACTGTAGAATGCTGTGGTGGTTACCTTCGGATTCACCCCCTCAGGCGACAAGGCGCCAGGCGATATCTGTCTTCTCCACCCTCTGCAGGACCCTCATCCAAGGGGCTGATGCACCCTCTTCGCTGGTGATTGACCTGACTACGTCGTCAGGGTCTTCCCTGTCGTGGGTAATTCAGCTCGGAATCTCCAATTCTTGCTCTCCCATTGTCTCTTCACTTACTTGTTGTGGATCAGCATCCCCGTGCGGACTGAAACCGCTGACCAGGTCGGACTGCTCATCACCTTGGCCCCTGGTGAACACTATGTTCAGCACCAAAATGCCTGATCCCCCAGGTGGTGCCTCTCCTGCTGAAAGTGCGAGCCCACCTTCTCTGACTGTGCAGGTACTTTCGAGTTCGGCAGGTGTATTGCAGTCGGTGTGATGGGGCCTCTTGTGTGGTGTCTTTGGGACATCTCCCGGCAACAACCAGATGTCATCACAATGGGTCTTTCTCCCCATTCGGATCAAGTAGGTTGTGTAGGTTGTGTAGGTTCACTACCTTGTGCGGCCCCGTCCACTTCGGTGCCAATCCTGAGCGGAAGTTGCGCCGGGTGGCCGACTGTGGGTATGTGTGCATGTACACTTCTTGTACAGTTGAAATTGCTAGTGGGGGTCTCGTTGTGTTTTTCATCCGTTTTTCATCCACTTTGCTACATACTGTTCCTGGTGGTGCTGCAGTTCACATTGGCAGCTTCGTCGCCTCTCTTCTCGTGCGCTACTGCTCTCGGTTGTAATGCTGTTGTCAGCATTGGGACAAAGTTTCTCACTGGGCAGACTAATAATACGGCAGAGCAGGATGTCCACTGGTGATTGTCCAGTCGCTGTGTTGACACGCCGGTGGAGAGTAAAAAGTGCAGCTGGCAGATGTTGTGCCCATGTCACGTGGTGCTCACCATAATGAAGTAGCAGCTGCATCTTCAGTTCTTGGTTACGACACTCCATGGGGTTAGCAGGGAGTTGTACACCACCATCTTCAGATGTCGTACTTCCCACCGGGTGCACAGGTCTTGTCATTTTGTTCCAGTAAATTGTGGTTTGTTATCAGTGAGTAAGTCCAGTGGGAATCCGCAGTGTGCGAAAAATTCTTTTTCCATTACTTGTGCGATGTTGACAGTTCGTGCACTACTGACAGCATATGCTTCTATCCACCTTAAATAATTATTGGTAATTACCAAGACAAATCTCTTGCATTCTGTTGTTGTTGGATACGGCCTCATTAGGTTGAGGCTAACGGTTTAGAACATGTGCTTGGGTCCGCATGGCTGCGGTTGATGTTCCCGCCTACTCGCAGTGCTTTGAACCTGTTGCACTCTTTACTCTGTTGTACCCATTTCCTTGTACACTGCATGAGGCTGGGTCAGAAAAAGTGATCTCTTATGTTACGCACTGTTTGCTCCACCCCTGAGTGTCATTCTACAAGGTTGGAATGTGCATGAACAAATACATGTCTTCGACATATTTCAGGTAGGAATAGGTTCCATTTGTTACTATTGTCAAGTGTGCACGTTTCTAGCCTCCCATCTACTACACGCCACTGTTCTAGATGTTCGGTCGTGCACCTTGCCTTTTGTTGTTGTCAAAACCCACGTGACTCCTGTGCAGCGATTAACACTGTACATAGGTTGGAAATTAGTGCATTGTCTGCTACGACAGTGACTTGGTTCAATTGTACTTCTCAAAGTGGTTCTCGTTCGTCCGGCAGTAGAATCTCTTCTTATTCTGCGGTGCATGGGGAAGTGTCGAGCTAAAGTGGGACATGCTCTAAAGCTAGCTTTTATTGCTTGGAACGCCTTGTATGCTTCCTTCCCCCACACAAATCTCTTTGTGACAGAAAGTCTGTTAATGGCACAGTTATTGTGGCCAAATTTCTGATATGTTCGTGCAGCCAGCTCACTTAGCCAAAGAATTTTCGCATCTGTTTGCACATACATGGAGGCATGTGCACATCGATAATGCCTAGCTGCTCTGGCATGGGCGTATTTCCAGATTAGTCGACAATATGACGTATGAATGCTATGCTCGTCTGACCGAGGTGGCATTTGTTGGCAGCACATGTCAGTCCATTTATGGCATGGTGCTCTAAGACGATTGACAGATGGTGTAAGTGATCTTCCCATGTCTCCGACCACACGAACATGTCGTCGAGGTATGTGAGAGTGAAGTTTCCAGTTTTGCTGTCTAGTACTCTCACCATTATAGACTGGAAAGTGGCAGGTGCACAATTGAGACCAAATGGTAGTGGGCAAAACTGGAAACGCCGGCCGTTGGGGGATCGTGAATGTGATTTTCTCACGATCTTCCTGCTGAACAGGTATCTGCCAATAGCCGCTGCATAAATCCAGGGAGGACATTATTTTTGTATTTCCTAGGGTGCTCAAGGCGTCCTTAACATTTATGTATGGCGGTAGGGTGCTACGCATCACTTGGTTGAGTGCGCGAAAATCGACACAAAAGTGCCATGACCCATCTTTCTTTTGAGCTAGAGTTACGGCGGAATTATACCTGCTGCATGTGGGTTCAATCATGCAGTCTCTTAAAATTTTGTATACTTGTTCCCATATTATCTTGGGTTCGTGAGGAAGGTAATTATATGGGCTACAGTAGAGAGTCTCGTCCTGTGCTAAAGTGATTTCTTGTTCTGCGACTGTTGTTCTGCGCAGTATGTCATGCTTAACGAAAACTGCTTTGCATTTTATCAGTAAGAGCTAAGACCTGCCTGATGTTCCAGCAGAATATTATGCTGGAAATCCCTCAATTGCACATCCGGCATGCTATATGTTGGCCTACTGTCGATGTTGTATGCAGTCCACCTCTCCTTCACACCAAAATGGATACGCCTAGCTGCCGTCTCTACTATTGTGTTCTGTTCATTCAACCAGGGGATTCCCAGAATACCATCTTCGGTAATTTCGGTGGTTATTATTGCCTGTGTTTTTGTCTCAATATCGCATACCCTGGCAGTAATGTCTGCCCATCTCATGCCTGCATCGCGCTCTTGCCCTGTAGCTAAACGGATCACGTGTCCTGTGGGGGTTACATCACGTTTGTTTACAAACTGTGGCTGGAGAAAGTTGTGAGACACAGTAGAGTCTATCAACGGGTGGCATTGTTTACTATTGATATTATCAAGGATCCGGATGAATTGGGCATTGCCCTTAGTCATCTGGTTGACGAATTCCTGTTGTGGGGTTATATCTGGGGTATCCTGGGTGACCAGGGTACAGGGCGAGTCAGGCAACCTTACCTCTGCTTACCATTTCCCTGCTGTTGTGGGTTCCCTCCTTGCTGTTTATGTGCGTATATGCTACTCCGGCACTCACTCTTGCAGTTGTACTGTTCACCTTCGCAATAGCGAAACAGAGTTCGCGGCAGTTGGCTTTTGTCCCACTTCACGAACTATTTCACACCTGGTTTTCCCGCGCGATTTATGCTGTGGCGTAACTGTCCATCCTGATTTTCCGTGGTGGATTTTTGCTCATTGGTACCGAACCTGTCCCCATTTCGGATTGTCGACACTCTCTTCCCACATGTTTTCACCACTGTCACTTTGCGCATGGTGCTATCGTGCAGCGCTGGTCTCGCGACGTGGTTGCGGTGTGCTACATTCCAGGTTCAGCATGGCCCTCATCAGCTCCTCTACTCCGCTGTTGAGTAATGGTACTAATACTCCTTAGAACTCCGGTCGTGCTGTTCCTGCCACAACTTCCAGCTGCTTTCGTTCTGGCAAGTGTGTGTGGAACCGGTGGATGAATTGCAGTTTGCAGTTTATGAAGGCCGACAATGGCTCGCCTTCTTGATTTTCCTGCAATGTGCGCTTACTCTGAGCTTGTATAGAGCAGAACGCCTCTCCGAAGCGACACTGGTACACTCGCAGAATTCCAACGATGTTAATCCATAGTGGTTAACAGACTCCCGCCATTTTTTGCTCCATTTTCCATCTGATGTCCAATACAAATAGGCCACTCATCTTCGTGGACTCTGTACCACTACAGGCATGACTGATAGTCTTTCAAAATGGCTGTAGGGCCCTCGCTTGGTTCTCCGGAGAACGTTGGTAAATTTTAAATTTTGCTGGGAGTAGACCTAGGTAGCATTCCGCTAGACTGTAGTGCTATGCTTGCTGTAACCTCTGGTGCCGGAGAACTCTAGCAGGGCCAGCTGTAGGCCGCATTCTGTCCATATTGTTGTGGTTGTTGTGTTATTGTTGATGGCATGATAACTAGAAAGGATATCGCAGGATGGGTAGTTGCAGGTTGTTGGAATGACGGTGATTGGGAGTAGTTGTTGATAGTCCAGACTGGGGAAGCTGCATTTGTCATGTTAGGCAGGAAGGGTGTTGACTGGCTGATCGGCGCTGTCGCATGGACAGGAAACGCTCGCGTGGGTCTTTTAGCCACACAGTCTTCGCGTGTGAACTGCCTCCCTTGGTTGTTAACACTTTCTCGTACAGTCCTGCACTATTTCTGAATTTTTACCCCACAGCTGTGGCATTGACACATCACTCCTCCTGCTGCTCAATCACACCCTGCTCGTCCACAAATAATCACGATTTGTTGTAATTCCATAAAAATACTGTTCCAGTTGTTCTCTGTTCGGTTTGGTAGGCTTGTTTCTGTGTATGTATTACACTCGTATAATAGTCATGAAAGATTTGCGGTTTCTACTGCTTGTAAACTCTCGCTGTGTTTCTATCTGTCTGCACTGCCTGCATGTGAGAATTGTGATACCTCGTTCTGTACATCTGATGCTGGCACACCAACTGGGTCAGTTGTGAATTGTGAAATTTTATATTTGTTGGCCGAAATGTTTGTTTGGTTCCTGAATTTCGAATTCCAACAACTGCGGTTCATTGTTCATCACGCGGTTGTCTGTGGCGCAGCTGGTCATTGGGCTGGACTCACCTGAACAATCAAACAGCTGATCATTTCATTATGGTTTCACACCTGTACCAAGTTGGATGGGTTGTAAGCATATCGGACACAATAGCATTGTTGTGCTAGTGGGCGCCCGGCCAGCCATGGTAGGTTTTCTTTGCAACCTCGCGAGCGTGAAAGCACATCGTGGAAGCATGGAGCGCAGAATATGGAAGCACATCACGGAAGTGCGAATATCCTTCACGGCGCTGGCAGGGGTTAATGGCCGTCGGGCACTCAGCTGACCCCTGGCATGCGCGGAGCATCTGGCATGGGAGGGAGGAGAGGTTGGCATTTCTCCCCCCTACTGTTCGTTGCTCCTCCACTCCTTGGTACGTCGCTGGTGAAGGGGGTGGACGGTGCACACATAGCCCCCTTTGTCCTCCTGGTGTGCCGGGGTGATGCGGCTGACCTCACGCCGGGCACAAGATGGCTGCCTTCCTCTGCTTCGTCTCCCTTGCACTGTCCCTCGTCCACAATGGCCACTATACCCTTGCTCTGGCGCTCTTTCTGACCAGCGCTACATGATTGTTGTTGAGCCCTCTGCATTGTTGTCCTGATGTTCCTATGTTGTTGGTAACAGGATAGCGGTTATGAAAATTTTGTGGAATTGAATAAATTTGAAATTTTGTCGAAAGTTGGCAGAAAGGTATGGCAACCAAGTTGGGTGCCATTTTGAAACAGTTTAATTGGATGAGACAGGTTCATAATAGCATAATGGAGCGGAAGTAATTTGCCCCACATTCGGGCAAGCCATTTTGACACCATGTGGGGCGCCTCCATGGAATGGAGAAATGAAAAGGAGATTTTTAGTGGAAAATATGGTAAATACATTAGGTATTGCCCGGTGCCAGGGATCGCCAGAGATGGTGCCGAAGTTGGAGAGCTGAACCTGTTGAAGCTCCGAGGTGTGCCACCGACGACCAATGGCAGGCTTTCCTGCTTCTTGTAGATTAATAAATAAAACACTTACGGAAATCTTCGTGGACTCTTAGGGCAGTCCACACACCACCTGGATTAAATACATTGACTTGGAAACATTGTATACAGAACTCTTGGAATTTAAATGTAAAATGAACACTCAGTTATGGCGGGAAATGAGGGTCCTGGGCCCTTATGAACCCGAAGACGTGGGCGGGATGAAAATCACACTGTTCCAGTGATGTTATTTATTCGTCATGACTCTGCACTGTTTTAAATGAAAGTAACTTTACATTTGACACCGAACTTCACTGGTCGGTATCGGTAATACAGAGAAAAAGCCATGTGTACTACACAATAATTACATGAGAATTAAACTCCCGGCTGAAATGCTAAACCAACCAGAAGAGAAGGGATGGCTTCCCAGGTGGTTAAAATGTAAAAGGTTCCAGAATATTACGGTCTATTGCAGTTAGTATGATTGGTAACAAATATTGAATTCCACCTAGTAACGCACTGTGTGTGACACGATGATACGATTCACCCCTCCAGTTGCCAAGCGCTGAATGATTTGGTGCGAGGGCATGAGAGCCGGCGTTGTTGGGCCCGTGAACCGCACAGCTCTTCTTTCTGATACACAACACTATAAAACTTACTTTGGGTCAAACACAGGATGAGGAGTCACACAAAAAATCAAATAAACTTCAAGTAAAATAATAAACCCTTTAAACATGTTAATGGATGATGTGAAGGAGATACACATGAAATGTAAAAAATAACAACAAACAGAGAGACCACTAACGAAAATGGGTATGCTTCAAGACTGGCTTTGATCTGCATGTCTTTCTCAGTCTCGCAATAAGCTTGTGTATTACGTGAACACTAAAATAAATATATTTTGTTTTCCACACAATTTGGTGCCTCACGGACTCGGTGGCTGGCTTAACACACACACAATGTGGTGTTTGTCTAATGTGTAGGAGGATGGCAACTAGTGCCAAGGTATTGGTCAATAAGGATATTGGTTAGGTGAGGAGCGGTGAATACAGTTTTGGAATCTCGGTGGAGATAATTACCCAGGGCTCCAGATATTGTCGGGTTGACAATATCGTGAAGTCGGAGAGCAGCTATTGACTTTTTCCTCAGGGTTGTTTTGCCGACGATCACGGCAAATCCTTCAAGCGCAGCTGTTGTCTCCTTGTAGAATAAAATTAATGCTGTCTGGATAACTCCCTTACTTGTTACATTGTGGGATATATGGGCTCCCCACACGCCCATGCGAAGCACTGCTTCTTATTGCACCGACTTGTAACCATTTCAAACATACTTGCAAAGTAAATTACACTTTGTGAAAATTGGCGGGAGAAGGCCCGTACCTTAATTGCCTTGCAGCGAATTGTAAATATACCACATATGGTAACTCGTCACTGCTATGATTTATTCAGTTACATGATTAAATTCCTGTCGGGAAAAGCTTACATTTGGTGCTGCTTACGGAACCGTCAGCTCGGGTAATAGTGTGAAAATACACATGGTCACATGAAATAAACTAAGTACAATTTAAGCCTACCCAGGCGATGCAAGCACTGGGTAGGTGGGAGGGACGGTGAAGTCTTGGGTAGCTGAAATGCGAAAAGGTTCCGGTATGCTAAATAACTATTGCTGTGAAATGATTAGTCCAACATGGTGATGGCTGCCCAAGCGCGCGAAACACGAGCCTCGACATGATGCGGCACATCCCTCGCAAAGACAAACGACTACTGAACTTTCTCTGCGCGGCATGCCTGCCTGCGTGGCAGGCTGGCACCCCGCTCTGCAGCACTTCCTTGAACACAACATTTGCAAATCGGATATGTACCCTGCATACCAGCTGTTACATATTGCTTCGAAAATTAACCCTGTAAATATTATTAATTATACCAAAACATTGCACTGCGTGGATAATGTGGAGGTGAAAGACACCTAAATGCATATTACAGAAAATTATAAAAAGAAACTTTGAAAAAACTGAGGGCTTTAGGGCAGCGAAGGCAGGCATCTTTATTCATTGTGTCCCCTTGTGTAAAATTACCTTCACCTTTATTTGTACAAATTAAATAACAGATATTTCACAGGGTCTATTTTCGGATCCCTGCACCATGCGCACATGGTCATGCTCACTCTGCTCTGCACCTGCGTCGTCTCTTGCCCTACTGCACTGTACTTGCGTTCGTAGAGCTCGCACACACACTGTGTTACCTAACCTTGTGCGGCGGGGAAACAGGCTGTCATAGGGGTCAACGTGGGCATACGTCAAATGTTACACTGAACTGCCCCCTGTCACCCTGGATTTCCCCACTCTGCCCTGTACTAACCTATGATATTTGACACTCATCACCAACACTGCATGCTGAGGCACTCTGCGTAGAGTGCACGTCTTGTCGGCGGAGTTCTCTCATTGCATAGGGCAAACAGTCTAGGGAGAAGGCCGTGGACAATGTAAAGACATTGCTCGATCTCATGCATGTGCTTTACAAAGATAACAATCCTGACACTGGTGCATATAAGGACAAAGATCACAAATATCGACATTCTTGCAGACCTGTTCCTTTGCCTAGCACTGAAAAAGGAGGATGGTCTGAAGAAGATAGACAGTGACAAGAATATCGACTACGTGTTTTGGGATGACGCGAACCAACTGCTAGATAGACTATGACTACTGGTTGCTTGCAAAGTGTTGGAAATTACTAGCACACCAACAATATCATATCCATCATCGAAGAACTGAAGGAGGGAGGCTACATACGATGATTCGGATGGTAATCCCTCACGAACTGCATGGGGCCACCCAGTGCATCTACCGCCATCACAAGGTCATGATTTGTGGGGTGAATATCTGTTTCAAACCGACCTCATCGAAATGATACCATATGCTCGAACCAACAAAGGCTACAAATTTATGCTGACAGTCATCGATGCCTGTACAAATTCACCTGTGCTAGGCCGGTCAAGTCGGAGAATGCACTTTATGTCGCCGATGCCATGGATGTATTGCACGAAGGATGCATCCCGACAGATTTGCAAACTGACCAGGGAAAGGAATACTACAATGCAAATTTCAAGGCCCAGATGAAGAAACATAAAATAAATAATAATTCAACATACAGTAATCTCAATGCTTATATTGTTGAGAGGTTCAACAGGACTCTGAATGCAAATATGTGAAAGCATTTCGCAGCGAATGGCGGCTACAAGTGGCTTGAGCTATTGCCGAAACACGTCCGCAAGTATAAATCTACAGTGAGCTCGACCACTCGCATGTAGCCTTAAGATGTCAAGGACGACACCCTGGTTCGGACTTTGTTTGCTATTCCGAAGAGGAAGGACCCACCCAAGCCTAAAGAAAATGTTGGCGACCTGAAGCGCATCTCCAAACAGAAAGGCATCTTCGAGAAATGGTTCACAGCGAATTGGAGCCCCGAATTTTTTGTGTGCGACGTATATGCAACTACTTTCTGACGATCTACTATCTCGAAGATCTGAACAACGTAAACATCCATGGTGCTTTCTACACTGAAGAGATCCAGTCGACGAAGTTTCCAGACATGTATTTGGTGGAAAAGGTGCTGAAATTGCATAATGGATGGGCCTATGTTAAGTGGTGGAGTTTCCCTGCTCACTTCAATTTCTGGGTAGATGAGGAGGACATTCTAGAATAGGACTTATCAATGATTTTTTAATGGTGATATGTAGATATATTTTTTTAAATAAATGTCTGTTTACATTACTTTGCATTAATTTTATTCTTGTTTTTATACACAATATTGGGCTGCAGATAGCTAACTTTGTGCAGGTGTAGACCTGCTAACATTGGTATGTGCTGACTGAGGCTATCTGTAGATTATGAAAACAATGCGGAAGCTCGTACACCTGCAGACTCCAGGCACAGGTGCTGACCTGTTAACACTACTCTTGCCATTGTTTTAAACTTTGACATCAGTTTTGCCGCCTGTGTGCGATGTCTCAATTTCTGCATCATATTAGCCAGCTGCAATCATGGGGAAACTCAGTGATTGGCTGGCCTGTGTCAGAACAATGTATTAATGGTGTGATACGATTGGTTCAAAGTCAATTTGATGTTATAGGGCTTGCATACATGTATATTATAAGCAGTAAAGTGGGCCAGCTTAGTTTGAAAACAGTAGTCATGAAAGGTGGATCGTCTCGGCTAGCTGTTTTACAGTTGACATCATATTTAATATATGTGATGTTTTTGGACATTCCAGAGCTAATGGGATCTATGGCTGTACCATAGACTTCGTGTGTGGTATCAGAAGTGCCTACAAATTTCTTCATGTGTGGTACCATCAGAGCCATCGAATTCTTCACGTGTAATGCCAGCAGTGGCATCGACTTCTTCATGTGTGGTACCAGAAGTGCCATCGTCTTCTTCATGTGTGGTACGAGCAGTGCCATTGCCAATCATCTTCAGTCATATCATCTGCATTTACGACTGAGGTCCCTATGTGACTACCGGAATTTCCAAAGCCTTCCAGAATGTTTGAAATTGAGACTGCAGAAGTGCCATTTAGTTTGTCAGCTGAGGCAGCTGCATTATCAACTGTACCATCAACCTCTGTTCCATAAACATCTGTATGGCCAATCACTTCTGCTGAACTATTCCGACATTATAATTGTCGCTTCTGTGACAAGATATTTGCCTACAGCTACGGCGCAAGGAGACACGAGAGGCATGACTGTACAAAGAGCCTCACCCAAATAAGGTACATGTGTTCGAAGTGTGGAGTGTCTATTTCACTGATAGATGGTCTAAGGGTGCATATAAATAAGCGCAAGGGGCTTCCTCCAGGTAATATAGATGAAGTACCTTCACAGCTATCGGCATATGTTGACCTTCTGGACTTTATCAAACACAAACCTGCTGTAATCAATCCCCATAACAATGAAATGCAATGTTTCAAGTGGTCAGTGATTGATGAATCTGTTAAGTCATCGAATCCGCAGTATGTGAACGAAAGGTATATTGAGGTGGAAGACAAGGTTGATTTTAGTGGACTGTATTTTTCGACTCCTTTACAGTAAATAAGTGGCGTTAAGAACATTAACCCTGTTGTGTTTATAAATGTGTACTCGTTGAACACCAGGGGATAAGTGGCACCAACACGTGTGACTAAGAACAAGAAACCTGAACATATCGATCTTCTGATGGTGAAGGACGAAACAAAGAATAGTTCACATTAGTGTTACATAAAGAACTTTTCAAGACTGGTTAACTCACAGATTACATAGCATGGGTACAAAGTTTATGTCTGCAAACAGTGTTTTAAGCATTATCCTGATTATCCATGCAAATCAGGACTCACTGGAGTGTAGTGTCCTGCAATACACAAAACAAAGAGTACAAGATAAAATTTTCAATGCGTATATGTGTTTTCCTCATGTTGTACATTTCCTAATGCATTCTGTGTAAAATAAAGTATGTTTAATTTTTTATTTTTTTTAAAGGCTGACATTTCTTTTAGTTAAGAAAATTTATTTGTAAATACTTTATGTTTGGAGTCGCAATAAAAACATGTTGTGGGTAAAATCATAGTGACAGAAAAAAAGTCCTGTACTTAACAAAATGTTACCACAAAATAATTAGATAATGAAATTAACATCCTGAGAAAACCGCTCAAACCCATTCATAAAAACCATGATACCCCACCGGGAATCATGCTCTGTATGCAATGAAGGGGAGTCAAGTTGAAGCTGCAAGGGCTACTGTACGATACTGACCAACTGATCAAACGTATCAATAAAAAAAATAATAAAACATGTGGGTTGGTGACTACCACCACCCATAAATAGCATTTAATGCAATATTTTCTAATGGATGCACTCAGCTTCCATCAGAATAATTTTTTTCAGTAATCTACTCGTCTAATATGAATCTGCAGTTTCTACTACTGCACTTGTGAAAGAGATCCTGACAGCAGTGCATTCCCTACATTTATTTTTACGGTGTTCTGAACACAAATTATAAATGACTTTGTTCTCTAATAATGTAAAACATTACGTGTATGGTTAAGCAGTAGAAAATATTTTTTATAAAAGTTCTTCTGCTATCCAAAGATATACATGAATTAATTTTTAAAATGAGGAATGTAGGCCGTAATATACATATATTTCTAAGACTATTTGTTTATTTTTTATGGCTCGAAGAACATTTACAATGTTGGAGTTCTTGGGTCTAGTTTTATGGCTTGCATTTCTATGAGTTTCGTACCACCAGTAGAATATAAAATAACATATTAGTATGTAAATTTTTTTTTGTGTGTGAGAAAAGCAAATGCATCATAGGTACTGGATATGTTAGTGCCTGCCTACAAATTCACAATCTGGCTAAATAAAGGCTTTTACATAAGTTTAATGCACGCGTGCATGTTTAGGGCGTCGAACTCATATCGCTATGTGTATGGTGCTCCGTGTGTGTGAATAACATTTAAAAGACATGCGCGAGTACGTGCATAACAAAAATTGAATTCGTTTTTAGTGATATCCACCTTGTGAAGACAGTTATTTGGTCGTACTGAAAAACTTCCGACAAGCTCAGACGTCAGTTGCATTGTCGTATCGCAATTAAGAACTTGGGCACAGTGCAGCTGACAATATTGGCCCTACACCCACCTTCCCACACCAACACTTCTGATAACCACATCCTGAAACTCCGTTACGCATCAGTGCCGCATCATGCAGTTATTTCATGCCCTAGGCAAGCATACTACATTATCTTCTGCGAGCACAGCAGCATCTCTACACAGGCTGGCTGTGACGTGTCAGAAGTGTCTCTAGGACTGTTCAAGGCTTGTCGACAAGCACCATGGAATTTTTAATGTATGTAGCTTGCATCTGTACATAATGTAGCATTAAACTTTCTTATAATAAATCTCTTACACCAGCCAGACAGAGATTCATGGAAATTAATGTTCCCTGCCAAATGCGTTTTTTTTCTGTTTAATTTGTATAAGACAGACATTATCAAAACGAAAGCATTTCTATATAATAGTAAATACACATTCAACATTTTGAGCGATGTTTTCACGATGCAGCTTTGTTGTAAAAATATCTGATTCTTTTCTTAAGCTGTGTTTAATGTTAGTATTATGACATTTTTTATAGTAGTCGACCCTTAAAACAATTGGCTGTATTTGATACACACCTCGAGTAAATATGAGAAATTAACTACTAAATGAAAAAGTATTCGAAGTTCTAAACAAGTGTGAGTGAAGCACATATGATAATAAGTGAACAATGAAGGTGACTACATGATGGATAAATTATGCTAAGTGAAGTTAGGTTAAGGGATTGTGTGTGGGAAAAAATTGCAAGTACTACCATTATGTTATTTAGGGGCAGGAAATATTCCACGTTCAACAAAAACAGGGGTTATAAAATATTTTCTAAGTTCGGTACAAAGTCCCCACATGTAAATAAAATACTTAAGTCTGGGATAGTCCAAAAAAATATTATATGTAAATGAAGAATGTAATAACTAATACTTATTCGGTGATGTTAAAAAATTACATGAAAATAAAAAGTGTAACAAAAAATCTCAAATCTGGGATAGTCAAAACAATGATTATATTAAAGAATAAAATGTAATAAAACTATTTATGGCAGGGATAGTAAACATATATCATATATAAATAAACATGTAATAAAAATCTGAAGTCTGGGACAGTAAAAAAATTATTACATGTGAATTAAAAAATGCAATAAGAATGCTTTTTGCAGAGATAGTAAAAAATGATTACATGTAAATAAAAATGCAATGAAAAACAGTAAGTCTGGGACAAAAAAATTATTTGATGTAAATTAAAAATGTAATAAAAAATCTTAAATCTGGGATAGTCAAAAAATTATTACGTGTAAATAAAAAATTCAATAAAATTATTATTGCAGTAATCGTAAAAAATGTATATATGTAAATAAAAATGCTACAATGTAGTAAACATATTAAGCCTGGGATAGAAAATAATTATAATATAGGTAAATAAAAATGCAATAAAAATACTTATTGCAGGCACAGTAAAATAATTGTTGTATATAAATAAAAATGTTATAAAAATACTCACTGCTGGGATAGTCGAAAAGTATCATCCGTAAATAAAAAATAAAATACTTAAAAATTATATGATATAAATCTGAAGTATAAAAAAATATTTTAAACTGTAATAAGTATTAACAACTATATATTTATTCGTCCACAGACCCAAGATATACACTTCTTAATAACCCATTATCCCAGTGCATGTCATGAGCCAAGCTTTCTAAGGTTTTAGTCTGGTGACCCAAGGTCCAGCAGTTCAATCCCACAATCTTCCAGATGGTATTTTGAGTTCTAAAAAAAGCAGTGCTCCTAGCTGCCAACTCTAGAACCAATATGGCAGTCAAACAAGAGTGACACTAGCGCCCCTAGCAGTCAACTCTAGAACCAATATGGAGGTGTAGTGACTAATCGAATGAGAGCAACACCAGCGCCCCTAGCAGCAGCTGATGTAAACAAAGATGGCAATCGGAAACAAATGATAACCAAAAACCAAGATGGCACCCTCCAACAACAGCCAATGAAAATACATATGGCGGTCGAACGAATGCATAAACAAATGAGAAACAAATGTGAGAAGTAAAAGAGAGAAAGAGAGTGGAAGAGAGAAAGATAGGAAGGAAAGAGAAGGAAAGAAAGAGAGAAAGGAAAGGAAGAGAGAAAGAAAGAGAAGGAAAGAAAGAGAGGAACGAAAGAAATAAAGGAAAGAAATAAAAGAAAGAAAGAGAAACAAAGAGCTGTAATAAGAGAAAGAGAAAAATGGGAGCACATGGAGAAATCCCTCCAAATGCATGATCATGAAAAACATTACAAAAAACAACATGGAATGATAGAGCATGCAAAATGACATACTGGCTACCAATGTGATGGGTCCAAGATGGCGATGTACTGGCTACAAAAATGGCGGCATGTTGGCTACCAAAATGGTGGAATCCAAGATGGTTGCCGTATGACTGGATTGACAGAGTGGGCCAATTGGAATCAAAGGTGGTGGCTGGCACCCTGAAGCCTCTAGGCATCTCCAGCAGGTCCCTTTGTAACAGAACATTGTATACTATACTATCTACTAATAGCAACTGTTTAATTTCTTTGATATTTTCACATACTATTTTTATACTGTTTTTTTCTAGCCGAGGTTTTATTTGCATATCCATAGAGCTTGTGTAGCACATTTTTGGGTCAAACATGTGTGGGTTTATGTGGGTTACCTTAAATTAATCCGAAAGTCTTTTAGCTTAGTTATAATGCCCAGAGTTCAGACCTGGCATTATCCAGAGATAAATCCTCTTACCACACCATAAAAGGGGACGAATACCAAGTCATGCTCTACATATTCAAGGCGAAATGGCAATGATCCTCAATACTCGAGATCCGAATTTAAATAGAGTCTATTTGCACGAACTGATTATGAACATCTCGTAAATGTAAGATACTGTCTTTTTTCTTGTTTGTATGTAACATATACATCATTAGCAATAAAAGCTTGTTTTACCTTTTTGTTGATGCTAGACACAGATAAATGTAGAGCATGGTGGCATAAAATCGGACTATTTAGACCAAGCCCGAGATCACATAAATGAAATTTAAAGATAATTAACATATTTATTCTCATTTTCTACGATTCAATTTTTTCGAACCACATTTTGTTACATTTTTAGAGCACCGAACTAAAATATCAGGTTTTGTATATTTGAACTTTGTTTAAGAATTGTCAAAAAAAAGTGATAGTGAGTGCTTATTCTTTATAAACCTTCTTATTGTAATCAAAACCACCTATGCTCAGAAGGGGACAAAGTAGGTACTATTTTAGGTAACTGCTCATCTAAAGAATGTCAATAATTTTTTTTAGACTATAGCAAATTGTTGCGGTAACATGCCCATAATAATAGTTCTGATAAATGGTATTTTCATACTTCGCGCTGTGACTTGGTTGCACTGCTGGCATAATGATTTACTCAGTTTTTAAAGTCAATTCTCGGTAAACTCATTTATTTTCACGGAAACATAAGTTTGATATCCACCATCTTGTTAAACACGCTGGAATACAAGAGGCCATGTACGGTATTTACACAAGAGAGTGGACATACAGTGACTTCCAGAATTATTTGTCGCACTATAACTACATAATGCCATTTTTATTGAAAAGAAAATTATTGTAGAATTGATTTGTGATATATATACATTATAATATTCACAAAGGAAACAAAAGAAACAGCCTATTTTAATGTGTTATTTGAAGAAAAATTACATAATGGTTTATTTGCTACTGTATGCAAGTGGTGGAGCTTGGAGGTGTCTTGAGAATAGGCACCACTGAAGGTATAAGGGAAGAGTTGGTTTAATGACCCGTAATTCCACTTCGATAGCAGATACTGTAATATTCGCTCTCGGTGATGATTGATACTCATTTTCTTTCAATTCTGTGCCCCAAGACGGAACTATTGTACCTACAAGAAAAAATTTTACTACCGTTATGGTACATACAACATGTGATTGTTTCAGAATATTCCGCACACCTGCGGAATAGAAGAAGGGTATTGTGAGCAGCAGTAGTAGGGGCGGACGGGTCCTACTTCACTTTTGATTAATTGAAAGGGTTAAATTGATATCAACGAGTAATTAAATTAATTGAAAGGGTCAATCAAAAGGGTTAAATTTACTGAAAGGGTTAAATTTAATAGAAAGGGGCCATCAAAAGGGTTAATAAAAAGGGTTAATTTTTAGTTGGATTAAATTTTTTCTTGATTTTCTTCCTTTCTTTTTGGGGGGGGGAGCTCTGTACGATGTTGACGCTGTGGTGTCTTTAGGCGCCTGACCAGAGTGGTGGGTTGCAATGTGTTGTATAGGTGTTGAGTTGAGTTGAGTGCAAGAGTGTGTTAGGTGAAAATGTTATTATTTTTTCTAATTTGATGAGTTTGTAGGGATATTGGTGGTAGATAGGCAGTTTTTACGATTATATTTAAAACACAATAGAATTTCAGGGTGTTCAAACTATTTCTAAGAGTGGCCTAAGTGTAAATGTTATAATTTTTTGGGGAGATATTGCTCTAGACAGCGGTGGGAGATAGGCCACTTTGAAAGATGTGATTTACATGTTAGCAATGCAATTAGACATTACAGAAATCCAGAGTGTTCTACGTATGAATAAATTGAATGCATCTAATTGAACATTTCAAACAACTATGTGATTATAAGTGTATTTAATACAGTATGGAATTAAATGTAACATTAATCTCAAACTTAGAAACATAGTTTACACAAGAGGGAATTTTTTACTATGTGAAACTTCTGGCGTCGACAAGTGCAAATTTACTAAACAAAATCCAGCTAGCCAGTGTAAAATTACACAAGGCAGAGTCTTTAAACGAAATATATTTCAAACGAGTTCTACGTATGAATGAATAACACGAGAGACAAGTATAACGAACAACTGCATTTTCTGAGTTTAAACTAAATTCAGCTAGTCAGTATGAATAAATAACAAATTAAAAAGTTTACACATACCTTTCACGATTCACCCTGGTGAATTATATCTTACGGCAAAAAAAGCTCTGAATACGATTTAACCCAGATACAATAGCATCCGTCTATTCTGACAAATCAAATATATAACAGTCTACAAGAACGTAGTTAATGACAAGTGTGTTTAAATTATAATAAAAACTCATAAATGAAGGAAATTTTTTTATATCTATGAAATTCACTGCACTTGTTAACACAAGCTGTATTTTTAAACTGCTAGGAATTTTTGTAGACCGAGCTCAGAAATATGATTTGAAAATCTTATCACAATATTGACATAACAAACATAACATTTATATTTTTCGATAAATTAAAAAGTTATTTCACACTGTAGTTTACGAATATTGTGTATATGCAGGACCTCATACACATATGTCTAGTCCATCATTGACGACCAACCATCTTTAAAGATAATAGATTCCGATGATCAACAAATTATTTACATCATAAAGAGATATCCGAGAGAAATAAATTATTCCACACAACTTAGGAATTGACATAATGAATTAACAGACAAAAATTAGTGGGGAAAAACAAAATTCATATTCCATATACACGTTTAAAACAGAAGACCATTAAGACAATCACAGCTCAAAATTGTTTACTCAACAGACTAACCTCCTACTAACACAATCGTTTAGTAAACAAAATCCTTAAAAATTCCCTACAAAATACTTCGAAACCCATCTCACCCTTCTACATTATTGAAATTAATTTATTACTTATTCATTCGAATCTAATGCCAAGTAAAGATGTATTCAATATAACATACATACATTTAATCACAGAGTGAATTAGTACACATACCCCTGAAGGTGACATCCAAATATTAGCGGTTCTTGAAATCGGGGTCTTGAGAGCCGATGAGGGTGAAGCGAGGCGAGTAATGAAGCAGCATCAGAATGCAAGCCTTCTTATTGCTAATAACTTGGATTATTTACCACCAGCTGTGAATAGCCTGTAATGAAACATATGGATGTCCCAAACCATGCCAGTGTACTCCTATCGTTAATTATCCATGCATCATGTTAACCTGTCAGCGAATGCACTAGCCAGTATCTTGTATCTGAGATTGGATGATGAACTTTTCGTTGAAGCTGGAGACTTGGAAATCAAATTACTTTTCATCCCTGAATTAACATATCGAACATTTGGAGATAATTCAGTGGGCAGAGCTGGAAATGTTAACTGCGGAGCTGTCTGCGGAGCTAAGTGTGGAGCTAACTGAGGAGCAGATTATGGAGCTATCTTAGGATATGGTGTTGTTTGCATAGAATCAGTGTTACAACTTCTATCATGTCTCTTTAAAATATCACTCTATGTAAATTGTCTCTGGCACAAATCACACAGAAACTGCGTTTTTTTTTTTTAGATTTCATCCCACAGCTCATTCTTTCATGTTGTCATAAGTTACACAGAACTGCAAATTCTTTACCACAGAAGCCATACAGCAAAGAGATAATTCCTTCCGTACTATTCCAAATTATAATGAAACTGCTTATAAAAGGTTATAGGTAATTTTAGGTCTTGCAAACATAGGCAATAGTTAATTTCTAGGGATTGTAAATTTTAATAAATTAGTCATTTTATCACTCAATATGTCTGAAACTGCTCTTTTCATTAAGATACAGAAAGCAAATATAATTGTTTTTTCTCCCACAATAGTGCAATTAATGCCATAGTATACATAGATAGTGCTGAAAACAAAGAAAAATAACCCCAATTTATTCACTTACCTGTAAATAAAATATGTGTTACTACCATTAAACACTGCATTTTTTATATAAATAAAATTAATTTTAAGTCATCTTGAACTATTTAGGAAAATCAGTCGACTATAGTTTCATGTGTTTACAAAATATATGGGTAAGAGGCTTTCTAAATAAAGGCTCATTCATGTAGAAAGCCATTTAGTGTATAGCCGAGAATTGAGTGTGTTTGGGGAGTGAGCATAACTTTGGTCTGAAGACCTGATGAGGGGGAAGCGGACACATTTTGACCTTTTGGTTTTGACAATGCCTCCATAAGCGAATTTTGTGCTCGAATCGCTTAAGTAGAGATTGTCCTCCAATGGATTAACTCGTGTCCTCTTAGGCGAAGGGACACTGTCTCTACAGCTACTTTGTCTTTTTGTCTGCGATTCCGAATCGGAATCATTCGCATAAATATCTTCAGGCAAGATGTCAATACTGCATCGCTTATACCCTGCCTGATATCCTACCCCTTCCCCCTGCTGATTCACAAAGCCTGTGGGAACTCATGCACAACAGCAGGAGAGAGACTGGATACTTCCCCTCCTACCCTACCCCACCAATAAACTTCAGTCCATGATGTAAATCGCCCTGAATGCAGTTCGCCTACACTTTACACACTGATTTTCGTTTACCTGTCTCTTCTCACCTATCTTTCACAATTTTAAAGCAAGCAGAGTACATTAAAAATATTACATTTCAGTTTAAGCCCAGTTTAAACATTTTTGTGAAACAAAAACTTTCAATTTTATAATGTGCTATTTTTTTTAATTTTTGAATCTTACACCATCAAAAAAAAAATTGAAATTTTATATAGTGAAATCATTTATACCATAAAAAATACATTCAAGGTTACACCATAAAAAATCCAAATTGCTACGCCAACCAAAGTTCAAATTTCTATACCATCACAGAATTCAAATTTGAATAATGCCAAAAACTTTTAAGTAGTTATACACCACCAAAAATTTATTAATTTACACCATGAAACATTTTTATATATTTTTCGAAAAATAAGTTTAATAACAAAAGTTTTAGCAACAGGAATTACTCTGTTACACTCAAAGAATTTAAAAGACTTGTCAAAAATTCAACATTTTACATTATAAAACTAAACATGCAATAATTTTACAACTATACAAAGCTACATACTTATCCCAGTCATTTTACTTAAATTCAAACTTTAATACTTTGTACAACTATAGTCATGCAATTTAGATTTACAGTGATCAGGATCTCGAAAATTCTTGAATAATCTCTCTCTATCTCTCACTATCACACTTGCATTTACTCATCAACTTTGAAAAGGAAATGTCTTAAAATTAACTTAATTACCCAAACGACCCCATCTCATACACTTCAAAAAATTTCATTCATAAGAAATACTCAAGGTTATTATATCCATCATCATACATCCTACTCCAGTCAACTCATACTGAACAAGCTTGGGAGCTGAGATTATGCATCTCCCCCTCGACTTGGCATGAGCAGCATATTTCTCTCTTGCTTTAGCCATTCCAAAGTTCATACCTCATACACACAACATCCCTCCATTAAACATTTCTTATAACTGTAAAACTAACTCAAATTTACATAACTTCTCCCTTGCACTCACACTTCCACTCACACTTACCTGACCAAAATTTCTCATGGTACTTAGCAATAAATTGTGGATGTTTTTTCACATAATTTTGCAAATATTTAAACAGCAAAAAGAGGTTTTAGGCATGTGTTATTGACACAACCTTATTCCATGTAGCACAAGATGCTACTACTGGCGGTTCACCTCTCCTCTCAACTCTGATAGCTAAACTCATAAGTACATATAAATTTCATCTGGAATTAAATTTTTATCACCTTCCCCTGCACTCACACTCACAGTCATCCACTCTCTCACACACACATACACACATTCTCAACCAATTATAGCCAAATCCCACCTTTAAACATCCATTATTAAATATTGTTAAACAGCCTTAAACACCATTAAACAGCCTTAAAATATTCAAAATACTTAACTTAACAAATATTGTGAAGTGTGAAATCATTTAATTTTATTTTAAACACTTGTTTACAATTTCAAAGTACAATCACTCAGTTTGGTAAAAGTTTCTTTCTAGTGTTCACAATTTTGTTAAAAGTTTAACGAACTTAGTTAAAATGTTAAATGATTTTAAAGACTTGTTTACAATTTCAAAGACCAATTGTTCAATTTGATGAAGAGTTTATTGATTCCAAAGACTTGTTTTACAATTTAATAAAAATTGCAATCTGTTTTAATGGTTTCTAAAAAAAATTCATTCAGTTATAACAATTTTTAAAGAAAATTCATACAGGTGTAGCAATTTTTTAAGAAATTTCAATCGGGTGTAATGATTTTTAAAGAAAATTCATTCAGTATTGGCGATTTAAAAAGATAATTCATTGAGTTGTAATGATTTTTAAACAAAATTCATTTGGGTGTGACGATTTTTAAAGACATTTCATTCAGTTGTAACGATTTTTAAAGAAAATTCATTCTGTTTTAATGGTTTTTGAAGAAAATTAATTCATTTCTAACAATTTTTAAAGGATTTTCATTCAATTGCAATGATTTTAAAAGAAATTTCATCAAGTAAGGATTTTTTAATAATTTTATTCTGTTTTAATGATTTTTAAAGAAAATTCATTCGCATGTAATGATTTTTAAAGAAAATTAATTAAGTTTTAACGATTTTATTAAGAGTTTTATGAGATTGATTAAGATGTTTAACAATTCCAATACTTGTTTTATAATTTTAAAGATTCCTGTATTCCTGTATCTGTAAGAAAATATGATAGCCACACTAATAAGAGTATAACTACGATAGTAAAATATAGAAAAATGGTCATTAATGTAATGTCAAGTTTTACACAGATGCTATAAAGAAGTAAAAACTGCTTTTTTCTAGTATACTCACTCAAAACTTAAGTTGTAGCTTTCTGACATTATTTTATCATATTATAATAAGTTATTTTCGTAATTAAAGTTCTATAAAATGTTTATAATACTGGTACGAATAAGTCCTGTTTGTCGGAACTATTTTTTTTTTTTTTAGTTTGTTCAGGCCTGACTTGGAAAAATTGCCTTTATACCTTGTTATCTCTTGCAACACAACATATTATAATATTGTTGATAGGTACCATCAGTGTCAGAAGTAATTTGGTGTTATATTACATGACATAGTCATGGTAAACACAGTGAAAGATATTTTCACTATTAATTTATCTTACTCCTATATAAAAAAGAATAATAATGCACTAATTCTTTAGCAATTAACTTACAAACATCACATATGTCAGCTATGAAGAATGCTACTAAGGCTATTTCTTTTGTAAAATACTGTAAAATTGAGAGCAGTAGTGATTAAATTTAACATTCGGTAAATAAGACTTTCGTAAACAAGAACATTATTTCATGTTGCTAAGCAGAAACAAATGTTCGGATATTTTTGAAGATGACAGGCGATTTCTTCTTTCTATAACAATTTGTCCAGCTTTGGAAAAAAATTATTTCAGGCGGCACCGATGTTGGAATAATACACAACCGCCGCTGCACAAGTTCGTACAGGCGTGGATATAAGCACTTTCTGTCACACCACCAGTCCAAGGGATTTTCGTACCTGTTTAATAATGGTTTCTGCATGTACTTGTTTGTTTCAACAATTGCTGCTGCTGTTGGATCACATGGGACTCGTTTCTGAATGCTCATATCAAAACTTTTCCAGAGTGATGATTGTGAATGCGAAGCAGTTTCAACAACTGCATGCGGCAATTTTGTGTTGGTTTTGGCAGCCGGTCCACGTATTGTACACACGTTCTTTCGTAACTGTGTGCATGCTGCTTCGTACTTGGCATTGTCAGTGAGACTGAATTTTTTGAACCTCGGGTCAAGTAGGGTCGTTTGTGCATATAGTTCATTGCTCTCACAATCTTTGAGGTGTGTTTTTTCAGCTACTCTGTTAACTTACCACACATGTTTTTTACTTCCTCTGGTACTGGCTGCCTGCTAACATAACACTCCGTCACATGATCACACATTTACTTATAGAAAAAATAATTTTTGAGGCTGATACAGATTTTTCTGCACAATTTTTTGTCGTCACTTCACTGAAAATATGCAAAACTTCGGCCACTCTTTGCTAGATGTCCCATTCTATTATTGTCAGAACATTCAGTTCTGGGTTGACAATAGCCAGTGTGGAGATTACTGCTTTCTTGATTTTTAAGATTCGTGACATCATGTCATACATTGAATTCCAATGTGTTGGCATGTCCTGTATAAGCTTCAGAGAGGGCAGTCCCATTTCTTCTGGGATTGACTTTAGTTTTGTCAAAGCACTTGAACTCCACTTGAAGAACTCAACAATGCTTAGCCTAACTGCAGCGACTATGTTTGGAGCATTGCCAGTTACAACCACCACTATTTTATTGTCAGTGCCCCATTCTTCTGTGATGCTTCTGTGCTGTGCGTTTATGTTTTCTGCAGTATGTCTCTCATTAAATGAGATGCAACCCAACAAAAAAGTACTCAATTTTGATTTGCTGCCATCAAAGCGGACTGTTACAGTTACAACACTTTCATTATTGATGTAAGTCCAGCGGTCTGTAATCATGCAGACAGTAGATGCCTCATTCATCTTTAATTTCACTATTTCTTGCACTGACAAATACATTATGGGTATCAAACTTGTTGATAATGTTTTGCGAGTAGGCAAGTGGTAGCCAGACAAGAGGATGTGCACAAAGTGAACTCTTCATTTTCCACAAGGCTAAAATGATGGTATCCCATTCTAACCAGCTGCTCATCTACCTGTATTGACCATTTCACTGGAAGAGGTTTGTTTATGGTAATAAAATTTGTGATATCAGTCTGGTTTTTTCGTTGATCTGGCTCTTCCTTGCAGGTAACTGCATTAGCCAACTGTGAGGTAGATGGCATGGACAGTGTGCCAGGTGAATTATCTTCACATGGCCTTACATCATAGACACAGTCTTGTACACTGACATCACCATGTTGTTGGTCATCAGGATGTGCACTTACAACTTAAGCCCTCGAAAAGTTTACTGTAGGATGTCGGTTTGTCACGTGCCTGCATAAATTACCAATCCTACCCGACACAAAACTAATTTCTCGCGAACAGTAGCAACATCTTGCTTCTTGCTCACCAGGAACTTCACTAAAATGGTTCCACATATCACTGGTCCTTCGAGGAGACATTTTGCAAAAAGAAAATCTAAACGTTGTAGCGGACAAACTTATGATCTCACCGAACTCTGCTTATAGAGACCACAACAATTACAATATTAATACAAGCTCTTATTTGTGCAATGTGTGTTGTATCAACAGTGAGTTAACAATGATGGGCACTAACAGGCACGGATCCACTGGTGGAAGGGGTGTGCAATAGCGATGCGCCCCCTCCCCCTGCCATTCTGCATGTTTAAGGTGGCTTTAAAAATTAATTAACTGCACCTTATTATGCACCATTTTGTATTAATGGTAAATAATCTTGATAATAATTAGAAATTAACCATATATTTTAATTCTTAGCCTTCTGTATTAATGTAATTATCAACTATCAAAAAATCCCTCTTCCCATCACAATTCTCGAATTTTTCAAGAGTTGTTGGTCATTTATAGAAAAAGAATACAATCAAAATGAATTGGAGATACGAGGTGTTTGCAAGCAGAATTTTATACATTTCAACTAGCTTTTTCACACATTTAATCTAGCTTTTTCACGTGCACCAATAAATTTATATTAGTTTAATTAACAGTTGTACGTTCATTATTCCATGAAAGAATGTTATAGTAATTACATATCATAACATACTAATGTAATGTATCATATTGTACCAACATAACACATAGTAATGTATAGTCTATTACGCTTGAACCCTTAGAAGGCAAACTAGATTATTTGTACTTAACACGAGACTCGAAACCAGAATCTATGTATTACAATCATAGCTACCCAACACTGAAAGTCAGAAACTATATTAAATTCGTACATGACCTAACCGAGACTAGAACCCAGTTTATAGCAACCAAGCCTTATCCAGGATAGTATATTATATTGTTAGCTATGGAAAAGCAGTTAGAGTGCTCACTTCCAGACCTCTTCCTCTGGCTTTTTTCAGTACAAGAGCATTTCATATTTGTAATAAAATAGTTTATTTTTTTATAGAACTTATACACTTTTAACTTGCTGCAACATACTTTTAATAGAAAATGCTAGAATCTCTCTCTGTTATAACATTTAAATTACTTTCCTCTCACATATTCTCTCTCTTGAGAAAATATTTTTCTTACTAAAACAAGTTCACTTTTAATAAGGAATAGATCAAATAAAAGTAAAAATTAATTTCAAAATAGTAATATATTTACAAAATCAGCAAACTACAGGTGTTACAAAACATAGAGCATATTAAACAATGGTTTCAAAATATATACAAATACAGGTTGATCCAAAAATTTATGTACAACATTTTAACACAGCCAAGTGCAGGAGGTTTCAAAAATCATAGCCCCAGTAAATATAGGGCACTTCACAAACATTGATTCCAAAAATTTTAATACTGGTTATATGTTTAGGGTGTTTGTCAGTTCCTTATTCCTCGAAATCATTCCTTGAAACTATTCCTCAAATAAGTTTGTTTAGTACTCAAATAAGGGTTTTTAATTTCACAAATCATACTTTATTCTTCAAATAAGACTGTTTAGTATTCAAATAAGGCTTTTTTATTCCACAAATAAGACTGTTTATTAAACAAACCTAATTAACACTCCAAGCAAATTCAAACGACTTAATAGGTTAGAGGAAGACATAACATTTCAAAATGAAACATATTCCCATCATGCAATGTTTACTTGAAATATTTACTTTTTTTGGTTAAGTAATAGGGTTAATTAAAATGTATTATCATACATTTGGGTGTTTGCAGATATAACTTCATTCGATGTAACCTTGTTACTTAAATGTTGTTGTAATGAAAACCATATATATTAGTCGGTTATATTCATAGTGGTTTTTAGACTGCAATAAATATCTTAGTTTATTAACAAGTTCATTCGGGTCCTTGGGAAATATGTAACGACCATTGTTGATGCTTTCTGCCTTTGTCACAGGATTTGTTGAAGGAATGTCTTGAACAGTATCACTTACATCCTCACTACTGTCTTCACCTGATGTTTCATCATAAATATCGATTTTACTTTGCTTTAAAAGACTAGGTGTATCGTGCCTGACACTGCTCTTGGCAGCTGGTTGCAGTAGGTTATGTTGAAAATCGTTATGTTCACGTGTTATTGTATATTTCATATAGTCCAACTATATGGAATTTCTTGCAATTAAGTTTATTTCTTTCTCCTTCTGTGATATTATGTAGTGTAGATGTTAGATTAATTTTCTCAGGAGGAAGATTTTTTTTACTGATCTTGACATGACGACTCAAGTTATCCATTCATGCGAACTGACAAAGACAGTATTCACAGTTAACAATCGTACAAGATGAATTCTTCAAACATTTGCTCCTCTCATGTCTGTGAACATTGTAGGCAAAAGTGTAAATTTGACCCACAGCTTTTCCGGTGTAGTTTATTTGATGAGGTATACTTTGGAGACAATGTAGATGTAATGAATAATCTTCAGTGTGGGGAGAAAGTTTACTTCTGTATAGATGTTCACCTCGCAATGTAAGAATGTCAACAACTTGTTTCTGTATGAATGTACTCTTTTATACAGTATCACATTTCATTAATGGTGATAACATATCTTCCATTCTAATATTTGTATGTTAAATGCAGAGGTATGCATACTTATTTACCCTGTGATTAGATCTACATATTTTAGACAGAATATGTCTTTACTTGGTATTCGATTAGAATGAATAAATGATAATTTAATTATAGGAATGTAGAAGGGAGAGATGGGTTTAGAAGTATTTTGGAGGGTATTTTTAAAAACTTTGTTTACTAAACGATTGTTTATTCAGTTTACACTTGTTGACACCAGATGTTATTCATGTAGTTAAAATTCTCTCTCGTGTAAATTATATTTCTAAGCTCGAGGCTCACATTATGTTTAATTCCATACTGGAGTAATTGCACTTATTATTCACATTGTCATTCGAAATTTGCGATTCGATGCATGCAATTTATTCATACATAGAACACTCTGGATTTCTGTAATGTTTAATTGCATTAGTAACATGTAAATCACATATTTCGTAGTCGCCTATCGCCTTCCGCAATCGGCGTACAATACCCCCCCTAAAAAAACATAAAATTTACACTTAAGCCACTCTTCGAAATCATTTAAAGACTCGAAAATTCCCTTGTATGTTAAATATATTCGTAAAAAATCGCCTATCTACCACTATCCCTACAAACATATCAAAATTAGAAAAAATAAGAAAATTTACACTTAGCCCACTCTTGCACTCAACTCAACAATTATATAACACATTACAACCCACCACTCTGGTCAGGTGCCTCCAGGACACCACAACGTCAACATCGTATGGAGCTCATGCTATCCCCTCGCCCCACCTAAAAAGAAAAAAGGAAAAAAATCAAGAAAAAATTAATCCTGTTAAAAATTAACCCTTTTTGATTTACCATTTTACGATCAACCCTTTTTATAAAATTGAATCCTTTAATTAAATTTATCCCTTTTTGACTAACCCTTTAAATTAATTTAATTAACCTTGTGATATCAATTTAACCCTTTGAATCAATCAAAAGTGAAGTAGGACCCCCCGCCCCTACTACTAACAGCATTTGCCTTTTCTGGCTGACTGCCTGCAAACCAATTTACTCAAAGAAGACACTTGCCCGCGCAAAGGTCTGTGCTCCAAAGAGTGTTAATGTCATGATCCCACACTTCAGTGGCCTACCTACCTCGTCACCTAATCGCCCATGGTACATCTGTTGAACCAAATGGAACACAATATATTTCTCGACGTTGAAATGTTCTTGATCTGGAGCATTATATACAGACATCATGAGCATATATGTCTTAACATGCGGACTGCGTATTTTTGAATCCTTGTTAGCTCGACGAAGTATTTAGGAACGTGGTGGTATACGCTGTTCACGGTAAAATGAGCACTTTGAAAGCCCTGCTTAAGATCTACTTGTATGTACGTTGTGTATTCTTCCGCCTTACGTAAAATTAACATTGTCATGGGCGTCATCACTTTATTCATGCGTCAGTCAAGTGAAACTGTGGAATTATTAGAAAAGTAAATATTTTACTAATCTGCTCATTTTTACACTTCGATGCATTAAAAAACACATAAAGCGAAAGAAATAATTTAATTTTTCAGAAATGGTTGCCTGGCAACACGTTTTATTCGACGTTATGATACGGAACTACTTCCCAGCCATCACTACAAACTTTACTGGACGCATGTCAGTCAATGCGGCCGTTAAAACATAGGTAATACCTACCTATGTTTTTACGTATACGTGTCGGCATGCATACTCTCGCTGGGGCCTTTTAGTACTTCATCTTAAAGGCTGTTCACGATAAAGTGAGCACTTTTGAACTCAACCCAAGAAAAAAGTCACTGCCCCTGCCTGTATATATTTTACGGGCGTACCGAGTGCCATTTGCACAGTAAAGTTGGTAACAATGGATGGAAAATAGTTCCATATCTTAACGTCATATTAAAATTGTTAGGTAACCATCTGTAATAACTGAAAATATTTCTTCGCTTTGTTCTTTTTTTAGTTCATAGAAGTGTAAAAAAGAGCATATTTATGAAATATTTACTATTCTAATAATTTCATAGTTTCACTTGACCGACGCACGAATAAAGTGATGAAGCCCATGACAGTGTTAATTTTACACAAGGCGGGATAATACATAACGTGCATACAATCATATCTTAAACAGGGCTTTCAAAAATTCTCATTTTACCGTTAACAGCCTATAAACCTCAAACAATATAGAAACAATATTTATTATTGCTATTTTTATTTTCTATCGTGTGTTGAGAGCGACGATTGTCCAATGTTGTTATCTGGATGTTACTTTTCTATATTTATCGATTTCGATTTCTAACACGTCTTTGACCCTCTAAGGGGCAGTGGTTGTGTGGTGGCCAGACTACTCGCCTCCCACCTAGACGAACAGGTCTCGATTCCCGGCGAGGTCTCTCCCGGATTTTCGCGCGTGGGAATCGTGCCGGACGTTGTCGCTGGTCGGCGGGTTTCCACCGCCCTTGCTTTCCGGGGCTGTTCCATACTCACCTAGCTTCACCCTCGTCGGCTCTCAAGAATTCAATGCTAAAAGCCACACAAATCTCTCCACTCCATTATTGACCCTCTAATTGTGTGTGTGTTATATATATAATAGTGTATTATTAATAATATTATTATCTCTGTGAAGTTGGTAGCCTATACAGATTATAGTGGTACGACAGCGAGGATATACAAGTACCTATACATATCGTATTTAGTATAGGAACAGATAACAGAGAAATAATTCCTAACAAGGTAAACAGTATTTTGAAGCACTATTAACATTATATAGACACATGACAAAGAAGAACAAATACAAGTACAAATAAAAAAAAACTGACCAGAAGCTTTACGAGTGACCCTGGACTGTAACAGAACAGAAACTTGCGTAGATAGGCCTACACATGCACTTTGCACATATGCTCAACGGGTAAAACATTAAATCAATTCTCTTCGTGCGTAAAATAAGAATCAACATATAACGTAAATTTAAATGGAGTGAAAATTTATCAGGAAAGTTATCAGAAGAGTTGGAGTTAAACTACTGAATACTTAATAAGGATGCTGCCCGCAACTAATTTTCTTTGTGCAAGACCAACCATCTTTCCTTATTAAACACACCTATACTGGATAAATAATAGTTTTATTTTACTGGGCACCTTCCAAGCATCGAGATCTTAGCTGAAATTAGCTAGGTAACTTACTTAGTACTTTAATACAATACTTATTCTGGGAAAATCACGAAACACGACGTAGCTCAGCGTAATTAAAGCAAAAGCGATCTCATTTAATCACTGCGTAAAACGTCGAACTTAACTTCAATTCTTTGATTTTTAAATATTTCCGAGAAAGTTCTTTTAGTGAAATTTTATAGGCATTACTATTATGTGTTCTTAATGTGCCAATTTCGCATCAATCGTCACAGTTCAGGTAGGCATGCGTATGCAAGGTCACAAAAAATAATCAAAGGTAAACACTTTCATTTACAATTGTATAGGGCGGCAATCAAGATAAAGATAGGTTTAGATATCTCACGTCCGACGTTAGTTGCGTTCGCGGCCCGGCCTTTCCAACCCAAGTCCGTATTCCGAAGATGGAAGTCTTTAAGTCGGTGCACTGAAAATACTAAGTTACTTTATATTGCGTTCAAGGGCCACTTTACTGATTTTGCCCACGTAAATGCAGACCTAAGACATTTGTTTGGGCATGGCCAACTAACTTTGTGTCAGCGGAACGTTGTAACAAAAAAATGACAAGCTGATGTCTGCAAGCCCTACGTGATGCTGCATAAGAAGAAAAGGGCCGAAAACGACCTCAAAATCACAATCTTTCACAATTGGGCGTCACAAAGTCGTGCAGTCATGCAAAGTTTTGTAAGTGCCACATAATGGCGAGGTAAACAACTGTCGAGCCTGCACAGCTGAACGGGCGCCTCGGTTCTCGTCAAGGTAATCCTGGCATTAACCAATCTGGCTGAGTACAGTGGTGGGAGTGAGAATTACTCTCTACGTAGTTGCGTGCAAACACGACAACGATGAGTAGGAAGAACGTGCTATACACGTGAAGGCTAGACTACATATCGTCAGAGAAAGAACAAATTGCACCACGGTTGTATTCACACGCACGAGCGCGATGCCAGAATCAGTAACAGGTAAGCCGTAACATCTTTGTAAGTTTTTTTATTAATGTAATGTGTTGGGCTATTTCAAGAATGGTTCAGGGTAACAACTGTCCTAAGCATTCAAAATTATCTTTGGTAGCCCACCCTAAATTGTGTGTTTGGTGTAACTCGCAGTTGTGGATCCCTCAAACATGTACCTTAAAGGCTGTTCGTGGTAAAATGAGATCTTATGAAAGACCTGCTTAATATCCACCTGTATGCACGTCGTGTGTTCTTTGCCTTATATAAAATTAACATTGCTATGGGCCTCGTCACTTTATTCATGCGTCGGTCAAGTGATACTGTGAAATTATTAGAAAAGAAAATATTTTACAATAGACGCATTAAAAATCAGAAAGCGAAAGAGATAATTTAAGTTTTCACAAATTGTTACGTAACATTTTTTATTCGACGTTAAGATATGGAACTATTTTTCATCTATCATTTCCAACTTTACTGGCCGCTTGTCACTCAGTGTGCCCGTTAAAATATATGTGGGTAGGGGCAGTGACTTTTTTAAAGGTTGATTTCAAAAGTGCTCACTTTATCATGAACAGCCTTTAGTTCACGTATTGCATGTGTTATGGTGTTTTTATCGTTTTTCGTGGCCAGCTCCGTTGCTGTTGAATCATGCGTTAACGCGGGAGTTGAAAAGGTATGCATTTGCTTTACTTTTAAACAAACGAATTCCCACCATACCTGAGCTATTCAGAAGTTAGCATCACGAATTTACAATTATTTCTGTAAACAAATCGTGGACCAAGAAGGATCCATTTGAGTAAAACGAAAGCCTAGTAAACAAGTAACATGTTATCATAATATAACTTTATATATATATATAATGCGTATATATATACATATATATATATATATATATATATATATATATATATATATATATATATAATGCGTATATATACACACATAATGCGTGTATATATATACATAATGCGTGTGTGTATATATATATACATATATATATGCACACACACACACACACACAATATATATATATATATATATATATATATATATATATATATATATATAATAACACACACACACGCGCGTATTATGTGCATGCTGTAGTTTATGAATATATTGTAATATGTGGGAGTGAGTGAAGAGATTTGGGCGGCTCTTAGCAGCGTGGTCTTGAGAGCCGATGAGGGGGATTGAGGTGAGTATGGAGGGCGCCGGAATGAAAGGGCGGGGGAAACGGGATCGCCCAGCACGATTCCCACATGCGAAAATCCGGTGACCCGGCCGGGGATTGAATCCGGACCGCCTTGGTTGGAGGCGAGCAGGCTAACCGCTCAGCCACCGCGACCCTGTAATGTGTAGGATGTATTGCACATTATGTTATACCGGTACATATTGTATTTATGTATTTTATGCACTGTATTTGTATAACATTTCTTTATATAAATTCTAAATTAAAGTCTCGAATTCATTCTCAGTAACAGAAAAAAAAACCTTAATGACTTGTTTGTCACCTGTGTTTTTAAAACTTAATCTAAAACTTAAAATTTAATATTGTGGTTAATTCTATTTTTTTTTCATTGTCGTTTGAGGCACATTTAAAAAAATGCAGCGAAAGGGACCGAGAAAAGCTTATATTCACGTTTCGACGACGTAGGTTCTGAGTAATCAGGTAAAATGATATTCGCTAAGTTTCTGCATCGTATAGTGTGTCGTTTTAAAGTCAGCTGTACTCGAAAAAAAATTACACTTCATAACTGAGTCTATGGATACCAAGCATTCGTCCTTTTTACATAAATTTTATAATGTGCCTGTTCCATTTTCTTTATAGCCCAGACGATGCAAGTAAAATCATACGAAGCTAACAAAAAAAAAAACTAGACTATGAGTGTTTAATCTGAAACAGTTTTATTGCTGATAGAAGAAAAAAAAACAAACTTTCACTGCCATTTTTTTGGGATAAAAGTGCACAACAAATATCTGAAGTGGAGTAATTTTGTCGAACAAGAACATCATCAATGCCTGAATAATTTCTTTTAAACAAGGTGATTCACATATGAATATGATTCGCAAATGAAAAAGTATGATTTTAATTCAATTTAATTTATGACAGGTGTCCAACTGATCCCATTTTTAGAGTAATGGCTCAGGATACGGAACATGGCAGTACTATACATGCAGTACATACGTTAAAGAGTGGCACACAACAACAA
The DNA here is from genome assembly GCA_029891345.1 of Dryococelus australis. Classification (NCBI taxonomy): domain Eukaryota; kingdom Metazoa; phylum Arthropoda; class Insecta; order Phasmatodea; family Phasmatidae; genus Dryococelus; species Dryococelus australis. Next base: position 92,286,740 of record CM056999.1, on the reverse strand, counting down.
TATAACAACACAGTAAATCAATTCACAATATTGTACTTATTAACTATCACATAGACTCGCTGTTAACACAACGGGGAAATATCATGTTACAAACTTATGCAATTAGGTAGACGACATGGCATTAATTTTTTTTCTCCAGAAAACTTTTGCCTTAATACATTGAATTCATGCCTGGAAAATAATTAATGACATAAATGAAAGCCTCTCGCTCTCAATAGTCTGTCAAGATGATACCTTAAATAAATTAAGAACGCGTCAAGGAAAACCATGGTAACATTTAGACGAAATTACGAATTTGTATAAAAAATTTATGATAAACTAAAAAAAAATTTTGTGGACGGATTAGGAGAATAGCACAATATTTCGTAAAAAAAATTTATAATTCTACTTGGAAAAAAACTGACACAATAAACAATATGATAAGCCACGTATAAACATTTTTGAATACAGTTCTTCAGCTATTTGACATAATGTGAAGTAAACAAAGAGCTCCGTGTTTTAAAAAGTACCATCAAGAAAAAAAATGTTTGATTGTGTAAGGTCCTTAAATTTCCTGATCATTAAAAACATTATCATTGAAATTTTAAAAATAATATTATGAAATATAAAGTATAGGCAATCTTTCTTTAAATGTTTACAAGCCCTTGGTTTGCATTTAAAGAAGCTATTTCGAAGGCGGACCAATAAGTAAAGTTTCCTGTTGTTATAAGCTATAGATGTAACGTTTTTACAAATGACAATTACAATGTTAGATGACAGACTCTTCCATACTTTTCTGCGTAGTTCCCTAGGCGATCTATTTAACAACTTTATCGTATCGCAAGCTAGAAGATTCCCTATCTGTAAAAAGCAGAATCTTGATGTTACAACCAATCTGTGACCGCATCCTGTACGCTTGCATCGCCGCGAAATCACCTTCCACCAATGCATCTTCAGTGGTCCAAACTGATGTACAGCGGATAGGGTGAAACCAAACTGTAAGGAGGATACTTCATACTGATCCAGTGAAAGGACAGCAAAAGTTTCTGTTCTGCACATACATTTGCACCCTTAAGTGCAATTTACTAAACAACAAAAATTCAAAGAACAGGCTACCATTTTATTTTCATTCCCAAATCAGATAAAACATGAATAATTCAGATATATGCACAATAAATTTAAAATGAAAAGCCGTGTTTAAACAATTACGTTAAAAGCCTCTCCAATACAATATTCTATTTTCTCTAGGATTAATTAATCACCATGCACTACAAGAATTTGCACTCCATTAAAATTTTTGGGATACACAATAATCCTTGGTGCGTGCTCACCAATATGCTGAAAACAATATACAATATTATTAAAATGTTGGTGGCTTAAAATGCAAGATATTCAATTGAGGCTGACCAATTAAGAACACGGAGCTACCATTTCGAATTGGGAATTATTATACCTCATGTAACAATTAAAAATTATCATCACAGCTCCTGACAAATTCTTAACCTTCGTTCGATTAATTCTACGTCGACCTGCCAGCGTATAAATATATCAATAAATCTGGTCTTGCCAAGAACAATAGAAAAATAGGACATCACAATGTGTGCTGTGGCCGAAGCCCATCAAAGGGCACGCAAATAAGAAACATTTTAAAAACCATTAAAACTGAAACCAAATAGCTCGGCAGGAAAACCTTCTTCTATCAAAGCGAGCCATTTTGAAACACATTAAAATTAATATAGACAATTAAAATTCTTAAGCTCCGCGAGTGATGGCACAACAGCGAACGTATTTAAAATTAGGCAGGGATATTGGGCTGCCAAGAACAAACAACAGTATTACTCAACTCCTTCAAACCTTCTGCCATAAAGCGACGCCTATTAATTTTGAACGTGCGTTCTTGGACGTTTAACTACTATTCAAAACTACGGCACACCCACATATGTTTAGCACTTTTGACAATAAATTAACTACCAACAAATCTAAAGCCCTTATAGGCTGTTCATGGTAAAGTAGGCACTTTTTAAGGCCCTCCCAAAAGGCATTAACCCCTAATAAATATGTTTTATTGCAGTCCCAGACGTTAAATTTTGAGAGTGATGAAATGTATACAATGTATTACAATACAATACTGTATTACAATATTTACATTAAAAAGTGGAGGGAAGGTAGAAATTAATTTAAAAAAAAATGTAGCAGCGCCTTAAAAAGTGCTCACTTCAAAGTGAATAGCCTATACAAAACTATTACGCAGGGTGCGATATGACTCACCACTTCCCATTTACCCGACTCTCGTTGCACAATAATTACAATACCAAATACATTAAGCGCGAATACTTTCAACACTGGTAATATTTCTCGTCGTTCAAGATGAAGTAGTACAATGGTACCATGTTGTTCCGGCCTCCAGCGAGACGAAGAAGTTACGTCGTACCCAGGTGGAAAGTAGTTTACAATTCGATAAATGAAGCGAGAGTGGTTATACCATAGTAAAATTATAGTGAGTACCGAAGAAGGGAGGGGGTAGGAGGTTGAAAAGGAGAAAGGAGGGAAGACCCAAGTATCTTGCGAGGTAGGCGAAGACGCCACCACCGTGCCAGCGGAAAAGCGGAGAAATAAGGTGGCGCGCAGTTCAAACAGCGGCGTGCACAACCCCCCGCCCAAAAAAATCTGCTGGTTCAGGAAAGTTCCACAGTAGGGCTCTGGGTGGCTCTGGCTACCTGCTACACATAACCAAGACAGGTCCAAAAACATGTTAACAAAAGCTCACAGAAGAATATAGAAGCATAGATTGAAGAAAGTTCAAGAAATTAGCCATAGAACAGTTCACGATACACATAAGCCGCCATAACATCTTCGTTTCTTCTCTAGATCCAAATTACGAAGTCCAACCCCCGGGGATTCACAGTTATAGGTGGGCAGCCAAGCCAAAGCCGAGCGCCATCAGTGGCATCTTCTCGAACTCATCACCAAAGGGGATCGGCACCAGTCCACATCAGCCAGCTCGACATCACAGCTCAGCCAACCACTGCTCCTCGTCGAGGACCTCGGGCCGACTCGGGCGGATAGCAGGACAAACAAACCGGGCAAACATCAGCCAGGACAAAGAACAAGAATATGAGATGGGGGAAAAAAGAGGTAATGGATAACAAGTGCTCAATAAACTACAACCTGGCAAAAACAAATGCAAACACTATAACAATACAATTACATTCTTGGCTCACGTTTTTTTAATGGGAAGTATGCACTTTGTGGAAAGTGTGGCCAGTAGAAGGAGAAACATGCTTTACCATAATGGGCCCCAAAAATTTGTCAATTTGGAGGGACCAACAAATTTAGGGATTAGCTTGCCCTAGACAACATTAGCCAGGTCTGCGAGGGTAAAATTTTTTACAAAGCACCAAGTCACCAGGAGAAAAACTAGCAGGGCAAATATGCTTATCCGACCCGTCGTTTACCTGGTGCTTGGCTACATCTAAACAACTTTACTCCTGACCGAGCAACTGGTCTCGGTATGAGTCAGAAAGTGGAGAAGGGAAAGGCGGGGTGTTTTATATATTCAACAATGGATGATTCAACAGGCGGCCACGGAATGGCAAAGAAGGATGAACCCCTGTTGATCCATGCAGTGCACTGTTGAACCCCACATTCAAAAAATAAAGGTCGTTGTACCATCTGGAATGATCTAAATTATAATAATTAGTGACGGAAGGCTTGAGATCCTTGTTGAAGCATTCCACCTGATTTCCCTTCGGGAAATATGTGCTGGAAATAAAGTGCTTCGCAGCCCATCAAAAACACATATCCTTAAAGAGTACAGAAGTTAAGTATTTCTCATTATTGGTGAGGATATCTGCAGGAGCGCTGAACAGTTTCCATACCTGATTACACGAAGCATTCACGATCGTGCCAGCCTTCATATTCCTCAGGGCAATAAGAATGATGAATTTGGCGAATGTTTCAAGAACCATCAACACACAGTTTTTTCCCTTCTTAGACTGCATCGATGGCCCATATATGACCAAGTGGGCGATTTCCCTGGGAGACTGAGGAAGCTGACATACCGCCTGCCCCACTTTCGTATTAACAATCTGTTTGCAATGCTAACAGAGATCACATGTATGCCCATACTCAGCCACATCCTTCTCAAGCGTCGGCCAAGCAAAATGACCGGCAATATTTTGGAAGGTGCGCTCATTTCCCAGATGACCTCCGAAAACAGAGTCATGGAAATATGCCATGATCATAGGATGCAAGGAACTGGTACCACTATCTTCCTGGCACGCCCATTCTTGCCAGAGAAATACAATAAATCCTTTTCCAACACATATGGTAACATCATACCTGAATTAAGATCTTTAACCCCTGGGAATAAAATGGATCTTCAGCTTGGGTTTGTTGCAACTTCATGTAAAATTCCAGAAAACCCTGTATAAGGCTCAACGAGGTGAAAGAGGTTTTCACCTGATTGACCTCGAAATCGTCGGGGTGGTACAAATGGGAGAGCACATCTGTGACTTGATTCTCCGAACGTGATGGACCTTAAATCTAATCTGTGACAGCCTCAACACCTAACGACCGAGATTCCCTAGCTGCTGCGAATGTCCCAGCACCCAGCTCAGAGCCTGATTGTCCATGAAAAGGTCGCACTCGTCTTGCCCGATGTATTGAGCGAACTTCTCGAGGCCGGAAATACAAGTGAGGGTTTCCTTTCATAGACTCCCAAACTCCATTCCGCCTCTGATAGATTATGCCTCGCAAATTCAATTGGAGCAAGACCCCGCTCTGTCGTCTGGTTTAAAACAGCCCCTAACACCTGAGAAGAAGCTTCCACCTGCACGACGAATCTCTCGGAGAAATTCTGCAAACGAAGCACCAGCGGTGAAGACAATCTCTCCTTCAAAGTCACAAAGGCCTTTTCCTGATCTGGGCCCCATTCGAACTCAACACCTTTCCCAATTTCCTCTTAAGCCTATCTAAGAGCGCCACCAACTTCGAGTATTGATCGATAAATCTAGCATAATATCCCATAATCCCCTAAAGTTTTGTACCCTTTTAAGGGTATGGGGATGGCGGAATTCTTTAATCGGCGCCACATGCTTGGGATCATTAAGTAGTTGTTCCTTAGAGTGCAGGTAGCCCAGAAATCTGACCTTGTTGGCTCCCAAAGTGACCTTGTCTGGATTGACTGTTAATCCTACTTCACACATTCTCTGAAGTAATTGCCTCAAATGGGAGATATGTGATTCGCTATCCTCACTGTATACAATCATATCACCATTATATTTAAAAACAAAGTTTAATTTAAAATCAGACAGGACATGATCGAGAACACGGGATATAGCCTGACTCAAAATAGGAACCCAAGGGTATCTGCATGAACTCATGCTGGCTCCAGGGAGGGTAGGGGGAGCAGAAGGTTGTATATTTTCTACATGATGGCTCTAAGAAACACTGATGAAAACTATAGTTAAGATCTAGGATGGAAAAAAACAGGCTCTACCCAGGTGTTGAAGGGTGCAATTGATAGTTGGGAGCAGAAATGGATCCTTATGAATTGTCTTATTAACAAGAAAATGATTTATGACCAAACTGTATTTATCGGAATAACTTTTGCATACTAAAAAACCCAGAGAACAGTAATCAGAGGTTGATGGCAGAATCACACCCTCTGCCAGAAGCTTGTCAATATTATCCCTAAACACTCTCAGGCTAGGGGGCAGACACCGAGAATGGCAATCTCTAACAAGAATATTGTCCATCAGGGAAAACTTATAAGGCAGAACATCACATTTGCCTATGCGAGTGGAAATTACATAGCAGAACTCACCCTTAATCCAATCTAGTTTTTCCCTAAAACCTTCTTCACTGACATAGATGTCTGCGGCCACCATGGAAATCACTGTAACCTCGTCCGCGTGTAAGCCTACCTTAATATTTGGGGCGAACCCGAATGACAAATTAAATTAGTCAAAATCGACTGCTGCTCTTGTCTTACCAAGAAATTCTAGTCTTAAAATTAACTTCTGGCAAAGCTGGAGAACTACAAAAAATGGGAAGGTCCAAGCGAAATCCCCCCCCCCTCACAATATAAGTATACACAGCTACCTCAATATTGGACATAATGATGCCACCATTCATGACATACCACCTCTTCTCTGGAATCACACTAACGTGTCCCTCTGACAACACCTTAATGTCCAAAAAATGCTGAAAAAAGTCTCCGCCTATGACACAATGCATCGTGCCCGTATCGACGAGCACAGAATAATTTCAGTCGCCAATTGTGACTGTAACATTGCAATATTACAAACCCAACATAGGTCTTTAATTTTAACTGGATTGGGATGCCCATGCCTCCTTTTCCCAGTCACTCATTGTTTCCCGAGCACTGGCAAAAATGCCTGACATGGCCAGATTCTCCACATCGGAAACATTTGTGATTAGCAAAATTAACTTGCTCCCGATCACACTGCACAACCACATGGCCAGAACAGGTACAATTGGCGCAACGACCGACAAGTCCGTGAAATTCGCTGTTGTGAACTAGCCTTTACTAGCCGACCGCACTACTCCACGGCTTGACCTGCCATGGTAAGCGGGAAAGGGCAGGAGGATGATGGACATGTCGGTAATGACCTCCATGGTGGTCTGACCTTGAACTTGAATGGTTAATTGCCTGAGTTCCACGAAATTCCTTGGCCCCGAAACAAGCATGCAATTGACCTTGGTGTGCAGTGCAAAGTTTTCGGTAATGATACTAACAAGCTCTTGTTCCAGTATAGCCATACCAAGTACCTCATGGAAGGAATAAATTGAGTTGACAAAATCGCTAATATTTTAATCAGGCCATTGGGATCAGCAAACAAAATCCTGTTCGCACTGCCTATGCACGAGAGGAGAACAGAGGGCATCCAGCACACACCTTTTAAAACTGGCAAAGGAATATCTTCTAAATGACAGCAATTCCTCACGGAGTAATTTTGACACAAACCCCTCGATCTTCGTAGCCAAACCCCTCAGCAAATCTAACTCACTGCAAAAACCTAGACCGAAAATTTTACTGACAGCTATAAAAAATGTTAACACTTGCAGTGGATCGAGAGAGGTAAGGAGCTTAACCCCACCTAAGGAATTACACAATAATTTGGATGTGGGCAATGTGGTAAGAGAAGCAGGTTGACTCGCCTCTACGAACAGCTTCTCAGAGGCGGGCAGTGATGCGATGTGCTGTTCACGTAATTTCTGAACCACCAGCCTTCGCATTGTAGCCACATACAAACTTACATCGACCAGAATATCCAGGTCGGCTGGCATTCCCTCCAACACTTTTATCTCCAATGCATAGACGAACCCGACCTGGCTCATAATGCCCCAGGACCGCAGTACACGAAATAGAAAACAAGAAAATTGAACAAACTGCCTAGCAGAGTAGAATGCAGGTTTGCCACCCTTAAGTGCAATTTACAAAACAACATTCTCAAATCAGATACAAAATTAATAATTCAGATGTAGGTACAATACATTTCAAATGAAATGCTGTGTTAAAACAATTATGTCAAAAGCCTCTCCAATACAATATTCTATTTACTGCTGTATTAATTAACCATCAAACACCGTAGTTTATTATGTCAGTTTATATGAAAATTTTGGGACCTGTAAAATTCATTTCTTAGCTAAATGAAATAAAATATTAGTCTAAATAATTTAAGAATCTTCTAATAGCACAAAATATTAATAGTTAGACAATAACTATAATTTTAAAAGTATGTGATGCTGTGACATTGGTTTATCCTACATTTATCCTCTGCAAATACAGTTGCTCCATAAGCTGATTATGTTAGCAATCATCACACTGAAATGAACACGGTCGTTAAAGAAATTATTATTATTTTTTAAATTTTTCTGATGCATAGAGACAGCAAGGCTTAACTCCGGACTGCTTGCCAGATTAAACCATTTTCAAATAGTGTGAAATTTCCATTTTCCAAACCCGGATCATTAAAAAACATTATGAAAATATTGTTACAAGATGCCTGAAGGCTGTAACTGAGATCGCGAGGGATGGAGGTCTTAATAAAAATAAAATTAATAAGTTTGATTTCTAATTTATTTACACAGCTATTATTTACAGCACTAAATAACCTATCTCCACTATTAGTCTTTTTATTTCTTTGTGAGCTCAATATCAAATGTCTATTTCAACTCTTATTAATGTCCTTCTCAGTGTCTCTATTTTGTTATAGTCAAATAGCTCATACACATAATTAACACATGTTCAGTCTATCTATTGCCATAATATGTAATGTATTTCACTCATGCATCCAATCCAATAGTCAAGTCTGCCAGCTCCACTCTTCACTGCTTGATACTTGCATTCACAGATTTTCCTCTTAATATTCACTTCTTTCGCCACTCGTTTCACCCGTCGTCTATCGCTGAAACTCCAGCTACTCATCTATTCAACAACTATCGGCTCGGAGGCCCGTCGCTCTTATATATCAGTCGCCCTGACCAACTGGAAGGTTCAATACACCCCGATGCAAAAAATTCCATCTGCTGAAGTTCAGGAGCATACGAGATAGATGGGCTTATGACAGTGACCCGGCTTTGTCACTGAAAGCGTTATTGCTCGGCTGCCATTCAAACTTCCTTCCTTATTGCCACACAATATCGTATCACTACTCTGTCCTCTTCGTTCGCTCACACGGGGTGGGCCAAGGTCAATGGTGCGGACCAGTGACATAGACAACAATGCCCCCTCCTCAAGCCTGTTTATTCCGAAAAGATTGTGCAACATCCGGACCTTCGTCGATGCGAACAACCTTCGGCTTCACGCGAGAGCCTTGGTCTTATTCAGATTCCTGTAGAGGCTTTTCCAACATTTCTGTAGCTTCGGGCAGTGCCCTTTTCACCTCTGGGGGTTGTACAGCCACACTAGTTTTCCTTGAAATACCTTGCCCGACATTCTGCTATCATACTGCGCCTTCATCCTGTCGCTATTAATTTTGAACTGCTGTCTAGCTCTATCATGAATGTCAACAAGTCTGTTACCTACGTAATTCGTTGGCATAGTCAGGCTTTCTCTTCTGTCGGTCGGCCAAATAGCCACAAAGATCGACAGGTATTGATCAAGAGTGTAGTTAAGCCTCTCGGCCATTCCATCCAACTGAGGGTGTAAGTCGATAGGAAATGAGAAAGCGAGCATAGCTCACTTAAATAAGCAATTTCCACCAAAATAACATGAAAAACTAACATAAATATTACCTGATACTTTTAACGAAAGTACAAGAAAAAATTAGAAGCTCAAAAGCTGAAATCCGATTAAAAACGTTCAAAACCAAGCAATTTAAGCTCAAAATCAAGAAATGTTATTTTCAAGAAACTTTTTCATGTTTTTAGAAGCATTAATTTTCAATCCTCAAAAACAGGGAAATTTAAGCCAAAATCATGTAATTTTAAGCTAAAAACAAGCAATTTTTTCACAATTGGCCGAGCAGGATTCGTTAAAATAAGAAAACACCAAAATGTAAGTTAAAAACATGGAAATTTCTCGATTTTAAGCAACTTTTTTGCTTTCTAGGAATGCTAATTTTGCAAGAGAGCAATCTAAATATGTCAAATTTAAACCAAAATCAAGCAAATTATAAAAACTTGTTTCTTATTTATTAAAGCAGTTTCATCATATATATTTCCATGACGATCTGGTAATGTAATTTTATACTTTCCATCTAGAATACAATTAATTTTATTACCAAACTTAGATTCATAGATTTGAAATTCAGAAACTGCATACCTTTTTATTGATTTCAAGATCTTGTAGTTTAGTCAATTCATATGAGTTGTTTAACTTCTTGAGAAGTGATTCCATTTTGTTTTATTTATAAAGAAAAAAATGAAGATAAAGAATTTTTTTTCCTTTTCTTAATAATCTTTTATTTGTAAATAAAATGGAATCAATGCTCGAAATGGAAAATAATGCCTTATATAAGCAATGTAAGAAATGTGGTGAAGTATTATACATTGAATGTTTTCGAACACACAAACTCACGAAAGATAGGCAAATTAACACATGTAAAAAATGTGCCAATGAATATCTGAGAAATCTACACATTAAAAAAAGAGATGTGCTATGTGAATTTGAAAAATATGTTTCTTAACTATATCCCAAAAAGCATAAAAATACTAAATTACACAATAGAAATTAAATTCCACGTGGAGATTATTCAACCAAGAAATGCCTAGTATGCAATGAGAATAAATTTATTCATTTTATCCCCATGATTAAAAACATTGTTTTCAATTTTAAAAATAAATAAAACAGTGCTTCATTCCATTAAATGACTTATTTTTTATATTATTGGGTAAAAATCAATTAACCAAATTGCCATAAAAATAATACTTAATTTTTTTTCTCATTAAATAAACAATACAAAATTTCAGCGACCAATCTAATAGTTGAGTTGAGCAATAGGAGAATTAAAGAGTTTAAATTTTAATGTAGAGATTTTGAAATTAGAAATTGGTCCATGTTATGCAAAGCTAATTTAATTTGAGCTATTATACAGTTTATTATTGATGAGCAAAGAAAAAGGAATTCTGCAAATCTACCAAATTTATATGCTAATGTCAAAGAACTATATTCAAAAGCTAGAAATGGATCAAAAGAAATATTCCCTTTCTCTAATAACATATTTGAAAGCCTAGAAACAAAGGAAAGCGAGTAACAGAATGGATAACAAAGAATAATTTTACAAATATAACTTTAGCTGGTGCTAATATTCAAGAAGTATATGAAGAAGACAAAAAGGAATTAAAAGAAATATTCCTATTTTCCACTATGTAACTATAAAGAGAAGATATAGAAGAACCAACAAAAATTATACAGTAAATCAATCTTTTAAAAGCAGGATATAAACATATAACATTGAAAATTCTTTTAATTTAGTACAGCTTAATAAATTTTTATGTTCAGTAAAAAATAAGGTATTTGAGATAGCATGTGATCATCTTAGGAAATTTAGAGGGGTGAAAACTAACATTAAATTAGATGCCAATTATCGCAAGAAAGAGACTAACCAAGTAGAATTATTTACATTTCAATCACGAAACTATACAGCATTGATCGAAGGAGAAATTAAAAGGAGTTACAATACCACATAAAAAAAGGATTACTTGCACATTTATATGAATTTGAAAGAAGAGATTCAGACTGGAAATTATTAAGAGTAATTGGAATACAGTTAGCTATAACTAAGTATAATCCATTCACTGGAGCATCATACATCGAACTACCAGAAAACATTAAGAAAAAACAAGCATGTATTAATGTAAAAAATGAAGATCAAAAATGTTATCTTTGAGCAATAAAGTCTGCATTGTGTTCAGCAGAAAAAGATCCACAAAGAGTAACTAAATATAAAAATGAGGGGCTTAATATTGATAAAGTATTTGATAAATATGAATATCCAATTAGAATTGATGCTATACCAAAAATAGAAAATGTATACTCTTTTGATGATTGGCACAATGTTTATCATCTGAAACTTACAAAAAAAAAAGTACAAACATATCAATTTACTTTATTTCAAAGATGATAAAAACTCACATTACTGTTGGATAAAAGAGTTATCGAAGCTGCTTTCTGCACAACAAACTTAACATAATGGTAAAACGTATATATGTGATATGTGTCTTCAATTAATTGATTCCCAAGAAAGATTAAATTAACATACAGACGACTGATATAAAAATGAACCAGTAAAAATCATATTACCTTTGGAAGGAGATCAAATATTTTTCAAAAACTACAAACATACAATGAAAGTTCCTTTTGCAATATATTCAGATTTCGAATCAATTCTAAAGAAAATATCAACAACTTAACCAAATACAAGAGAAATAAGGAAATTTAAATTTTAAAAAAATATCTAGTTTTAACAGAAGATGATATTGATAATGGTTTTTATAAAGAAAAACTAAAGCAAAGATATAATCCTACTAATGAATAAATAGTGCAATTATTTTAAATTTGAATGATGAGTCATATACAATCAAATATCATTTACACGAAGCTTCTGGTTTTTGTGATTATATTGTATCTAGTTATGGCGATTATAAACCACCAGTTGTATATCGAGGCCCAAATTCATTAAAGATGTTTATACAATCAATAAAAAAGGGAGCAGAAGAGACTGGTGAAATATATTCATAAATTGAACCAATACATCCAATTACAAAAGAAGAAACAGTGTTATATGATAGATCTACAAAATGTACTGTTTGTGAATGTGAATATACAAAGGAAAATAAAAAGTACATCATCATGATCATATAACTGGAAAATTCATTAGCCTAGTATGTAATAAACCTAGAATTAAAATTACCTAATTTTGTTCCAATTTATTTTTATAACTTAGCTGTATATGATGCTAATTAATTTATTAAAGAGCTTGGATGTGATGAAAAAGAAATAGATTAAATTTTAACTAATGAAGAAAACATTATTACTTATGAGAAAGCAACAGAAAATTAAAAAAATTAGATTTTTAGACACATTAAAATTTATGGCAAGTAGTTTAGATAAATTATCATCTAATTTAAGTAAAGATCAAACAAAACATACACAAAGCATTCCCCAAAAGATCAAGTAGATTTAGTAATTAGAAAAGGGGGTTATCCATACAATTAAATGGACAGTTGGAAAAAATTTTAAGAAACAGAACTTCCAACAAAAAGTGAATTCTATAATAGATTAAATGACTCTGATAAAACTGCAGATGATTATGATATTGCAAAATGTGTATGGAATCAATTTAATATGAAGAACCTAGGGAAATATAATAATTTATACTTAAAAAGTGATGTGTTACAATTAGTGGATGTATTTGAAAACTTTAGAGAAACATGAATAACTGCATATGATTTAGATCCAGCATGCTATTTTACAGCACCAGGATTATCATGGGATGCAATGTTAAAAATAACTAAACAACCATTAGATTTATTACATAATTATATGATTTTAATGGTAAAAAAGGAATTAAAGGTGGAATTTCACTATGTTGTTAGATATATGTATAAACAAATAATAAATATTTAGACAATTTTAATCATAATCAAGAGTCTAGCTATTTAGATTCTTTTGATGAGAATAATTTATATGGCTGGGGAATGTTACAATATTTACCATATGGTGGTTTCGAATAGGTTGATTATCCAGAATTTGAATTAAATTTTTGTAAATTATATATTAAATTTTGAGGATGATTCTGATCATGGTTACATTTTAGAAGCAGATTTAGAGTATCCACAAGATCTACATAAATTACATAAAGATCTTCCATTTTGTCCAGAAAATAAGGTAGTTCCAGGAACAAGTCAGCCTAAATTACTAACAATTTTACTTAATAAACAAATGTATGTAATACACTATCACAATTTGAAACAGTGTCTAAATATCGGGTTAAAGCATACGGAAATTCATTGAATATTAAAGTTGAATCAGTCTGATTGGCTAAGAAAGTGCATGGATTTAAATACATTGATGGGGACTAATGCAACAAACAATTTTGAAAAAGATTTTTATAAGCTCATGAATAATTTTGTTTTTGGTAAAACTATGGAAAATATAAGAAACATGGTAGATATAAGACTGATCTCAAATGAAAAAAAAAAAAAAAACGGTGAAAAATTAGTGTCAAAATCAAATTTCAAAAGAAGTAGCATTTTTAATGAGTATCTTGCAGCTGTTGATATGAATAAAACAAATGTAAAATTTAATAAGCCTATTCATGTGGGTATGTCAATTTTAAAAATATCAAAAGAGTTAATGAGTGATTTTCATTATAAAGGGATGAAACCAAAATATGAGATAACATTGAATGATGATATCAAGATAACAATTCCTACATTATAACACACAAAACAGAAGCTTTTTACAAAGATATGAATTCGATGATAGAAAAATTTGATACAAGTGATTACCCAAAAGATAATATATATAACATACCTCAAATAAATAAGTTTTAGGTAAGATGAAAGATGAACGTACTGGGAAAATAATCAAAGAATTTGTTGGTTTAAGAGCTGAAATATATGCATATAGAGTTGATAATAAAGAAAATAATAGATCGAAATGTGTAGTTAATAAGAGAATAACATTTGTGGACTATAAGAACTATTTGTTTAAAGAAAAAAATTCAATATAGAACAATGAATTTAATGAGTGAAAAACATGAAATATATACAGTAGAGGTTGATAAAATAGCTATAGTCATTGTGATCACAAAAGGATTAGAAAATAAAATAAAATAGATACATTACATATGGATATGAAAATATAGCAGCTTAAACATATTTAATTTCCAAAAGAATATAGATATCAGCACCATCGAAATCAACTAGTTTACCATTTTCATCCCTAATTTCTAAAACAATATAATTAAACTGCCTGTTATTAAATTGATCAAAATTAGGTAATTTACTGCCTATAACAACTTTGTCTTTTTCAATAAACACATTTCTATCAAAACCAAGAATATCAGATAATCGATCAACAAATTTAGTATAAAACTTAGATTTAATTGATGCTCTGTTTTCAGCATTGTCTGCTCTCAATCCAGTGTTATTTGTTGAAAATGGATTAATTGAATTTATAGCTTATTTTAAAGATTCAACATACTGTCTTCTAGGTATAGTTATAACTTCATTCCTATAAAAGCCAGCACTCAATTTTTTAAATCACATTATAGTATTATTGTCTATATTAGGGGCTACAAATTTCGTATGTAAACTAACCATTTCAATTGATTTATCTTGATGAATTTTATTACAGTGATTCGTCTTCTTTAGTATAGAAGTACTATTTGTCAATTTAAACACTTTATTACCCTAGTTAGTAAAAAAAATATTTTTATATATTCAAAAAGTCGATTGGAATGTTGGTGTCATAATTTCCAAACAAAATTCTAAAAATCAAAATAATGGTTAACTTTTATCTGATAATATGAAAGCCATTATCATCGGGCCCAGTAATCATATTAAAACCAATTCGATTATAGATTTTATTTATAAGAATGGTTGGTAAAATTTCGACCAATTCTATGTTTGCTCAAAAAGTTTTAATCAACCAAAATATATTCAGTTATAAAATGACTTGCATGTAATATCCAACAAGTTTAGTGAATATACAGCTTATTTTTTAAATAGTAATGACAAAATGATTCCACTAGATTAGAGTAAAAATAAATCTCTAGTTATTTTCGATGTTGTCATCATAAGGAATCAAGATGTAATTCGTGAGTACTTTACTATGGAAGGCATTAAAAAGTTGATGTATTTTATTTGGCACATACTTATTCAAAAGAACCTAAACCATTAGTAAGTGATAGTACAAATTATTTTGTGTATATTTATACAAGATGAAACAAATTTGAAATACTTATATAATGATTTTGTCTGTGGAGATATGACATATGAGAGATCTAAAGAGATTTGTTCAAAATGTTAAGGCAAAGACTATGGTTTTATCACTTAGATATTAGTATGAGTAGAAAAATGAATGAAGGGACTTATAGTTATAAGATCAAAGACTTAAAATAAAACTATGTCTCAATACGAAGTGTAACTGAAAGTTGCACTTATTGTGCAATAACTATTTAATCTGCTTCGACAAATATGCTGCATTCTAGTTGTGAGAGGAAATCTTTCCTTACTGTACTGCCAAATAGTTGTAACAGCAGAGGGCTTTTATTACTGTGCTGGCCTCTACAGGCAACAGGAAAAAACCTACTGTGTGTGGAGCGAAGAATAAAGAGAGACAGCCTTGGCTATGTAGCAAGCTTCTCTCGAGCAGTGAATGGTTTCACTTGTCGACCTTGGAGCAAGCTCGGCACAGCAGTTATGAAACACTGATTGACTCGCCACTTGTCTCATGAGGTTAATTTAATGGCATATAGGCACCCGCAGTATTAAATTATCACCCAAGTCGTTCCAAATTGAGATTAAAATACCTTTTTCATGCTTATATAAAAAATACGAGCAGTATATGAAAATAATTGCTACAACTCAAACTCCAGTAATTAATGCTCTCTATGATATACTTGTAACATAACAGATGTATAAGCTGGAGTGTTCCCATATGATGTAAGGTGTCAACATCATATGAGAAGGGTGGCACTAGAAAATAAAAAATATATAAAATATAGAAATATATAAAAAAACTTTCCACTTCAACACTTAAAAAAATAAATAAATAAAGACTGGCTGGTGGTGAAGCGGGTGGTTTCTCCATTGGAGTTTTACTGATGTTAATATTAAGGCTTTAAAAATATATAACAGATCACTAGCGAGCTGTAAAATCCCGTAAACTTGGGAGGTCCCTGGCATAGTGTAACAGCCTGTAAACCTTTAGTAATTTTAAAAAATAAAGCTCACTATAGTTGAAATGTGCATTAAAAGAATGATAAACGAACATTGAATGCATTTTATGAACATTGAACAAACAGTGAACGAACATTGAACACATTTCATGTGCATTGAACAAATGATGAACAAACATTGAATGCATTTTATGTATGTTGAACAAACAATGAACAAACATTGAACGTATTTTATGTATGGTAAATGATATTACATTTGAAATGATTAGCCTTCTTATGACCTGTTCCATATTTTTATTTATAAAAAAATACATATTTACTACACACTTACTTATTGTTCACAAGATGGCCGAATCTCTAGACATACAATTAGAGAACTTAAAACTAGAAGATGGCAAGGTTGATAATACTGAATTAGTTACGAAATCATGTTTAAATATTTTTGAATTTGCTAAGAATAATAAATATAATATAAGCTTCAGAAATTGGTTTAAAGATATTTGGTTTTATTTGTTTGAAGAAAAAATGTATTGATCACTAATGATGTTTTTACTTTTTTTATTCCAAGTGACAATTATTTGACATCTAAAAATGTGTCATTAAAGAAGACACATTATATTAAATTTCTTAAAACTAATCAAATTCCACATACAGAAATAAAATATGATAACCCTATTGCTTTAAAATATGAATACATTCAAAATGAAACCAAAACTTTAAAACCTAATAATCTTATTCAAAGGAAGTGGTTTTTATTAAGAGCAGATGATTTTAGAGAGACTGTAATGATATTTAATACAAAACAATGTAATCAAATAAGAAAATATTATTTGGTTTTAAAAAATACTAATTGATTACCTAAAATATACTGCAACTATTGAAAAAACTAAATATATACAAGTTCAACAATAAAAAGAACAACATGTTTTATAGTCTCAAGATCAATTACATACAGAAAAAAATGAAAAATTCATACTACATGAGGAAAATAAAAAATTAGATAATTTTAACATGAATATGAAAAATGTTAAATTCAAAGTCAAGCAAAAAACAAAAAAAAAATGGATATATATATATATATATACATTGAAACATCTGATTGATATGCTTCAATTAACAATTTAAATTTGGTAAAGAGATAATATAATGGTTAGAAATGCAAATTTCAATTCTTCTCATAATGAAGATGATTTTTATATTTGTTTTCATAAGAAAGTTTATGATGTAAACAAAACAGAAAAGTTAATTCATGAGCTATTGGATGATTTTCATGATACAAAGAACAATGAATTATTTGTTTTACACTATACTTAATAACTTGAAATTGTAGAAATGCAATTAAAAACATAAATTCACCTTTTCACTATATTAATAATTTAACTAGCAGAAATACATTCTTTAGAACCCATTATTCCAGAACCAGTGTTTTTAAGTAATGATGATGATGAATCATTATCTAAGCTGCAAACAAAACTATTTAAAGAATAAGATGACTTCATTGCTGAAAACAAATTAAAAATATTTCACAAAGATTTATTAGGCAGATTAGACTTAGGCAACACAAGTAACGAAAAATCTTGGAAGAAAACAAAAACAATTATGAAATTGGAAGGATAGTAAAATCCAGTTACTTATAGCAATAGCAAATTATAATTGCATATAATTAAGGGTGTAACCAGCAGTAATACCCCTATGTAAAAATATTTAAATCCACAAAATATCTGTTTTATTAATCCATGAGTTATGAGTTATCAAAACCTAACCATTTTACATAAATTTTATCACCTTAGTTTTTAAGACTTTTTCAGCAGAATAATCATTTAGGTAGTTAGTTTTCATAATTTTGTATTCATAAAAATTTACTTTTATTCCTTCTCCTTTACTATCTTTAAGTTTGTAAGTCGGCGCATTATAATTTAAAACCTCAATAATGGTAAATAATTTTGTTGTCCAATTAGCTATATAATCTTTTTCAAAGATTCGGTTATTTTTGCTCATACTGACATCTCTGACTTTGAATTTCGGTTTAATAAACAACATATTCACACAATTTTGTTATCTTTAATACTTTTCATTTTTCCTATTGACTTCAATTGGTTTCATACTAATAGTTCGATGTTTTGTATTGTTATATTCTTGAACTATATCATATAACATAGTTGCCAATTTGTAATTGCCATTTAAAGCAAATTTCTTACATGTTTTGTTCTTCATTGTAAGATTATTAATCTCTACAACACTTGCTTTAATTTCACTGAATGTAGAATAAAGATTGATGTTACATTTTTCATAAGTTCTTTAAATATTTTATTATAAAATTCGTACCAATTGTCACTTTGTAAATTATGCAGTTTTTTTTTTTTAATCTGTACACAGTTTAAAGTATTTGCTACATTTTAAGCAGTTTTATCTTTTATAGTTATAGCAAATGCATATTTGAAGAAAAAAAAACACATCAATAATCGTCATAATATATTTGTATCCATTATTTACATGTGATATTTATTTTAAATTTCCAATATCCATCTCAACAAGGTCAATTTGCCATCAATACAATTCGAAATTACTTTTCTTCTTGGAAAATCTTTTTCATGCAGGATTTATATAATTCATATACTATGCCTTCTCTTACATTGGCTAATTTTTTTAAATGTTTATTTATTATAATTACATATTGAACATTTACTTTTTTGTACTAATCGTCCATTTTTAGTTTTGTCATTTTTATATTATTTTTAGTAACATTTTTACAGTTCAAGTACCAAGTATTCTCCATTTAATAATAAAAAAGTATTTAATCATTATATTTTATGAATATTCCTGTTGTGGTCATCAATACATAATCATAACTAACTATTTTATTTTTTTCTGATTGTAAAATATAGAATATTACCTATATTAACACCAAAAGGATTACAAATTCCATTTTTTTTTAGAATCATAAATAACAGTCGCCATATCTTCAGGTAAATTGATACTAGCAAAAATTATTTTATAAACAGTACAATCCATCAAAAAAGGTATAGAAAATTTGGTTATTATCTAGATGAAAAATATGTTCTTTTTAAACCCACTTTGCAGGTAAGTAAAAACACGAGACTTTTCTTCCTTACATTTTTGAACTTTTGAATAAGTGAATCACAATAATTCAAAACTGATTGGTTTAAATTTTGTAATTTATCAGGTATTCCTTTATCAAAAAATTATATATTGACCACATCTTTACCATCTATAGGATCAGCCATATTATTAATTCTGCGATTTTGAAGAGAAACATAATCTGTTGTATAAACAAAAACTTAACTTACTTGAACTTGTAAAGCAGAAATAATAATATTGTATTATGAATCTACATATGTTTTTAATTCATTGGCATTAGTGTCTGAGTTTTTATTTAAAGATTTTAATAATGGTTTCCCAAATATATCCATCATTTAATAACAAAGAAATTCTATCATGAAACTTAAAACCTCTCGAAAAAAGATGTAACACGATAAAATCTAAATGTTCATAAACTGAATTAAAATTCTAAATTATATTATCATTGTAACAAATATTTATCTTTTTGAAGTAATTAGTTAAAGTAGTAGGAATATTGCTTCCAAACGAATCAAACTATAACAAACCCAATGAGTTGTGGGATTTGATGAAAAGTTGAAATTAACCACAGAGCATTCATATGTATGCATACTTTTTGGTAATTCATCAATAACATTAATATTTCTGAAATTCTTCATATTTAGAATTTTTACATATTTTTGAATATAAAAATCAGACAACGGCGATATATTCAATTTTTTTTTGGTCTACCCCTTTTTGCAACCTACCCACTTCCTGATTTATTTTCTATTGATAAGTTATCTCTCTGTTGTTCTCTTTATTCTTTTTTATTTTTTCTAGTTTGTTCAACAGAACTGTAAATTAAGCTAGCTCCACCAGCTAAAGTACCGAGTGCAGCTAAAACTGGAATTAAAAATGGTAAAAAACCTCCATGATGTAAATCACTATCAGATTTTTCGTTTAGTATTTTTTTGATTATTGGTATTGACAAAGTTAATCTGAAACCTTTGCCTTCTTTTAATTTTTTATTTTTCTCTGAAGTTGTTCTTTAGTTAAAAATTTATCTATACTCAAATCTCTAAGTTGATCAATGGGTATATCGAATGTTATATTCGGTAACTTAATTTACAAGCAAAAATAATATAAGTAATTAATAAATTTTAATACCCCATCCTAATTTTCTTTTCTTTTTGTAAATATAGTTGAAGCAACAGCTGCAGAAGTAATTGTTTCCACCAATTTGATATTTTTATCTAACATAATTTCTTTTTATTCATTTTGTAAAATTTTGTCAGTTTCATGTATAATTATAAATATTTATGATCTCTATAAGCAATATCATGATAGTTACATGGTTAATCTAATTTATCTATTCCTATATCTCCTTTTTCTAGCCTTTCCAATTTCCAGTTTATAATACCTTTACCATGATGTTCAGAATTCCAAAATGAATGTGGAATTATGTTTAAAACTCTTATAAGATAAGGAATTTCTTTTGGATTATTAATAACAAAATCAGAAAATTTATTGTTTAATATATTCACTATGCTTACTTTTTCTATTTCCAGCATTTTATTCACCACGAATAAATAATAATCTGTCAACCAGTTTTCTAAAATCATCCAGTTAAACAATTCTTTTGGCAAATTGTTGTATTTTTTTATGCCTTCTCCAGATCTAGGAGTTCTTGAAGAAATCATTTTTTCTGGTGTGTTTGGCGCTGTTCTTGAAAGTGTTTCTTTTATATAGTTATCATGCATTGGTTCAATTATATTTATGTATTTCCAACTTTTTTTCGAGTTTATTTTCTTTTTTGGATTATAATTTTGGAATGCAACAACAGTATATAAAACTATTTTTGTGTAGTTTTCATAGTCATTATCTTTGTAATTATCCTGAAGATCTTCCTTTTCTTTTGTAAACAAATTATAAATTACTTCTGTTTGTTCTTATTCTTTATTTTTAATGGCTATTTTTTTTAACATCTATCTTTACTTGTGTATTTTTACATGGTAATACCCATGTAAAAATTTTGTCCTGCACATAATCCATACTGAGTATCAAAAACTTTTATTCTTTTTGCAATTTCTTTTCCGAAATTTATAGTAGAACTAGATGCACCACACCTCAAATTTTTTATGGGCACAATGTCCATTCTCTTATCTACATTAGGAGATTCTGAGAATAATTCTCTTTCAAATGATATTTCTTTAGGAGTAGGTGGATAATCTAAAAATTTTGCTGCAATTGGAACTAGTGTTGTTATTGTTATTAAATTTTATTTTTTCACTTGTTCTACTTTTTTTTTTTTTTTTACCAATATTTCGTAATTCGTGAATTAATGGCATATATTTCTTTTTTTTTTTTTTTTTTTCATAATCTGCTTTATGATTCTTTTTATAATTTTTGTATTTCTCAATGAGTAATTTATTGAGAGTTTTGAAAGTCAAACTTTTCCTCCAACTGAGCAAATTAGGGGAATTTAAATGTTTACAATAATAGAATTGAATTTGATATACCTATACGTGATAGCTTTTCTTTTCCAAATTACGCTTATGTTTATGAACAATTAGCTTACTAAAAAGAGATAAAGTTGAAGATGAGTCAAAATACACAAAATTAGATAATATTGATGTTTGGGATAGCTTTTTTCCTTTACAGTTTTCTAGAATAGAAATCTCAAAGCATGTACATTTTACTGAGGCTGTTGATAATGCAGGTTTAACTTCAACAATGATGAATAATTTGTAAAGATCTCCAAGTGAGCAAAATTATTTAGAATTTACTGGTTTTGATAATAAATATCATGTAAAATCTGTTCACAGTGATAAAACAAATCAAATAACCTATTCACTGAGATATCAGTTTGATTTTATTCGAGATAACAATGAAATTTATTAGAAAGGCGGTTATAAAAATTACTTTTATTTGAAATTCGTCTGATAACAATTGTTTATATGTTTATGAAACTAAGAATGCAGATTGTGCAGCTCAGAAAAGTTATTCTGATCAAGGTAATATTGTTATTCAAAAATTATAATTTATGTGGACAATTGTTGAATATGAATCTAACCCAGCCATTGCAATTATTGACAAATTTTACAAAAAGAAGTTCCTATTGGAACAACTGTTTATAATTTATAAGATATCAGTTTAATAATTTACAATTTGACATGCCTGATTTTGTAATTGTAGGCTTTCAAGCTAATAGAAAAAATTATGTTGAACAGTGTGTACATCCTTCTATGTTTGATCACTGTAATGTACGAAATAATTATGTCAATAATGGAAGAAATGAGATCTTTCCTAAAGAAAATTGGAATCTAGATATTGAAAATCACCTTTGTGATAAAATGTTTCTTCCTTATAATGATTTTAGAAATTAAAAATTAAAAATAGATACTCTATATAAAAATAATGAACTTTTTTATAAACCAACTGTAAACACACGCGGTGATATCAATTATTATTCATTTTGTGGGTGAAGACCATTATTTTTTATTGATTTCTATATAGAAAAACAACTGTTGTTAAAGATAAAACAAACATAAAAATTAGTGTAGATTTTAACAAAGCTGTTGAAGTAGGAACAATTTGAGATGTTCTAATTAGTTAAAGGAACCTAACTTATGATTATTTGAAAGAAAATATTACTGAAGATATATAAATTTTTTAAATTAATAAATGAAGGATGTAAACGATTTTACAGAAACAACAAAATGATTCCATAATTTTATAGAAAGTTTTAGATATATATTTAAGTTGTTTAATCGAATAAAAATCATTTTGTTAAACGTGAATAAATTTTTCTCCTAGTGTCAATATCGATTTCCAACATTTTTGTTTGTGCAGGATTTGTGTGTCATTTTTATTTTGTACAATCTACTTTTCCTCTTAATAAATTACTTTCTTTATAAATTAAAATTTAAATGCCTGTGTTACCATGCAGTATGACAACATTTTATAAAGGTGGTGAAGTTTCAAATGCACCTTCCTATAAATTAGGCAATGCTTCTGACGAACTCAGAGAATAAGTTTTAAATTTTCATCTAAATCTACAAAACTTACAATTATTGCACTTAGAAAACATCGACGATAAATATGCACTTCATGAAATAGGTGGCAACTTTGAGAAAATAGAAGAAGTTTTTGAAACGTTAGTATAGCTTCGAATATAATCTGTGAAGTATAATGAGATAATATTTCATTTGAGTTTAGCTTATTTTGCTGGATTTTGGCTTAAATTTGATTGATTTTGATTGCTTGCTTGCAAAGTTAGTGCTTCTAGAAAACGTAAAAAAAAGTTGCTTAAAATAGAGAAATTTGCATGTTTTTAGCTTAAATTTTTTTTTATTTTACACGAATCCTGCTCGGTTAGTTGTGAAAAAAAAGTTGGAAAATTTCCTTATTTTTAGCTTAAAATTACATGATTTTGGCCCTGTTTTTCAGGATCAAAAATTGATGCTTCTAGAAACATGAAAAAGTTGCTTGAAAACAATAAAATTACTTGATTTTGAGCTTAAATTGCTTGGTTTTGAACGGTTTTTCATCGGATTTCAGATTCTGAGTTTTTTATTTTTTCTCTTGTTCTTTCGTTAAAAATAGCAAGAAATATTTATGTTAGTTTTTCATGTTATTTTGGTGGAAATTGCCGATTTAAGTGAGCTGTGCTCACTCTCTCATTTCCTATCTACTGTCCTAGTATTTTACATCCTCAGAATAATTGTTACCACCTGGAACACCGCAACTTCAAAGTTTCTTCCCTCATCAGAATGGAATTCTAGTGGCACCCCAAACCTCGAGAAGATAACCTCTATGAGTGCCTCAGCCACAGTATGTGCTGCTTGATTTGGGAGGGGAATGACATCAGACCACTTAGTAAAGTAATCTTGGGCCACCAGTAGATACCTATTACCCCTCTCTGTGACAGGCAAGGGACTCAGAATATCTACTGCAATCCTCTCGAATGGGGCTCCAACATTGTATTTTTGTAGGTGACCTTGTCTCCTGGTCCTTTGGCCCTGCCTCACAGTGCAGGTGCTGCACATTCCGCACCACTTCTCGAAATTCTCCCGACAATAAAGCCAGTATAATATCAGTCTTACTCTGTCAAGTGTCTTAACACCCAAGTGGTCAATGACTGCCACTTTATGCAGTTTCTTTAAGACTTCTGGAACCCTGCATTCTGGAATGACAAGTTGTAAACATGTGTGTTTTCCATCATTACTTTCCCAGTTTCTGTAATGTATACCATTAATCAGTACGAGGAAATTCCATGGTGGCCAGTATATTGCTTTAACTTCTGCATTCAGACTAGATATCTCTTTCCATTTTTGCAGAAAGCCAGCTTTTATCACTTTAGTAATGGCTGGACAGTGGGATTCTTCAGCTGATATTTTCTAATACCCTCATCACTCCAGGTAGGTGTCCCATCACAAGATAGAGAACCTTGAATTATTGTCCTATGTACCTTCAGTGATTCACCACTCTTGTCTTCCTGGTGTTCACAATGACGACAGAATGGTTCAAATTGCCTCCTAGAAAGTGCATCTGCATTGCTGTGAAGGCTGTGCTGTATTTCAAAGTCATGTTTTTGAGGATGCTGAATCCACCAGGCTATTTGACCTTTGGGGTTCTCTAAGTTTAGTAGCCAGTGTAATGAAGCATGGTAGGTTCTTAGAATAAAAAGTCTGCCATAAAGGTAGGGTTGAAGTGTGAAACGGCCTTCACCAGTGCCAGAAGCTCACTGCATGTAACAGTAATTTCTCTCAGGCTTATGCAATGCCTTACTGAAGTATTCTAGTGGCCTTTCCTTCCCATCCTGGACCTGAGATAACACAGCTCCAAAGCCTACATCACAAGCACCAGTGTCCAAAATGAACATGCCCGCACTCTTCGGGAAACCCAGAACTGGTGGATATATCACAATTTCCTTTAGCTTATGAAAAGCATTTTCACACTCAGTGATCCAATAAAATTTCCTATTTGCCTCAGTTTATTCATGCAGTGACTCGGCTATTGTGGCTAACTCAGGTACAAATCGATGGTAATAGGAAAATAATCCCATAAAACACCGCACTTCAGTTTTGTCAGTTGATGTCGGCCAATTTCTTATTGTGTTGGTATTCTCGGGACTGTTCCTATTCCATGGGCCGACACTATATGTCCCAAGAAATGTTTCTCTTATGCAAAGGCATGGCACTTCTTAGAAACTAATTTCAAGTTGGCTGTGACCACTTTTTGGAATATAGATTCTAAGCATGATAGATCCTCTTCAAATGTCCTCCCTGTCACAACAATGTCATCTAGGCAAACCTGAAAGATATCTAAAGGCACGACTTTCCCATCAGGCACTCGAAGGTGGCAGGAACATTTCATAGTCAAGAAGGCATGACATTGAATCCCCAGGTTCCTTTCCCTTGGATGCAAAATTCAGTCTTCTCTTTGTCCTTCTCATATCCAAAGTAGAAACCCATTGTGAATCTGCTAGGATGTTGAATGTGTCATCTATACTAGGAAGTGGATAAGTGTCTTTCTTTGTTACATTATTAAGCTGGCGATAAGTTACACAAAACCTCAGCAAGTCATATTTCTTCTTAACGATTACAACGGGTGATGCCCAAGGATTAACTGATGGTTCTACCACCTCTAACTCCATGATATATTTCCGAATTCCCTCAACTGCCTCATGGGAAGCTAGTGGCAGTCGTCTTTGTGGCTGCTTTATGGGCCTGGCATCGCCTGTATCAATGTGGGGGCTGGTCACATTAGTCCTTCCAAGGTCATTTCGTTTACTTGAGAAGGCATCTCTATTTCTTTGCAGTAATTCAAAGACAGCTTTCTCCTCATGCCAGTCAGTTAAGATTTTCTCTTGTTCGTAATAGCAGTTCTGGTATACAAAGAACTAAATAGAATAGTACAGATAGGGAGGTGGCTGGGGGCCTTAGGGTTCGTGGGCGGGGCCATTTGTCCATTGGGTGCCATGGCGAACCAGCCGAAAGGATATCTTAGTTAGCTGTGTGCGGGCCCAGCGGCATCTGGTCACATGGGCGGATTCGTGGGAATCCTGGTCCCTGGTCTGTTCCGCCCGGGGGGGGGGGGGGATCGGTGGGCAGCCGAAAGGATATCCATCGGGGAGCAGAATAGCTCACCACCTTCCTAGGAATTGTGAATCATGCTTTTGAATAGAAGTAGAATTTGTAGCTTAAATTACGGGCACCCAGACGAACAGCTGCCCTCCCACAAAAAAATTGTGAATCTATTTAACTAATATACTGTTTGTTAAATTGTAGTAATCATGATATAATTGAACTCCCTGGATGGCGGTACTGCTAAGAAGGGTTAATGAAATAAATTAAAAAAAAATAAAGTACTTCTTGTAGAGGACATTCTATCTGCTTTACTAATTAAAAATTTTCTGGTACATTTGGAAGTATCTGTATGACATTCTTGCAAACACCTATAATGGTACCTTCTCAAGACGAATTTCACTATTGGACAAATTTATCATTCTAAAAGTAAAACTGTAAGAAATGGAAGAGACTAAATTCCTTGCTACAGTGACTTGACCTGTCAATATGGCAACCCTCTCTGCTGGCTCAATTATACCCACATACCTGACAAATTTTCCTTGACACCTACTTGTAAGGAAAACTTTACTAGAAGTGGGCAGTACAGTAGTTTGAGAAAAGACTACTGGGCAACTACTTGGGGAGGACAAATCATGCTACGTAGACACCACCAAATATTTACTGCCTACTTGTAGCATGCCAAGTTGAGTATGAATACAGCACCCTAACCTACGTAGTTCATAAAACCCCAGAAGACATTCATCCTTTTTTCTGCTATGTATTTATCGTGCTTTGTGCTGAGGTCACCAGCTTCAAGATCACTTTTCTCTTACCTCTAACATGTGTGGTGCCACCTGTTTCTGTAGTCAAATAGCAGCGTTCCATACTGTAGTCGGGCGATCGCTTGTGAGAAGGCCCCTAGGATGTCTGGTATTACTACTGTTATGGTCGCCCCAGTGTCGACGACCATTTAGCAAGGAATAACATCCAGGCACCACTCCATCAGTATTGCATCCCAATACTATTTCACCGATCGTACATGCAAGAACATTGGGGCCTTCCCTCCTGCAGTCACCGACCTTGGCCCTAAAGTTCGGTGTTTATAAATCTTCCGAATCTTCTGTGTTTACACCTGCTTCTCTCGGACTCTTTTCTCGCTGCCACTTCTGCTGCTGCTGTTGCTGTTGTTGAGGGTAGTAGGCTCTCAGGTGCCCCGACTGTCCAAATGACCAACACTCTGGCCGTTTGGGTGGGTGTGGCGAGGCTCTGTAGCATGGACACTAGAAGCAATGTCTCTCATAGTCATCTGCAAATCCTTCAGTGTCTTCGTTATTCTGTCTTCATAATCTTCGTTCAGTATCACTGCCCGCACTGGATGTTGGAGTGCAGTCCCCTGTCTTACTGACTCCACCTCCAGTGCTCGGACCAGGGCGTCCTGCATATTGCGGTGAGCAGCCAGATGTACTGCACTCTTCCAGTGATAGTTGAGGCAGCCACATGATGACTTGCCATAGCTCTTGCAGTGGCTACACTCGTCGCTGGGTGCGGCATCGCAGCTGTGCATGGTAGGCATGTCGCAGGTACTGGTCGCCGAAATGTAGCTCCAAGGTCGACACCAGTGTGGAGTACTTTAGTCGATGTCGCTCTGGCAGAGATTGTAGTATTCTGATTGCAGGGCCTTTCAGTACATCCACGAGCTAGTACGCCTACTACTTGGCTGAGCAGCCATTTAGGGTTGCGGAAATATAAAGCTGGTGTTGATACGCCCCCAAGATGCCTGACCATCGTAAGTGGTGGACTTAGTTGAGACTCCCTTATCCATTCCTGGTTGTGCGACACCAATGCTGCAGAGCTTCTGACTATCCTCCGAGGTTGCTGTGTTGATTAAAGATTGCACTGCTACCTCACTTTTCTCGGCTGCTGATGTGACGAGGGTGTGTGCAACTGAAGAAATTCCTGCTATTCCGTCTTCATCACACTTATTTCCTGTTGCACTTCATTCTTGACGGTTTCCGTTCTTTCATTTACATTGTCCACTGTTTCAATTACACTGTCAATCTTCTTGTCCACCTAGTCAATGCTTTTCATTCACTAACTCGATAATGCCTTATATTTTCCTGTCAACATATTTATTTATGGTGTTTAGTTTCCTATATGCGTAATACATTTTCTTGTCCACATTCTCATTTACAGTGTATCTTTTCTTATATACTAATTCACTCACATTAGTTATCTGGATATTTACATTCTTGTTTACCCTTTGTTTTTCAATATTAATTTGGGCACCTAGCCCTTCAATCAATGCTCATAATTCTTCTGGTTCTACATTCATTTTTCTAGTTAAGTTCACTGCTATGGTTCTCCTAAAAATACTTACTATATTTTGCCTACAGACAACTTGCAATTAATGAATTTGTCTCAATATCACTAATGACTTGCCTGTAGCCTAACTTAATTTACAATTAAATACTTCCATCCTACTTCTGATATTGTTACAAGATGCCTGAAGGCTGTATCTAAGTTCGTGAGGATTGGAGGTCTTAATAAAAATAAAAGCACTACATTTGGTTTCTAATTTATACACGCATCAATTATTTACAGCATTAAATTATCTATCTCCGCTATTATTCTTTATATTTCTCAGTGATCACAAAATTAAAAGTCTATTTCAACTGTTTAATTATAGTCTATTGACTCATAATCATCATTACACATGTCCAGTCTGCCGCCATCATTTGTAATGCCTTTCACTCATGCATTCAATCCAATAGTTCAGCCTGCCAGCTGAAATCTTCACTGCTTGAAACTCGCAGTCGCTGATTTTGCTCCTGCTGGTAACTTCTCTCGCCGCTCGTTTAACTCGTCGTCTATCGCTGAAACTCCAGCCACTCATCCATTCAACAACTCCCGGCTCGGAGGTTCGCCGCCCTTATGTATCAGTCGCCCCTACTATCTGGAAGGTTTAACACACCCCGAGTCACACTGAAAGAGGTCAGTAGACAGCTAGAAAATTTCTCAGATAAATGCAGAAAATCTATCTGCTGAATGTCAAGAGCGTAAGATACGGAATTATCACAGCGGCCCGGCCTTTTAACTGAAAATGTTATCGCTCGCCTGTCATTCGATCTTCTTTCCTTCTCCCTACCCGATATCGTATCACTACTCTGTCCTTCGCTTCACTTGCTCGCGCGGGGCGGTCTAAGGCAACACCGACTAGATAGCCGAGCGCATGACGTCACACAAATTAGGCCATCGGCCACCAGACGAATTCGTTGGACTGGCAGTGGCGGAAGGGAGATGTGCTCGTGTGGACACCTTATTGTGCTGTGATTGTTATCGTTTGCTTTAAAATGGTTCAATAGGATACAATGTACAACATTTTTATATCGAAATTACATTTTAAGTGATGTGTTCCAGACTGCAGGTGTAATTAAAATAACGGGCCAAAAGTGTACGTTTTTAAATTTACGATTGACGAAGAGTTGAAAAGAAAATGTTTTTTGGCTTTACCACAGTAAAGTGTCGAGCCCAGTCAACAGTCATGAGTAAGTTTTTTTATATACAAAGATAAACAATGTAGCCTACTAAATTCAACTCTAAAAATTAAAGTTGTACAAGCGTATCTGTAATATTACTTTTACACGATTACGAAAAGATTGTAGAAATTCGATTATCATGAATAATTCGAACTGAGATATGCAGATATGTTATTCTTATATTTAGATTGCTGCCTGCTGACATATTTAACCGAACGCATCTTCTATCATTTTCTTTCCTGAATGGGAGACGAATGGATTATAAATTTAGGCTGCATTATAACAGAAAATTAAATAAAGTGGCTCAAAAAAAGTAGACATACCGTACATATATAACGTAATGTGTTCATACGGTCTTAAAGTTAGGTCTGGCAACTGCTATCCTTTTGACTTGATGTAACATGTACGCTTAGTGAAGCTCGCGGCGGCTTGCGAACTAATAGCGCTAGTGTAGGCTGACCCGCTTTTAGCGTTGCGGTATATGGGAGTTTTTGAGATTTTTGCATAATGTTAAATAACGCCTTTTTATTTTCATGTGTTCGTTCGATATAAAGAATTGTGATGTATTTAGGTCCGATTAAAGTTGGTTTCGTTCACTGTAATTTTTAACTGGTTCAGTATATCGAGTTCTTAAAAACCTCTGCATCGCATTTTTTCTCGCACCATGTTTATTGTTGTTTTTTATTGTAATGAAGGTTATGTTCCGACTAGTCCAAGTTCATTTTGTCCAGTAATATCGTACATCGTGCCTAGCAGCATATAAATATTGAAACATGTCACTATATAGTATAAAAATATTTTTTAGTATTAAGTAAAACTACAATTACGTACAGTATAATTATATGCCGCTGCATTCTCATCACGTCTACACATATGACAAAATGTGTTTTAAGCATGGTTAACAACTGCTCAATAGAAGGCCTTATACATTAGATATTTTATACATTAATCTTAAAGTTATTTAATGTTATTGAGGTTACCGAGTCTGGTAACTTATATAATTATGTATTCCTTTCAACGCAATACTTCTCTTGTACAAATTTGCCGAGTGATACTCTATATGTGCTTATTTTTATTCCTTGTGGAATAGTGATGGAAATAAACATTTTTAAAGATATTCGTATTTGTTTGAGTGACTAAATTAAGAAGTTAAAAATGTAGATTGGTGTGAATGATAATTTTAATTTGTTAAATAAAGGCCTGCAACTTGTCTACCTATTTACTTAGAGATTATTCTAATGGCCATTTTTCTAGCTACAAATATTTTGTCAGCATAGTTACAGATCCCCAAAATAATATACCAGATGATGCATTGCTCAAGCCATGATACACTGGTTTAAGGTATTAGGATTGTAATACTTCAACGAGTATGTGTGATGTATAACTATTTTATTTGGATGTATTATTATTTGCCATATTTAGGGTAGTAGCAATATAGTTATTAAATTCCTTAGGAACATATAGTAGTCCCGATATAATTTTATTGTTTCAAGATAACTACGTTTTTATATCTCTGCTATACTGAACCTTCAAATTTTTCGTTTTTGTATTGTTCCAAATTAGCCACTTAAAGAGCAAAGTGGCAATTTGCGACACCGCAAAATAATTTTGAGTTGAAATTCGGACAAGCAGTATGTGAAAATCACTTCGCACCAGAAAATATTATGTAAAAAGGTATTTAAAGATAGCAGTGGAGCAGTTATTGCCAAAGCAAGTTTGTAATCGGCATCATTAAAAATTTGTCTTAGCCTCATTCCTGTGAAGAATTTTAATGTATAAATGGAGATTGCAAGGAAATTGTGGGGTACAAATGTAAACATAACATCAGAAAAACCTGAAAACCGAAGTCAATCTCTAGAAAACTGATAATCTGCACCAATTAACTTGCAGAGTACAGAAAAGAGAGTGCGGAAGGGGGGGGGGGGGGGGAGTGCCCATTATGTGCTTCATATGTGTGCCCTCTTATGCTCTCTTCACTTGAACTCAGGGAAGCAGAGTGGTGTAGATTTGTTAGTAAACAGTTTATTGGCTCTACATATATAAATAAATGTATGTACAGTAGTATTGAATGTAACATAATTTGTTACGGGTATGCAAAGAATGGGACATGTACAAAACCTACTAATGCGGAATGATAAAGGAAACCAAGTGATTCACCATATAATTAATGAGTTACTTATGGTTCAATAGAATGAATGTGCACATTTGCACTGCACACACTTAAAGGTTACTAACAGACAGCTGTGGAAAATATTCTCTGCCGTTGGCCAATTCAACAGCTCTCATATGAGTCACACTTCACCTTACATGAGAAAAAAGCTGTAATATAACAAATATTAAAAAATAACTGGCCAGGATTGCACCACCAAATTCATAAATGCATAGCTGATACACAACCTGTGTAGCTCTTGAACTTGTAGCCTTAATTCTATATTCACAAATATCAACACATTAACTGTTAATTCTTTGTACTGAAAACTGTTTTTCAGCTAATCGTTGCTCGTTAATATACAACACACAACACAGGAAAAATCACAAATATTGTCAAACACGAACAAATATGTAACAGTATGTATGATAATTTCTTGCAGTAAAAAAAACTAATAATTTTCACAACAGGTAACTGTGTAAACCTAGAGAATTTTGTAACTGCATACACATAATTTAAGTGTTGCTAAAATTAATTAATTAATTTATTTATTTACTATCATATCTCTCCAGCGATCCTATGATTAGCAGGAGCTCTGGAATGTAGCATTAGTCAAAAATGTTACAAAACAAACACATACCTACACAAAATATTTGTAAATATTTCTTATGACTCTCTTTTGGAGTCTCAAAACTTTGATAGTTTGAGAAGAAGGTGCCCACTGAATAATACAGTTTGACATAACAGTACGAAAATATTAAAAATAAATTTAAGTGAGGATGTCTTTAGAAGATTTGATAAATTATGTAAAGCGTAACACGCTGCACTTAGTTTTGGGACTATGTTATCAGTGTAAGTTTTCCCATAAAAATGACTGGCAATATATAAGCCTAAAATTTTGTAGGATAGCTTTCTTTCAAATCATTGTTTCTATATTTTATTAAAAAGTTAAAAGTTCTGTTGGTTGTTTTTACTATTCTTTTTATTCTTTAAACAAGTCTGCATAACTAATCGTCCGTATAACCGACATTTGGATAATATACTATATACTATATTCTAAAACCTTGTACCCTATCACAAGTCAAGCCTCCCTTCTCCCTGCTCCTGAGACCACGATATCCCGTCAATGTGCATAATTTCTTGATCTGTGGTGCAGAACATAAATATAGTGTTATAATTGGCTTATTTTCTGCATCAATTGTGGTACTGCTTTTGACATGGTTCGTTATTGTTTGAGTATAGTGTTTTGTTTGTCCCTTTTTCAATTACTTTATTTAACATGTACTGGTATACAATCTAATTTGCCTTGTTGTGTCTCTCCACGAGACCACCCTTGGCTCATGTCCACTATCAACTGTGTTTTACCAACCTGCGTCTCCTTACATTACCACAACACCAATACCACTACAACATTTAGTAAATAGATTAATTGAGTAAATACGCATACATAACAAACATGTACAGGTGAACAAAAACTGATCTAGCTCACAAGACCTGCAAGAGGCTGTAGTTACGAAAAAAAGCCAAAATGGTGCAAACAAGATCACTTGACACGAAATAAAAAATAAAAAGCCTGTGAGTCGACAGAGGGATGCTGTGAACATGGAGGGTTACACAAGGACAAAGTTCATGTTAATAACGTTAAACGATTATGGCACACAAAAGGTATCAGAACAAAAGTAGATCACCCTCCGTGACCGTGACGCGATACACATGCAACACATACCGCCAGCTGGATCCGACCAACTGGGCCACACTTTTACTGGAACAATCCAGTTAAAACAAACACTGAAAATAATCCCACATAATGCACTGGCCTACTACATCCGTTAACACGTGTTAATTCCTATTTAACACATAGTACAATAGGCAGTCTGTTAAAATGCATGGTGCCTTATGTGCTGATTCTATCATTTGACTCTAGGGTTTAAACTACATATGATTAAAAATACACATTTTCTGCCATAATGACTGAGTTCTCTTTTCGTGAGAAAGAGACATTACACTGACTTGTGTATTCCGTTAGTGAATGGATCACAGGAACTGTTAATGCATGAACGTTTTTGTCAAGCATGCATGAATATAGGGCACGGGAATACTAGCACTAGATATATGATTACTGTGATATGAGTCTCCACAAGTTGAATCAATGACACAATATCAAAATACACCAATCTCTCAAATTCATTTTACTGTAAATAGTGAGAGAACTGTGATAGAGAGATCCTCTGACTATAACAACAAACATCAAAATACAAGAATGGTGTCTGGTTGGTGAATACTGTGTCACCCGTATAAGGATGTAGTAGACCTTGCCCCCCCCCCCCCAACTGAAAAAATGCTATGATAATGGTATGAAAACAATTTTGTGTTCTGTTTGTAATTGTTTAACTGTTCATACTGATAGAATAATGTTCACATATGGTTGCCCATACTGTTAGATATGAGTTTGTGTCTGTCTGAATAGTATCCATAATGATTTCAGACTGTTCTCAAACTGTAAGTTCTGTTCCATACTTTTCAAACTTTCAGAATATACTGTTCAGTCA
Source organism: Dryococelus australis (assembly GCA_029891345.1). Taxonomy (NCBI): domain Eukaryota; kingdom Metazoa; phylum Arthropoda; class Insecta; order Phasmatodea; family Phasmatidae; genus Dryococelus; species Dryococelus australis. The sequence goes on along the minus strand of CM056999.1, from coordinate 92,252,018 downwards.
TTATCAACTTCACAAAACAAACATTTATTTAAAAGAATGTAACAACATACTGACCATAGTGTTCGTATACTGTGCTGAAAGTATTATTACGCAATAAAATTGCTTGCTTTCCTGGACAATTCTACAAACATACTGTCACATAATACTTTTATACTGTGTAGCAATTTAATTATTGGGTATGAAGAGCACAAGTACAGCTGATGCTCATGGGGATGGTGTACTTTATTAAAGTATTTAGTAATTAAAAAACAGGTTTGGTGTGTAAGGAAGATTACTTTTAGTGTGCTTGTATCTAACATGATGCAGGTCCTAATGATGATGAGTTTTGGTTGTCTTCAAACTACAACAGTGTTGACTAGCAGAACCTTCCAAATTCTTAGCCTATTTAACTTTGAAAATTTATAACTTATAAGATCTCCTCTTTTGTATGTTGTGGATCATGATTTGGATAAAATACAATTTTATGCTTCAGCAGTATGGGACCCGTATGTGGAGGGGGAGGTGCGAGAACTAGAGAAGGGCAGCAATATGGGTGAAGGGTAGGTGGAGAAGGCAGGGGCGGGATGATGAGGGAGAAGGGAACAATACGCCATCAGTGATGATGAAAGAAATGGGGTGGAGCTCATTGAGGAACAGGAGGAAAGTTGAACAGCTAGTCAGGATGTACAGGGTGGTGAATGAAGAGGGAGGATGGGGAGGGCTACACTGCAAGTTAAGTAAGGGGGTGTTTAGAGGAAGCGGAAACAACAGTGAGAAGCTTCAGAGGGTGTGGAGGAGAACAGAGCGAGGTAGGCAATCCATGCTTGTGAGGGAGTGGAATGTGTTGAGGGAGGAATTGGAATCTGTGAGAGGGGTTGGTAAGTTCAGGAAGGGAGTATAAAAGGAGTTGGTTTGGTGAAGGAGAGGTGAGAGAGCTCGCCACCGGCCGGTAGCCTAATTGCGAGTGTATGTATGTATGTATGTGTGTAACCATTCTCCATACCCATCGTAGGACTACAACTGGTCATGAACTCTCTAAAATCTTGAACTTAAGTGATGATCCAAATTTTACATTCACTTTTATAATACACTTCTTTAAATGTGTTTTATTTGTGGATAATTGCGTTGTTAGCAAATCCTACTAGCGATTTCTAGGCATTAATGGAAAATAACATGCAAATTATGCATCAGATAAGAAACCTTTTGGTGCAATGTTTCCACAGTATTTGTTGGATTTTTTTTTTATTATGAAGACTAAAGAAAATATTTTGGGGAAAATCCACATTTCAAGTTTTAACAGTTAGATTTAAGGTTGCAATATTTTACCATGGCATTTTGGGCTCTGTGAATGGTTGATGAGAGGTCCCAGCCTCCTGATGCCAGTGTCACGTGACTGCGATGTGTGGAGCACAAAGCATGCTCTCACTAACGCTGATGTACAGCCACTACATAATTGGTAACTTCTTTCCTGATTTGGATTCAGTAATAGTATAACATAGAGCTTTTAAATGTAGAAATATTTCATTGTATTATAATTTTGTCCATGTTTACATAATCAAAACTATTTACACTGTGAAACAAACATTTGCCTGGCCAATCACGACATGTGAAAGTTGCATTTTGTCTTATATGCAGGTATGTTATACATCTCAGCATATCGACTACGATGCACAAAGCCACTCCATTTCATAGACGCAATGATTAACGTAACACATTTCACAGTATATTTATTACTGCCGTGGAAAAACAGATTTATCACAACACCGTAACTTGCCTAGGTAGGTTTAAAAAAACACAACGTCTACAAACGTAATGTATTAATTTGAAGTATTTTTTCGGAGTAAGAATAATTTACGTTTCGTTTGACAAAAAGCAACATGCCATGTCATGGCTCGCCATGTCTGCCAACTTCGCTAGGTAACTGCCCTGCCATCATATCTACATATATTAAAATACGTATTCAAACATTAAAATCTCTTTTCAGTTGTAAATTACAAATTCAAAACTCATTATTTTGCTGGTATTTTGCTGTAATAAGTATGAAATATGCTACAATTGAAAACATGTACAACTCTAGCGCGTACTAGCGAAGTGAAACTTTCCGAGTGTGGAAGAGACAAAGACAGAGAGAGAGAGAGAGAGCGACAAAGCTAGCTCTGCAGACAGTTGCTTCAAAGTTGCTCTCGCTCGATAAAACAACACCGTACCATTACGGCCTACTCACTATATTTTCCGCTGTTATTTTAAACTAAAAAAATGAGATATGTTGCCATCGGGCCTACCTAAATATTTCAATATTTCAATAGGCACCGTTTAATTTACAAATAGTATACTAAAAAATTAGGTTAAAATAATATTTTAACTGTGAACTGTTTCTTACTGGCCGTTGCCAACACGTCGCTGCTCTCGCTGTTGTTAATTCATATTTAAAAAGAAATAAATATTTCAAGTTATACAGTCCTCTAAAGTTAATCACAGTGATATATATTTGTGGAATACAGGTTATTGAAAAAACAGGTTGACATGTTTTGCCTAGAGTGTTTTTTTCAAAGGTTTATTTTCATAAGTCGCTTCCAATTGGGAATGGACTATAGCAGGACGTCGACTGCCAAGTGAGGACATGCAGGAGAACCATTCACATTAACAATCAATGTATTTGACTTGCGTAACAATCAACTTGCATCCTATGGTGCATAGTATTTCCTTGAAGATGTGTGCAAGTAGGTCACCATACATCACAAACAACATGAGTTAACATGGGGTCAAATCTGTACCGTTTATACAACCAGCCATGTAAATAAAAAACTCTTTTTGTGCAACGGCTGTTCTCGATAAAGTGAACACTTTTGAAATAAATCTCAGAAAGAAGTCATTGCCCCTGCCTGCATATATTATAACATACACACTGAGTGACATGCCCCCAGTATCGATAGCAACGATAGATGGAAAGAAGTTCCATATCTTCACGTCAAATAAAAAAAGGTTATGGTAACTATTTGTGATAACCTAAATTATTTATTTCGCTTTCTGTTTTTTTAATGAATCGAAGTGTAAAAACGAGCAGATTGTTAAATATTTACTTTTCTAACAATTTCACAGTTTCACTTGACCGACGCATAAATAAAGTAATGAGGCACGTGGCAATGTTAATTTTACATAACGTGGAAGATTATGTAACGTGCACACAGGTAGATCTTGAGCATGGCTCTCAAAAGTGCTAATTTTATCGTGAAGAACCTATAGTTATCTTACTATCAAAATGTAGACCAGTATAACTGTCAAAAACTAAAAACACTTTTGTGGTATGTAACATGTTAAAAACCAAAATCGTTCTTTACATTCTTTCTTTTTCCACAAAAAAGTAGTCACTATGGCACTTTGTAGTATGTTTTTTCTTACCTCTTTCGGATTGTCGTATTAAAAGAAAAAAACATTAATTCAATAAAATGTGCAATTGTTTTCAAATTTTTTTGCTGTGTTTCAAATTGCAGTAGCCTACGTGTTGCTGTTAAATTTTCTTGTTAAATGCATAATACTTTTTACTGCTATATCATATCATTTGCATTTTAAAAGATAACTTCAATTTACCAGTTATGTAAATGTCATGTCACAGAAATTTTACTTAAGATCATTTTTATTTTGGCGTATTTCTGCAGTACGTAAGTTGGAACATTTGTTCCCCTATATATATATATATATATATATATATATATATATATATAGTGTGTGTGTGTGTATGTGTCTGTGTTTACTATGTCCAGTGTATAGACTTTGGATACTGTAATTCTACTTGTCCAATACCTTTGTACAGCTATGTATTGAAAAAGATCTTATGGACGCAGTAAAACAAAACAAAAAAACAAAACACACATACACTGTCACTTACCCTTGATCCCTTCAGCATCCACAGTTCTGCGCATTCCCTTGATCCATTTTTGAGGAAATGGAAATAATTTCAAATAACCATCTTTATTTCGAGATTTTTAAGTTCCAATGCATAAGCGATTGAAGAATCAATGAACTCAACACATTTTCTTGTACGAACAAGTGTTCAGCAAACGACAGGAATAAGCTGCATAATAGTTATTAAAAATTAAACTTACAGCATAGGGCATGTGTAGAGGACATCGCTCTTGCCCCTAGTCGAATGGTATATTCAAGGTGCATTCATTCCCTTACCACAAATTCAGGCGGTGACAATTCAACGTCACAGTTGTGATGTAATTTTCTCAGGGAGACACAGCAAGGCAAAGGCCCTTGGCTCGCAAATTAGAACACACATTAAGTTAGTTTAAACAAACATGTTACTTTGAGAAAGAACACTGAAATACGGTCAAAATTTCTTTAACAGTACTAATGCTTTTTTGTGACCTACGGCTTTGTAGGTATGAGAATGTGAAGAGAGAATATATTTACTTCAGTTTAAACATACTTTTTACAAGGCGGACTGTTTAGCGTGGATGGCAATAAATTATAGTTTTGGCTTTTTTTTTGTAAGTATTCCATTATATTTTTTAAAGTTTTACTTTATAATTTCCCAGATATTTGCAACTATCATCACAGTGTATAATTTTTTGCCACAGATTAAGCTTAGTTCAAAAATGAAATGTTGGGGCATGACTGAGCAATTTCTGTACTTCTCAAATATGTAATTTTCAAATTTTTATCTAATTTTAATTACACTAATAATTACGTAACAAATTTTGACTCGATTCCAAGTACATTCTTTGGACACACATCAAATATTAACTATAGTTGCTATGAAAACTTGTCATGTGGAAAGTAAGACACTAATTGGTTAAAAGGTAGCTCTTATTTTCGTTAAATCGGAATATTACAACACAACTCCTTGCATTATGGACATTTATTCTTGTTTCAATGTCACATAAAGGAACACATTACAGTTTTAAAAATAAAAAAACACGAAATCCCACTAATTACAACACGTTTGGCACTTTCTAGCCTATGCATGTATTTATTAGGAATAAACACGATTGTTTACGTTAAATCGGGATACTATAAAACAAAAGTCATCGCATTACACAAATTTAATCTCCTTTTATTGTCACGCAACCATTATTACAATTTAATACATACAAAACGCGTAATTCCATTAATTACAACACGTTTGGCACTTGCTAGCCTATGCATGTTTACATTCCGAATAACCACGATTATTTAGGTTAAATCGGAACATTATAACACAAAAACCACTGCATTACACAAATTTAATCTTCTTTTAACTGCCACGCAAAAATGATTACAATATAAAAAATGTACAACGCGAAATTTCGTTAAATTTAACACGTATGACACTTGCTATGCATTTATTCTTATGGGAGAAACTGGATTGTTTTGGGTCACGCTGCTACTATTACTATTTCGACTCGAGCTTCACTAAGCGGACGCAAAACGACGGCAAGTGTCCAGACCTGTCTTTATGACTATGGTTCATACAGTGGGGAGACAAAATGAATAACTTGCAGAATAAAAGTACATGAAATAAAGCGAATTATTTCATCTGGAAATTCGGTAATATTTGTACATTGCCGGAAATTTCAAATTCTGTTTAATAGAAGTATCAAAGTACTCGCATATAGTGATAAACGTATCAATAATTTGTAAATTTAACTATACAAATTAATTTAACACTTTAATTTCCAAAATAAAATTTAACTGATGTATGCATATATGTTATTTTTATGTGTGCGCATTAAACCCATAAAAATATTTATATGAAGTGTTTGAAAGCAAGCTGCTATAGAAATTAATTATTATTTTTTAGGTGTTCCGAGGAAACTGGAAGGTGGTTACATGGATTTTGAAGACGCCATTACTAAGACAGGTAAGTTTTAATATATATATATAAATAAATATATATATAAATAAATATATATATATAAATATAAATATATATATATATATATATTATATATATATATATATATATATATATATATATATATATATATATATATATATATATATATCAGCGAGTCTCAGCATTGTTGTAAGCGTAGAAATCTCTGTTTTCTTTTATAGATTTTACTACTCCATATATTTTATATTTTAGTTAAATACAAAAGTGGGTTAATGGAATTGGTATTTTGAATGATGCTAATGAAAGGTGTAAGAATTATGAAATAAATATTCAGTCAAGATTTTTAGAAAGAATAATATTATCCTATAATATATAAATTGAAGAAATAAAGAAATGCCCTTGCAGATGTTACACATAAAAGTAAACATTTGATTACACGTTTAATGCTAGTAGGCCCACACATTTTAAAAATCATCTGAAAGTAGTTTTGTTGTGAAAATCCCATGCTTCTGATTAAAGTAGAGGGAATCTTTAAATTAAAGTAAAAGGCTTGTTAAATATGTCAGGAAATTAATAAATAAAATATCAAAGTATTATCTCGACGTATGCATTTCAGAAATAAAATCCAGGACTAATGTAATTGGAAAATATCGTCTTAAATGTATTAAAATGGATTTTCTTGCAGTTCTGGTATTCAAAATATATCGGCGTGCAATATTTTCTAAATATCAGTGTAAATCTCCTTAGTTAATTATTTGAAAGCTAACAATATTATTATTATAGAATCTAGAATGTGTTTACAAAGCTATTACGGATTCACCTAAGGTTAAAACTGTAAAAGTAAAATTTGTTGAGTAACGAGAAAGGTGGAAAAACTATTATTAGGCTCTTTTGTCTGCTTGAGTCCCAGAACTTGATTAATTAGAAACCAAGCTCATGGAAACTGCCTACGATTTTTCTGGAGTACCTGGTTAAAGCAACCTCTACCACTTGCTGTGGGCCTTGATATTAATTTTCTTAAGCTTATTATTGCATGTGGGGTGTGGTCCCCTCTCTGATGTGAATGTAAATTAAAAATAAGGATTAACTCTAAAGCAAAGCTAATTTTTTTTTTGTTTTTTAATTTTTTAATTTGATTTTTTTCGTTCATTTTATTTTATTTGGTTTTTATTGTTTTTTGGTAGGTGTTACCCCTGTCCTAATCTACTTTTGTGTTATTTTGCGTCCGGCTGCAATTTGTTATAATAAATAGATAAATAAATACAAGATAGAAATAATATATACAGTATAATTACAATACTGAAAAAACCATAGTGATGTATAAAATAATTGCTTGGGGTGGTTAAGATTGGTGTGGTGTGAAATATTGTTTTTTGTGCGCCTAATGTCTGGCTGGATTTTGTGTTGGTAACCTGGTTCCCTGGTTGGGTCAAGGGCTCTCCCCAATTTTCAGGGTTCCTGGCAGGCCCATCCAGCTATCGTAACGCTCGTGGGTGTAACTCACCACCAGCACTGGCCCTACCAGGCAAACCCCTAATTGGGTTCCTTCCTCCGGCCTGCCCCTGTGTGTGTTTGTTGTGCCCTTGGTGTGTTGTTGGCAGAGCTAACACCTAAACTTCGGAACACTGACCCTTTCCTTCTACCAGAAGTGGAGGCTAGGCCTTCGGATGAACCTGTGTTCCTCGGCCCGAGGCTGGTTCGTGTATCTAGGTGAACGGGGCAGTACTGCAGTTAGCAACTAAACAAGCTCTAGCAGTGCCCCGCCCTGTGTAGCATGCTGCCAGTGTGGCTGCCTCTGGCCCTGTTGCTGTTGTGGAGTTCTCTTGGATACCAGGGATCCCTCTTCTCTCGGTTCTTCTCCTGCCGCATCTGATTGCTCTCGCTGGCTGGCTGCTGGCTGTCCTGCTTCTCAGCTGCCCTCTTACTGCTGGTGGAGACAGCCTGGTTGATCTGTACGGCCTGTCTCTCGCTGTGGTGCATCGCTTTCGGCACCTCGCTGCTCCCTTGCGAGGCTGGCACTGGTTGCAGCTTCTGTGTCGTCGTCATGCCACTAGTCTTCTGTTTCTTGTGTCGTTGCATCTCTGGCGGGTATGCCTGGGTTTCTGTTGTCTTCTTTTCTTGGCTTCTCCAGAATGCGAGAATGCACTGGATAGTATCACTGTCCTGATACATGTATTCTTCGTCAACGAGCATGCGAATGAACATAACTATGTCCACCTCCTGCCCTCTCATGTTTGCCAGGGAACTAGCGATTTACACTTCCTCACTGTTAAATACCTTAGTTGTGAGTACTTTGAAGTGCGTTTTCTTGTTGGTGGTGATGCATTACATTTTCAGAAGGCCTGCCTTTGGAAGAAGTGGAGCCAGTGATTTTTGATGGGGTTTCTGAATTTCTGTATATCTTCGATATGTATAACGCTGGCCATAGTGAATTTTGTCGAGTAAAGTACTGAGGTGTAGCTGGAGTCACTCGGCATGTGTGGTTCTAAATCCTCGCTGTATTCTCCGTTGTCGCTGCAGTGCTGCTGGGGAGTCTTAGGCTTGGGCTGGATCACAGGCGACTCTGATGCTGCCATGCATGCTGCTACTGCTGCCTAGTCGCTGGAGCTCTTGCTCGTTTGCTGTCCACTCATGGAGTCCCCACTATTATTAGGATGTTCGAATGAAATCCCTAAAAAGTATAACCAAACAAGCAGAAATGTGACTTCGAAATCAGGTTACAAAAATTTGCTCTAAAATCTTAATTATCAAATTAACCATATATTGTATTACGAAAACAAATCAAACTCAATAAAATAATGCAAAACTGTTTACATGAAATCAATCAAAAAGTTTAGATTAATATTAATTTTTTACGATAACATAAGAATGGAAACGAAAGGGAAAATAATATCAATGTCAGTTTCAAGATTATAAATTATTTTCTAATTGAAATTAACTAAAACCAAAACCAAAGTTTTTAGTTCGAATTATCTGATAATATTTAGGAAATAGTAGAACAATATAGGAAATCCTGAAAGAAATTATTCAGATTCATGATTTAATGGTACTATAATGTACAAAAGGAATTAATAAATTATTTCAGTGAAGGTGCTAAAATATATTGGTATATAAGCTGAAATGAAGTATAAGTTTACCATTAACATTGGGAGAATTAGCTTGACAGTTTAGCGCGCCTTAACAAAATATTTAGTCACAACATTGTCCTTTCTTGTTTCCCATATACTGTAGGTATCGAAAAACGTGAACTTCAAACAGATGTGGTGTGTGGGAAAAGTCGGTCAAGTATTCATGCTTTCTCATTCCAGTTGTATGATATCCAAGTTGAGAATGTGACCTTGACTTCTAATGACCCTGACAAACAATAGCCCAAAGCGACCTTGAAGAAAACATTTTAATTAAATAATAACATTTTGTAAAAGTAGAAAAATCAATATCTTCTCTTACGCCTACATTCTAGTACGACCGATTGGGTCGCCTTTGTAATACACAAAATTTTGAAATGTTTACATTTCTAGCATTTTGAATTAAAAATCAATAAAAATCCTTAAACCAATGTTTATGAAAAATGCAACACCAAGAAGGATACATGTCTTTGAAACGAACTTTATACCACAGATTAGGTACATGAAAATACACAATTGATTATGATTATAGAACTGTAAATGATCTCTGTCTTTGAGAATTCAATATGGCGTGAAGCCCCTACGTGCTGCAGTCAGAGTCCCTAAACGGTGTAGCATAGAATAAAATAGGACCTGGATATGTTCCTGGGGAATCTCCCACCACACAGTTTGTATGCGTGTCTACAAAGCATCAACAGTGATTGCTGGAGGATCATGGCGAACAAATCGCCGACCAACTATATCCCAGACATCTTCGATCGGTGACATTTCAGGCGAACATGCAAGCCAGGGAAGCATCGTCGTTCAATGAAGAAGGCTTGCACATTCCTCGCCACATGTGGCCGGGCATTGTCCTGTTGAAATATGTAATGTGGAGTTGCCTGAATGAGTGGAAGTACGCCGGGCTCTAAAACCTCCCTGACGTATCGATTGCTGTTCATATGGCCCTCAATACGTAGGAGGCGATAACACATGTTGTATCGAATAACGCCACACACCATCACACTTGGCGTTTGTCCACTATACCTCTGCACAATGCAGGCTGTCAGATTGTGCTCACTACAGTATAGTGTCTAAGACATACGTGGCCATCACTGTAGGACAAGTTGAAGTGGGACTCGTCCAAAAACACTGCATTTTGCCACTCAGTATGCCAGTATTGGCATTCACATGCCCATTGCAGTCTGAGGTGTTTGTGGTTTCTGGACAACGGAAGTCGATGCAATGGCATGCGTGCCACAAATCCAGTCTGCTGCAGATGGCGTCGAACCATCGATGCAGACCGGTCCACACCTATTTCAGAGCTCCAGTATCGAGCCAACACTGTGGACGAGGCTTTACAGTCCGTTACAGCCATGCGGACAAGAAGGTGGTCATCCCGTGCTGTAGTCATATTGCATGGTCCAGTACCTGCTTGTCGCTGCATGCAACCCTCTTCTATCCACTATTGAGTGAGTGAAGAGATTTGGGGGCTCTTTACAGCGAAGTCTTGAGAGCCGATGAGGGTGATTGCGGTGAGTATGGAGCAGCACCGAATTAAAGGGCGGGGGAAATGGGAGATACACAAGAAAACCCACCGACAATGCCATCAACTGGCACGATTCCCACATGTGAAAATCCGGTGACCCGGCTGGGGATTGAACCCGGTTCGCCTTGGTGGGAGGCGAGCTGGCTAACCGCTCTGCCTCTGGCTAACACGCATCACTGTTGTAGAAGCATGACCCGTACGAGCCGAACTGTCACAGTATGACACCCATTTCCCAGAGGCCGATCAGTCTGCCCTTTTCGAACTCACTCACATACTGATGTGGCATCCTTTGATGTCGACAAAGCATACTGGCACTTACTTTCAGTTCGTTTGATGGCCCTTCACTGACTGAGCTTGGCATTACACTGACTTTTTCAGTCCACACAAGAGTTTTGCATACGTGTATGCCATATCTCTGCAATCGTAATCACCCCAACGACCATTTTTCCTCGAAATTTCACCTTTTCCCTAAAGAATTTCCCTTAAAAATTTATAAACAATTTAATTAAAAAACTTACATTTCCTGAGGTCTCCCCACACCACCGATTACTCACCTCTGTTCGAATCCCGCAGACGACTGACTCCCTCGCACCCACTCCCCTCACCAATATTCATTCCACAATCTTGATTTTTTGTTCGCCATTTGTTCACATGCTACTGGAGGCTGCCATGTTTTTCGTTTGTCATTTGTTTATACATTATTGGATGCCGCCATCTTGGCAGGCGACCACCATCTTGGTAGGCATCTCCCATCCGCCATATTGAAAGCCAATGCCCATTGGTAATTGAACTTACGTGTGACCCATTACCCCTGACCCCTGATCATGACCATGACCCCATGACCTTGATAACAAAAACTGAAGTAAAATACATAAAAGGCAACAAGCATAATACATAACAGACTAGTACCACCATGTTAGATGCATACTACCCTGACCATGATACCATGACCTTGAAAACAAAAACTAGAGACAAATGCATACAATTCAGCAACCATAATACATTAGTGACTACCGCCATCATATTGGATGAAGAATACCTTTACCTTGGCCACATGACCCTGAATGACTTAGAAAACTAAAGCTCGAGAATAAATTCGTAAAAGTAAGCATGCTGGAGGCCGAGCGAGCTGTCGCCCCTTATATTTATAGGCATAAAAACTTGAAAATTTCCACCCTATTTAAAACAGATTATTCCAATCAGCATTATACCTACATGCATAATGCAAGCCTTTGATAGCATACAAAATTTCTTAAATATATATGCAGTATTTAAAATTTAAATTTATTTAATTTTAAGAACTTTTTATTTAATTATATAATTGTAAGTATTGTACAATAAAATTAATAACATTTGTCTTATTTCTCTACCTTCTTTAAATTTGGGTTATATTCCGACAAGTAGGAAAACATTAAATAAAACACAATTTTATATTAATTTCTATATTCAATTCAATTATTACAGTCGCTAACATTCTCAAAAAATTACAATAATATTTAATATGTTTAAGTAAACTGGCGGGTGAGGCTGATCTGCTTACCGCACCTGTCACACAAATATGACATGCAACAGAGATTTTTAGTACAATTAAAGCACTCATGTCGCCGCACTTTGCTGCTGCGAGTGAAGGTCTTTTCACAGAAGCGACACTTATAATGTCGGAATGGTTTAATAGATGTGGTTGACCATACAGATGCTGCTGGAACAGAGGCCGTTGGCCCAGTTGGCGATTCCAATGGAGCTGCTGTAGGTAACCAGCTCATAGAAGTCGATGGCACTGTCAATGTCATGTCTTAAGACGTCGATGACTGAACTGCTGTAGGTGACCCACCAGAAGAAGTCGACGGTGCTGTGAGCATCATGCCTGAAGAAGTCGATGGTACTGCACTGGTGGAAGTAGATGCTGCTAGTGACATAGCCATCGCAGCTTAAGAAGTCGGTGGTGAGAAACCATTGGTAGGCAATATCACTCAACTTTAACATAACTAGCCATGGATAACCCGGCGTATAAGCTAGCCGAGATGATCCAACTTTCACGACGGCCGCTGTCAAACTGTACCTCTCAGCTGACCTCCCTACTTCTTATATTCGAGTATGCAAACCCTATGAAGTCATATCGCCTTTGAACCAATCATATTACACTATTTAATATATTGTGCAGACACCGACCAGCCAATCACCGAGTTACCACATGATTGCAGCTGACTAATAACGTGCAGGCGTTGAGACATCACACACACACATACATACACACAGACAGGTAGGCAGGCTTTAGATGCTAGTTCCTTAATCACATTAACATTCAGTTATATCTTCGACAGTTTCTTCCAGGCAAGTTATTCGCTCACAAATAAATCATGGTCACACAGACAACTGACTTATGTTATCGGACCTAACCCTCACAAGACTGACCCATGACCTATGACCCATGACCCATTGACTCATGACCGATTGACCAATTATGACCCATTGTGACCCCTTATTGTAGTGCTGACCCCCTAGTGACCACAAGACGACTCCTAAATGACCCCTAATGACTCCTGATTGCAGCAGCAGTGGTAGTGGTGGCAATGGCGGCAGCGATAATGGCGGCGACAGTGGCGGTGGTGGTGATGATTGATCGAAGAATTGGGATTTGGATTAAGATTGGAATTGGTGTGCGTTTGTGCAACTGGCGAACCGGGTTCAATTCCCGGCCGATTCACCTCCGGATGTTCGTATGTGAGCATCGTGCCGGACAATGCCGCTGGTCGGCGGGTATTCTCAGTGTTCTCCCGTTTGGCCTATCCTTTCATTTCGGCGCAGCTCCATGCTCACCTCAATCACCTTCATCGGCTCTCAATATATAGCTGTTACGTGCCGCCACACTCTGTTCACGCATTCGGTGGGGACTCCCCGGAATTCCTCCGGGTGCAGAAAGGGCTGCCTACTCACAAGGCCATGCTATTGCTACCACTGTATCCTTCGTTTGCGATTCAACCGGAAATGTTAGGTCCTAGAAAGTTGCAACAAGGGGGGCTTATTTGCTATATACATCGTCCTGCTTTATCTCACTGCTTCCAAAATCAATTTAACCTCACGATGTACATGTTACATGCAATCAAAGTGTGCCAAACCCTATTATTTACATGATGGGGGTGTGTACGACGGACCATACCTACTGTGTATCCAAGATATTGGTTTACTTGCTCTGTATTCAAAATTTGTGTTATTCTAACACAAGTACTTTGCCTAGTATCCCACGAAATTTCCTTGCCGCCCACCTTCTTTAGGTGCTGCTACAGCTCTTATTATTTGAGATGGACTGTGGGTGTCCTATATCAATCTTCCTCTTTTTTGGTCACGAATCACATTCCCGAGTTTGTATACATGCTTCCTATACACGCTGTAGATGCAGCTTCTACTTTCATGTGATGCAGTTGGCTTTCTGTCAATAGCCACCGTGTTTCTTCATCACCCTCACAAATCCATATCTTAATATAATATAACGTATCACATTTTACACATGTGTCGGAACTAGGAGACCCAAATCGTAGCTTGAAATCCCACTTAAATACATCAGAGAATATTCATAGCGAAATACTAAGGTCAGAATACTGTCCTGTAAATAATCCGTGCACTAAAGCCAGATTTAACACTGCAGGAAAGGAAGACAGTCTTCAGAGCTTCTTCGCATACTATAATGGCTTCTGGTATGGAAAAACGATTTAATGTGTTCGTGTGGTATAGTCTATTCGCGGTTTCTTTGCATTTTTTGAATCAAACCTTCGACAAATCACCCCATGTATAACGTGTTTGATTGTTTTCTAAATATATCATGTATAAGTGTTTTATACTTCTGGTATCATAAAATTGCCTTATTTTGTGTTACATAGAATTTTTATATATATTTTATTTATTAATAATATATTTTATTTATAATCAGTAGGGGACCTCAGGAAAATGTGAGCAGTCGGGTAATATGAGCAACTATAACTTCTTTGACAATGACGTTGCTAGAGAATTTTTGTAACAGCCGACAACTTGTGTCAACACAACTCCATTACATGCCTTTCTTTTGCGAATGAGTTGTAGGACCTCAGCTCGTCTTGAAATCAGTTTTGTTGGCAGTGAAAGGTAAGTCTGTTTTATTTTATTGTTTATTTTAGGGCTGTTAGTTAAATTCAGTGCAAATAAAAAGGGACAAAAATATTTCACGCACCAGTTAAATGATAATGTAGATTACGTGCATGAAACCATGGTCTTCGCTCTTCCTTTCCATGTTATGTAAGGCGAGGTTTTGGTTATTCTGCAGTGTGCTGCACCCTATAAAATAAACTTCTTTCGAAAATGTAATATGAGCAGGCACGATCAGTATAATATGGCCAACTGTTCTTCACTGCGGGTAATATGAGCAAGTAATAAATTGCTACCATATCATCTTAGCCTAAATCACATGTGTAGGTCAATATTTTCAAATATTCCAGACACGACACTGTTAAAAGTGTACCGTAAATTAACGTAGTCTGTGAAACATCATACTGAATGGATAGGCCTAATTGTATTTTGTAAATACAGGACCATTGTTGGTTGGGCACAAACGTCACTAGAAGAACAAAAAGGAAATAAAAATCTACGTGCGTTGTAAACTACCTGTGTTTCATGGTTACAACAGAGTAAGCATAGCAGGGTGGTCTGCGTACCTGTCTTACACGGTCAAGACCTATATTCGAATCCATGTGTTGGCAACAAAAATTTTGTAGTTTTTTTTACTATTTTGTTTATGCTCAATTTTATAATCTTATTACGTTAATATAAAAAATTTCGTACTATAACAAATGGTTTGGCAAGAAAAGAGAAGATTATGTAACATATGGGATTCGTTAAATTGTTCGTAATCTACAGAAGTTGTATTACATCGTGTAAAATTACACAATTAATACTAGAAGAGTAGGTTATGGAATTCATGCTGCTCAGTGCTACCGAGCAAGGTAGTGCGGTGGTAAAAAACTAGTCGCGCATTCAGGAGGACATGGGTTCGATCCTCGGTTCGGCCAACCTGCTTTCGAATTACCAGTGTTTCTTGAAATCAGTCCAGGCGAATTGGGGGGAGGGGGGGTTCATAAATAAAGGAACTGGTTGATTCATTCCCATTTCTGTAGTGTTCCCCTACTAAGAATAGTTGGTGTTCGAGGGGCACTCAAAACAACCAGTAGGCCCTAAATTAAAAATTAGCCTAAGTGTCCTTTGCCTGAACTTTCCTTTAGTTTCATAAAAAACTTTTTAACATTGTACATAACTGCTTGAAAAGGGTTTTAATCAAAACAAAAGGAAAAATTACACTGTAATTGGAAAAGGATTGTGTCCGTGGATTAGCATGTAAAGTAACACACACAAATCATTGATTCAATAGGCCTATATTCATATCCTAAGCCTCTTTCTTTTCTGCTTTCAGATGGATCTCGGCCCCAAAGCAAATAATGCTAATCGCCAGAAGTGGCCAATAGAATCAACGCAAAGAGCTGTTGATGCTGTGAGGACTGGTGGTATCTCTGAGAATCGTGCCGCTGTTGTTTGTGATGTTCCGCGCCAAACATTACGCAAGTGTATTTGAGTTCCGATGCTGATGAAACTTTGGGACTTCAAGCAAGAAAACTGGGTCGTAAGCATGAATTAGGGGAGCGAGCTGAAGAAGTCCTTACTGAGCACATAAAGTAACTGTCGAAACATAGCTTTTATTTTAATAGAGCGCAGTTATGGGCACTAGCATTAAATTTAGCTGAAAAATTGCGAATACAGCATAGGTTTAGTGAGGAAGCAGGTCTGGTAGGTAGGGACTGGCTGTGGAGCTTCCTCAAATGTCATCCTGATCTCTCAATACAATAGGATGAAAGTCTTTCAATTTGTTGTGCCCTGACTATGAACAAATCAGAAGTTGGACTTTCCTTTGACCTCCTTGATGATAAGATGGGTAAGTTGAATCTGACTAATGAAGCTGACAGAATCTTCAACATTGATGAAAGTGGGTTTCAACTCAACACTAGGTCTAATACTGTCGTTGCACCAAAATGACGTAGGGTCGTTCACGTAATTTCTCCGAAAGAGAAGGGAGAAACTATTACTTTGGTAGCTTGCCTCAATGTAGCTGGTAACTACCTTCCTCCCTGCATTATAATGTAAGGCAAACGTACAGTAGTTGGCTTGAAGGAAAAGTTGTCAGCTGGCAGTGATGTCTTTCTCAATGAACAGTTTGCGTGCATTAATGCACAACTCTTCTTTGTTGTCATTAAGAAGTTCATCGATTATTTTCACATCAGCAAGGAATCACGTCATTTTTATTTTGTATGGGCATGATTCGCATTGTTCTAACCCTTATCTTCTAGACTTTTCTGTGGAAAATGGACTTTGTTTGTTGTGTTTACCACACGAAACCACTAATTGGCTTCAGTCTGCAGACAAAGGGTTATTTGCACCCTTGAAACGAGCTTATTACGATACTTGCAGTCGATTCGTGAGGCATCACAGCAGAGCTTTTACCAGGGTGGAATTCGGAGACCTGCTAAATGAAGCTTGGGAGAGAGTTGCAACAGTTGGCCTAACATCAAATTCGTTCCATGCTACAAGTATGTGGCCTGTCAATCGAAATGCCATTCCTGATCGTGCTTTCATTTCAGAAGTGATTCCAGGCACAGCACAAGACTCTAGTACTTGCCAGAATCCACAGTCAAGTACGCCTACTTAAGGCCTTTCTCAATCATCAAAACAATATCCAACAACTACAGCTCCCCAACTTCCCTCTACTACTGCCAGCCAGTCAAGGAAGACTACTTCAGGCCCTCCTCAATCATCAAACCCACATCCAACAACTACAGCTCCCCAACTTCCCTCGACTGCCAACCAGATTACTCCAAAGAAGTACAGCCAGCATGTCGATGAACCTTCAACGCCTAGAAGAGCTGTTAAAGCACGTCCAAGTTCTTCTGGAGGCAGAAGGTGTGGCAAAGCAAGAGAGCTTACATTACCTGACTCGATTTCAAAAGTTAAACTTCAGAAAATGTATTCAGGAAAGTCTAAGACAGCTCTTCCTACTGAAAATAAGAAATTGAGTGATTCTGACTGTATGTGTTGTGTGTGGTGGAAAATTCACAGACGATCACCATGGTGAACAGTGTGTCAGGTGTGAACAATTTAGCGAGTGGTACCATGAATACTGTGTCAGTTATATCGACTCAGAATGTTTCTTTTGTGAAAACTGCAAATAGTAGGAACACTCTTCCGTCTTTGTTTATCCTATTTTAGAGCACCGAAAATGCTTAAGTGATGATTATTTGATGTAGATGACTTTCTGTCGAGTTAAACGTGCCTTCTCATATTTGCTTAACTACCTGCTCATATTACCTCTACTATTGGGTAATATGAGCATGATGTTTTTCAATTTTCGTTGGTACCACATGACGTGATTAAATCAAAAATGCTTTTGGTATAAAAAGTTAACACAATAGGGTATCATTTAGTGCATTTTATACATTTTTTTGTTTAATATTCATGATTTAAATACATTTTCCTTAATATGTTCATATTTGCCCGAGTTCCCCTATGAATTAAAAGTGGTAAAATATGCGTGTTGGTAATGCACAATAAGAAATAGTTCATATGGAAAAAAAATTTAACTCAGTGTGCACGAATTCGGTGTGTTGTCCCTTTGGTGTGATTCCCTAGACTTGGTTAACCTTTGTTTGCACGAGGCGGAAGAATATCCTACAAGTAGAACTATAGCAGGGCTTCAGAAAGTTGGAAGTAACCATAAATAGATTAGAAATCCCTAGCTTCATAACTAACACTACGAATCCGATTACGGTGAGGTCCTCCCTAATCCACTAACTCCCTGTTATTCATGATTTTCTCTTTAGTTCTTCGGTAGCCGCCGTTGGTGATGGTTCAGGGTTTTGGACCTCGGCGTCGGGGTAGCGACGTCGTTTTATATTTGTGCCGTCTTGACTGTTTCGTGAGTTTAATGGACCTCCGATTTTTGGATATTTCATCTTAGAAAGATATTGTCGTCTATCTTGTGTGTTTTGTTTGCAATCGTCGATGTTGGACTTGGGCGCAAACCATAGGCAATTATAATTTAAAAAAAAACCGTTTTTGATTATCTAAACAAGTATCTAAAGACGTCTGGAAGTGAATTGGTAATGTGCCGCAAACAACATTTAACACAAACACGATGTACCATACCATGTTTCAGCTGGTAGACAACGAAATACTAACATCGAGATACTGCTTCAACTACTCTCCGCCTTTTTAGTTCTGCAAATTTGACAACATTATGGCTAAAAATGGCATTTGCTTATTGTAGTCTATGGAACATAATGTCTGGAATAAATCCTTCTATTCCTGGCCACTCAATTCATTTGCAAAATAGCCCTTTTTACAGGCGCAAAAGTTGCCCTGGAACATGCACCAACATAATGTTTCACAAAAAGTGCGCTTTTCAAACGCATTACATATGTGTTATTAAAATACCGGTTAGATCACTGGCCATGTACCATCTAAAACAAACACGACGTGGCCCATAAATATCTACATATTTATTCTTTGCAGATATGAACTGCAGTTTTAAAGAAAGTATCTCGCAATAAATAACACAAGACATAAATTTCGATTGTTACTTTAAAAACACTTTTAAAGTCATTAGTTTTAGTTGAGCTGTAACTTGACTCGCCTCAAACTATATAAATAATATGTAACATTAAAAACGTAGCAGCAGTTTTTAACATTTTACGAATAAATATATCGGTGTTTCGGAAATTAATTACGTGGTGTACAATACTACATATAACCAATTTGGATTTGTAATTTTTAATTTATAGTAACATTATTATTAGTGTGAAGAATTGGGTCACTTATAGGAAAACTTATGTAGGGAAAATAATTTGTAGAACCATGTATGTATCAGTATCACATACTATTATTATCAAATTACCTAGAATTTTCATTAAAATAAAGAAACACTTCATTTAAATATTTGCATTTGATGGAAACAAAATTAGACTGACTCTACATTAAAATAGAAAGAAAACCAATACTGTTAAAATATATGGCCACAAAGTATTGGTTGAGCCTGATTACAAACCATTGGAGGCGATATTTAGCAAACCATTCTATAGGTGTCATTTGAGGATACAATGCATGCGAATCAAGTTGCAGAATTATGATACCACTTTAAGATATGTCCCTGGCAAAGAACTAGTTATACCAGATGCCATGTCTCGAGCGAGTGGTCCTGATACCAAATTCAAGTTACAAGAGCAGGAAATTGCAGCTCAGCAGGCTTCGGTAGTACACCATATACATGCATCCCAGAATACTTTGGCTGAACTCCAATTAGAGACACAGAATGATGAAACATTGGATCATATCAAAACTATCATAATGAATGGTTGGCTTAACTCATATCAACAAGTACCACCATGTGTGAAGCCATATAATTCCTTTAGGGATTAACTAACAGTATATGACGAGTTGGTATACAAAGGCACCCAAATTGTAGTTCCCAATAGCATGAGACGCACTATACTAAGCAAAATTCCGTACAATCACATGGGGATCCAGAAAAGTAAACTGCGGGCTTCGGGAGAGTATTTTATGGCCAGGTATCTCTAAAGAAATCCAGGACATGGTAGACAATTGCATCACATGTAGGGCTGCACAGAATCTAAATTCTAGAGAACCTCAGATCAATAAAGAAATTCCTGACAGACCCTGGAAAATAGTGGCAGCCGATATCTTCCACTTTCAGGGCAAGGATTATCTGTTGATGGTCGATGCGTATTCTAAATACCCTGAATTCAGTCATCTCACTAATCTTTCCTTAACCCAGCTTGTGACACACTGCAAAACAATCATGGTCAGGCATGGCATTCCAGAAACTCTATATAGCGACAATGGGCCTTAGTTTTCTTCTAGGGAGTTGTGGGGCATTAATCATAAAACTTCAAGTCCAGTGTATCCACAGTCAAACGGGTTGGCAGAACATCATGTACAGACTATCAAATGAATGCTCAAAAAATCAGTAGAGGATCGCAAGGACATTATGCTGGTGCTTTTGGAGTACTTAAATACACCAACTGAAATTACATTGAAATCACCAGCACAGCTATTATTTAGTAAATACCTGAGAGTTATGTTACCTTGTACTGCGAGCAGACTAATGCCTCAGGCTCAACCAAGCATAAAACGAGATCTTGAAACTAGACAACAGAAAGAGAAACGTTATTATGATTGCCAGTAAAGAGTTTTGAAGCCCCTACAAGTAGGGAGCCCAGTTCGAGTTAGAAAGGGGGATAGGTGGTAGCGAGGAGAGATCGTTAAAGTTCTTGGGAGAATTATTATGGTTACCAGTCACAACCCTTCGTAATTTCAGGTGATTTAGAGGAACAAGAGGGAAATTCTTAGGAAATAGATAACACAGAACTTATAACAAGTGCAAATGAAAAAGGGCAAACAACATTCAATACAGAGGATAGGTACAGTGATAATGAACAGGAAGAATTTCGAGGGTTTTCAGAGAGCAACAATCCTGGTATAGGCAGTGCAGAAAACAGTAGATTAAGTAATTTTTGTCAATCGGAGACAAGAGATTATGTCTAGGTCAGGCCACATAGTGAGGTCACCTAAGTACTTAAATGATTATATGAGTTGAATGTGTTTGTTGATGGAAATGCTATGGTAGACAGAATATAGTATTTAGTTGTAAATTGATTTCAGAAAGAATAGATAACTAATGTAACATGATTAATAGAGTTGAATATGTTTGGTGATGGAAATGCTATGGTATACAGAATATGGTATTTTGTACATGTTTCATAGTTTCAAATTGATGGCAGAAAGAACAGATACCTAATGTAACATGGTGTGAGTGCCCCGGGCTGTACAGACAGGCCACTTAACTACTTCAATGTTTTTAGGTTAGTGTCCGATGTTCTAATATGTGACAAAAAAGTACCTCACATGTAGAGGCAAAAGACTAGGATGGATGTGAGAGTAATATAGCTACATGTATGATGAGGCCTGGTGTGTGTTGTCCGATCAGTGAATTTTGTATGTAATGGATCATTTTAATAAGAACTCTTGTAACTGTGTATGTAATGGACCAATTTTAAAAAAGAACTGTTGTTACTTTGTATGTAATGGATCATTTAAAAAATAACTATTGTTACTTTATATGTAATGGATCAATTCTAAAAGAACCATCGTTTATGTAGGGTTCTAAGTCTTGTGACTGTCTTGTGTATTACAGCTTATCATTGTTAATTATACTGTGCCACTGTTTCAGCTTAATATTTTGAAAAGGGAGATGTTATATATCTATCTTGGATGATTATATCTATGACCGGAAATAAAGTAGTTCGCAAGATGGCTGACCGACTATATATTTGTTGATTTTTATAATGTATCTTATCCTACACAATCCAATATATAACATTAGCTCTCATAATAATGCTGTACTGTGCTACACGACTTAACGATGTATAGGGGCATAAACTCTTCCCACACTATATATATATATATAAACTCTCTGGAAAATACCTCAGAGGAAACCATAACTTTCAATAATAATAATAATAATACATCGTCATAATATTTCACAGTAAATAGGGAATCTAGACTGCGACCCATTAAACCTTCGTCTTCTGTATTCCGTCGCATACACGCTTGTAAAACATACAGCATATTCTTTCTTCAAAAAACATAAACTTGTATTTCACACATAAAAATCCAAACGGTCCTTCAAATAAAAAGAATAGCTTTTTAGTTACATTTCTCTGTAGCAGAACTTACAACTTGTCGTTTTCAGCACTAAATCACATATGTGAAACTTGTTTACACGAAACAGCTTCTGTTGCCTTCGCCTGGACTCTGCTGAACAATATAATTTCCTCTTAACTAGATCCAAAACAACTTCTTGTGTGACGGGCGTACTGTTCTCTCCAAAAGATGTTTCCGGTTGCAACAGCTTCGGTAACAACGTGCTAGCTACAGTCTCAGACCTCCTGTTTGTCAGTACCTCGTAAGGAGTGAAACCTGTTATGATATGTATCGTGTGATTCATCACAAACTCAGCTAGCGGAATTTTATCATGCAAGGCTTGTTGTGCATGGTGACAATACATATGCAGTACTGTACTTAGTACACTCATTCTGCATTCAACAGGATTAGAATGTGGATTTCTTATGGATGCAGTTGTGGGAACAATACTCAACCTTTTAAGTCCTTTCTGCCAAATGTGACTTGTGAATTGGCTGCCATTGTCAGATAAAATTGCTCGTGACTTTCCAACTTCCTCTAGAAAACTTTAACTTTTCCAAGCAAAATCTGAGCCTTCGCGTTTACCACTGGATACAATTTAGTAAACTTACTGACTAAACCTGACATTACAAATACATATTGAACTCCAGGTTTCGATTAAGGGAGGGAACCAAAAAAATCTACAGACACTAAATCTAAAGGTGCTTTAGGAATAATGGCTTGAAAAATGCCTTGCAAATTCTCCTGCTCATACTTAACTCTTCTGACATAACTCACCAGCCTGTGTTTATCCATAGGTTTCCATGTTCTGTATACCCCCTCTTCCTTTTCTTTGCTCTTCCTCTCCTCCGTATTTCTCTCATATTTCCGGTGGTGATGAAATTCGCCTCCTCCCCTATTATTGTGCGAGCAACTGTTTTGGTCCCTGTCAAAATAGCCAGGATTGAAACAGCAACTATTATGGTTGTATCCGCCTCTGATCCACCTCTGTCGATAGGAACCTCGACCTCTGTAATTATTGTTTCTAGGCTGTCTGCCTGTCTGCCATTGAAATGAGTTTACTCTGAGATTCCGTTCACGTTGTTGGTGTGTTTCGACCCGGGTGTTGTGCATTCATGTTGTAG
Source organism: Dryococelus australis (assembly GCA_029891345.1). Lineage (NCBI taxonomy): Eukaryota > Metazoa > Arthropoda > Insecta > Phasmatodea > Phasmatidae > Dryococelus > Dryococelus australis. The sequence goes on along the minus strand of CM056999.1, from coordinate 92,228,654 downwards.
TTTTCACGTGTGTTAGGCGGTGAAAAGTGTGGTTGTGTGGGTGCCTGTCTCACTCTGTCATTCTCACGAATAGTGTTTGTGGATCTGGCCTGCCTCTCTAACTGATCCGCACATATCAAATGATGTCGAAATTAGGTAAATTCTTTATATACACCGCTGGTGAACTGGCATTGATACGAGATAGGAACCTATGAAATTATCACATCTACGAACTCTTCATCGCTCATGGCAGTGGCCAGGTAACGTGTGCATTCGTAGACGTCACTGAAGTGTTCCCCAATCATTTTCTCCTTCGGGTCCCAGTGTTCATAGGCCAGTTGATATTAGTCTGAATCTCAACGCTCCAGAATTGCTGTAAACAAATCTTGAAACTCAGAAAAGTTGGTGATACGGTCTTTAGCCACTTCCCACCAGAAATATGCAGTAGACTGCAAACACAAACTTGTGCAATGTAAGATGTCAATGTCATTAAGGACGAAAAATGTTGACATACTCCTCCATTTTCCTAATGTAGGTAATGGGGTTTTCATTTTGTTTTCCACAGAATTTAGGAATTCCCCCAGACCAATGTTTTGCGGGGTGGTGCAACATCACCTCAGTAGGATGTGTGGTAGATACTAGCTAATGTTGGTTGAGGTTATGATTGACAATTGGCAGTGATAATTCAAATACGGTCTGGTTGAAGTTGTGTGTCATTGTGGCGGGTAGGCTAGTTTCATTTTGCCGTGTGTATAGTTTGGTGCTGTCCCGTTCCAAAGAGGAAGTAAGGCACTGGATTTGCCATTCTTGTGCCTAGTTTGACAATATGCTACAGTTGTCCACATGTCTACTAAACTGCTCTAATTCCGTCTGTAACCTGTTTGAAACTGTCCTGAGCAGTTCTGGCTGTTGACAGTCACTGGTGTCGACTGTGATTGGCTGGGACTCTACCTTTTAAATACGTTCTTCGAGTATACTACATTGTGTGGTCAGTTCAGATTTGGTGTTATCTATCAGCTTGCACCGTTTCTGTTACCTCTGATGTTATGCTGTACAACACCTCCTCAGTGTGTTGTAACTGGATGTCAGTTTCCTCCCGTAAACTGTTCAGTTGTGTGTTGAAATATTCAGTCAGATTTTGATATTGTACCGCCACTTCCTCTTTAAATTGTGCCAGGCGAGATCCTAGTGTCTCTTGTACAACCCCGATCTGTTGTCTAACTTCTAAAAGTTCCTGTGTAATCTTTTTGGATTCAGCCCTGCTTTGCTGTATGTCTGCTTTCAGTTCCACCTTCATTTGTGCAAGATTATGCTGTGAGTCAGCCTGAAGGGATTCCAACTTTTGCTGTGAGTCCGCTTTTAATTCCGCCTTCATCTGTGCAAGGTTATACTGAGAGTCAAATTGCTTGGCCAGCATAATTTCCATTATCATTTGCATGTCAGAATTTATTGGTGTTTGTAGTGTGGTTGGCGCGACATTTTCAGATGTGGTGGGTGGTATAAGAGTATTGTCACCTACTCTTACATTGTGTACAGTATTATCCTCCACTACCTCGTGATCATACTCATTACTAACCAAATCTACAATGGTTTCGTCCAACAACTCCTGCTCATTTCTCTCCTGTTAATTATTCTGATTTTCGGTTTCCATGTTGGTGCTCCTCAAGAAATACGTATTGCTAGCATTGGGGTCCATATTAACCTGATAAATATCCCTAAAGCCCTCGCGTTGTTGCGCCACTGTGAATAATTGGGTGACTTATAGGAAAACTTATGTAGTGGGTGAAGAAATATTTAAAAGTAACCACCAACATATAATCGTGTATGTAGGGAAAATACTTTGTAGAGCCTTGTGTGTATCAATACCATATATTATTATTACCAGATAACTTATACTCCTCTAGTGCAGTGGTAAACTCAGGAACTCTTGCAAAGGGCATTCAAGACACTGGCGCTCGAAATACCTAGAATTCTCATTAAAATAAAGAAGCACTACATTTAAATATTTGCATTTAATGGAAATAAAATTCGACTGACTCTACATTAAAAAAGAAAGAAAACCAATACTGTTAAAATCTTTAATTCCAAAACAGAAAAGAGAAAATTAAATATGTGAAACTGTTTAACTGTGTGAAAACCAATTAAATAAGATTATGCTCTGCAAATAGAGTAGAATACAAACATACTGCCATCCACAATTCGAACAAAACATCAATTAATCAGAAATAAATTTAAAATAAAATGAAAAGTAAGATATCTTTAAAGCTGCCTTCAGTAATTAAAATAAAATGCAGTTCAAATAAACAATGTCAGAATTGAAGTGTTTTTGGTTTAGTGCCTCTTAATAAAACTTTATTTCCCGAGCTCCACTTATTAATTATATTGCATGTTCAGGTAAATTTCCCACATACTTATTAGAATAGTAATTCCTTTGAGAAAAATCTTAGTATTCTCCAATGAAAAATAAAGTCCAAGTCACAAGAATTAAAAATGAATAAACTATTCTTCATGCCAAATTAAATTTAAGTAAATGTAAATTAAAGGTTGCTCCAGAAAATCAACTCAAGTCGGATCGAGCAGGACCACTGGGCTGATTAGCAATTAACATAGACATCCAGCAACTATATCTTGAATAAATTGTAGCATCCGTCATCATTAAAATTAGGAGTATTAAGAAAACTGAAGGAAACACTACTTGGCACAAGTCCATTGTCTTGAAATACGATGGCGTCACCTTACTCTGTAGCTTGTAGCTTACACCTACATCATGGCGTCTCGACGTCGTGTAGCGTCCACTTGTGTTGGCAGCGTCCATTAATAAAAAACAACTAACATGCCACACTTAGTCTCTACCCAATATGACTAAGCTATCCCTGCTTCAAAACTTACTTTTGGGACAAAATAGGCCAACCTAAGTTATGGAGATGCTGGGGATTTCGTCCTCGAAATCCCGGCTACGAAAATCGCGCCTAGAGACCTTCAGATCAATACCCAGAAGCCCCTAATTTCCAGCAACTTCCTACTCAAATCCTAAAATGGAGCTTAGCTACATCCGTTCTCACCATACATAACTATAGCTTAACATAAAAATAAATGCAAAACTGCAAACATAATAAAATAAACAGTGTTAAAATTAAAATAATAAATTTTGAGACTAGAAAACCCTTCAATAATAAATAATTAACATACTCAAGTTAAGTTACCAACTGCTCAGAATAATGCACTCCCTTACCATTGAGTAATGTAAATAAACATATAAAGAATTGAAAAGAATGGTGGATTTTATATATTAAAATTATCGAAATAAATGTAAAAATGGCAGGAGGGATCCAATTAAATAAAGATTACCGATAAATATGCAAAAATATAGGTGCCATACAGTCGAAAAGCAATATATGTGCTAATATGCACACCAGTTCCTGGGACATGGAAATGAGGGTGCACAAATACATTACATTATTAAAACCATAAATTAGTACTTTGAATATTCTCATTTCTGGCATTATAACACAAAACCAGTATTTCTGACACATACAATAGTTAACAGGTTATGTTATATACAATGTTTATCACACAACGTTGTACATACTTACTTCACTCAGTTGTGATAATTCATAAGCTTCTGTACATTTCTTGAGCTCACGAATTATTTTCCTAGTGGCAATGCACGCTATAATTTCATGGGCAAGCTACTGTGTGCAGGGGGCAGTACTGGTGTTGATCTCCCCAATAAATGGGGAGCGGGTCCGAGAGTCCTCCTCCAGGAAAATTTAGATTTAAAGGTGCAAAATGGTACCATTTAAATATTTTTTGTACATAAATATAAATTTCACCGCTCGTAAAACTTTTAATATTTTTTTAACATAAAATTTGCCTGCGTGAAAAATATTACAAAGATACCTTCATCAAACCTGGAACCTTGTCCACTAAAAATCAATATTATTTGAATACCCGTCGACGGTGATGTATTTACATATGGGGCAATTTTGTTTGTACAGAAGTGTAGATAGGAAAAATGATTATTGGTTTGTGTAAAGATGGAAAGCTGTCAACGCGGACGAGCAGGAGGCAGGAAAAAACGAAGCAGGTAGAGTGCGCATCAAAAGAGAAGATTATTATCGCACAGCATGAGTGAATGAAGCACAAAAAAGGAAGGTGTCCAGTGATAGCCTACAGGAGGGAGGGAACGCGAGAGGGAGGGTAACCGAAGTCATAACAGCCGAGCTGAAAACATATTTACCATTATCCTTGCACCTGTGTAAGTTACCGTTCCTACCATGCAGCTGTCTTTCACCAAAAATAAACCGATGATTATATTTCATCGAGCTGCTGCATAGTTGCGAAGATATAGCGACATATGAGCAGATCATGTGGTGTGTGTGCTAAGACCGACCACGGGTGTAACAGGTGTTTACGATACACTAATGTCCTTGACTTGCTAATCAGTGTAATTCGATGCACCGGCACTGAACATTGTCACCCAGAGCGATAGTTGGCAACACAAAGGTTGTCTCGCAACCCGATACAAACGTAATACGCCTAGATTAAGCAACACACACATCCCACAAGCCACATCACTAAATAGCTACAGGCAAATGTTTCATGAAAAGCCGCCTTGTGCTTTCGGACTTTCGGAACATGTGGTATTGATACATTCAAACATGTACATAATTTTATTGTACTTATAGAGAAAATATTTACATTAGCCTTGAAATGTGCATGTAAACTAATGCGAACACACGTTTTTACAGTACTGTTCACCTTCAAAATCAACGTTGTAGGAGTACAAATCATAATCGCACAAATACACTGCCGCCCCAACAATCGGTCGATACTTATGAATCATGTAGAAGTTATTTATTGTCCACCTCATACTACCTGAATGTCAAATTTGTCAATGTTAGTCTTCATTTGTCGTTTCTCTCGATGTTTGTGTGGGGTAGAAAAAGAGTTTAATGTACGATCCTTGAACCCTTCTTCCTGTTTTATTCTGTAAACAACTGCGGGTGAAACATATATAGCTGCACTGACTCCTCTCACTACCCCAGAAAGTGGTTTTTGAATGCCTCCTCCGATTCATTGGTCATGGACTTCAGCACATTAAAATTACTTCCCTGCATTGGCTGTGCATAACTTTACCTTGCCGTTGTTCCAACTGTTAATTTTGTCAATGGAAATATGCTAATTTACGCTCTACGCACAGCTAGAATGTACACGCACTCCCGCACCGCTCGCACATTAATGTTTGCGCTCTAGCTGTTATACACCCGCTAGAGACAGCCGAACATCTGAGGGCCAGCGAGGGAAGTGTGAAACATGCGAAGGACATCCAGATCGGCACGCGTTGGAAATTAATGGTGGTTGGTCTGATCAGTGTTAGAGTTCATTGATTGTACAGATATAGAACGTGCCATAATCATATTATAAAATGGCTTGATTAAAATATCTGCAAACCCGCGAGTGCGACCATATTTAAACATTACTTTCTTTATGCTTAATTTTAATCTTCTACCATATATACTGAAATCGAGAGTTTACAAGGATTCATCACCAGTACGGAGTTAGATAACATGTTATAGCATTGCATTAACATTTCTGATAACTGAGCATGAATTACACTTGTTACTTCTGCAAACATACACTTCCGTCACAATTAATATACAGTAAATTAATGTTTTAACGTAAAAGTATATTGCACAAACAGTAAACGACAAATTTGATTTAATATTTTAACATAAATTTTCACAAACTCACCTACAATGCGCAACATATCAGCTGATTGAATCACTACCAAGTCGCTAAAAGCAGTATACACTATTCACAAGTATTTGCATTGTTAGTACACTGTAGAGGGCGTAGTGGATTTGAAACAACAAACAACTCTATTTTTTGTACACATTTTTTTTTATTCCGCCGTGACATGTCCATTAAAATTGATGGCGAGTTTCATTTTTGACAAAGGTTTCTTTTCAATGGAGAGGAGTGCAAGACCAGAGAGTCTATTTTGCCCCATTTTTTTCGGTGAGTACCTCTTTATTCGTTTTAGTGTTGAAAAAGAACGTTCCACAGATGACGTTGTACATGGTATTGTTGCCACTAACGTACATAATTTATGGAACTGTGGGAGAGCATTTTGTAAATAATTTTCATGAATGTATTTAAGAAAATTTTGAATACTTCTGGTTTTCATGGCATTTCGACTATTCACAACTTTTAGTTCAGACCGAAGCTTATTAAGGTCAAAGTAACTGCCATAGTATTCGATTAGGGACTTCAACTGGACCTCACGAAAATTATGAGAAAACTCCTGGAAATTTGTAGTATTTGCAAATTCTAAAAACCTTTATTTGTTCATGTTTTCGAAACGTGCTTCGATTTGTGTTACGATGTTTTCTAATATTTCGGCATGTATCATGGAATACTCTCGCTTTGAGTTTCCGACTTTTTTTACTGGTTCCAGACCAAATTTTAGTGTGTCAGAGAAAACATTTCAAAATTGTGTCTGAGTTTACATAGAAAAACTTTCGTTTCCTGTATCTCCTGAATACAGAAACTGATGTCCAGTTGTTTGGTCTGCATTACATTATATAGGTGTCCAGTGCTATCAAAAATCTTAGAAAACAAAACTAGGAAAAACACATTCTCAATAGTTTCTAGAAAACTGATGAAACATTTTGCTGAAGAAATAATGTCACTATCCCATCCCTGTGGATTTTCCATTATTGTGGAAAACATTTCTAAGAGGGAATCCCAATTGTTGAATGCACTTTGAACAAGTCTGTCATTATAATTCCATCTTGTTGTCGCAACACCTGGAAGCAATTTCCCAACAACTATCATATCTAGCAATGCTACCCGCTCAGAAGAGTGCGAAAAACAGCTGACAGGCCAGGAAGGATATTGAAAAACACTCTACACTTGTTAATGTTATTTACGGATTGGATTAAGATAAGGTTCATAACATGTGCTACATTATGTACGAACAATGCACTGGAAAATTTATCACGTACCAGTTTCTGTACATCATTTAAATTTCCCGCCATTACGGCAGCTCCATCATAAGACTGCGCGACAAGTTTATTGCCAGAAATAGTTGTAGCAAATTCAATTACATGACTTGCTATGACTCCCACAGACCTATAACAGCTAACATCAGTGACCCCATAAAACCGTTCATTGAGATCTCCATCACTCGTTACAAATTAAAAAACAGTGGAAAACTGAGTAAGTTTGGCACAGTCCGACGTCTCGTCAAGTAAAATTGAAACAAAAACTAATATTTCAACTTAATTTTTAATTTCAGCTAACACAATATTTCGAATGGATTCTGTTATATCATTCTGGATATTGCATGAGAGACCAGAAAATACTGTGGACTTCTCAAGGTGCTGCAACAATACTGGATCATATGTCGCAATTAAAACAAGTAACTCAACATAATTGCCACGGTTTTTTGATTCTTTTGCCACATCATGACCACGGAAGTCAATTCCTGTACACCCAAGAAATAAACAACATCTATTAAACGCTTCAAAATTTCTCTGTTTCTTTTAACTTTTTCATTATGTCGTTGTGTGCTTAATTGTTTGGATCTATCTATACCAAAATCATCTCTATTTTCACCAAATTCTTTAAGAGACAAAAACGAATGTGAACTTCAGAACGCTAGTGTTTTTGAACAGCATTGCACAGATTGTTAAGGTCACAATACCCAGTTGCAGTCTATGTGTTAACATCCTTTGAAAACAATAAACATGACCAGCAAATCAATTTTTTTAGGCTGTTACATCCAGCTAACCACAAATGTTTCTCATAAATATTTTTTTTGGGAAATGACGTACATAATTACCTTTCTTGTGTGTTGTCGTGATCGTAAGTTCAAGTGTCGGCCTACCCAATTTTATGATGTCACATCTTTCCTGAAAAGTGAAAGCACTGCTGGAAAAATGCTTCACTCGTAATCCACACACAACACACTTTCATCCACATGTTTCTAATGCATTCATTTTATCTACTCGGTTCTCTGTCTCACATGGTAATTTTATAATTTTTGTGTAGGGTATACACCGTGCACGAATATGTATAACATTTTCAGCACCAAAACTAAATTAATAAAAACAATAAGATCCGTGTTGTGCTCACGAACTTGCCCACCCATCGATCTATAGTCCATTCCCCACTGGAAGAAACTTTCTCGGAGCCCTGCTAAATATCTACTTAAAGGCCCATTTCGTATCCTTCCGCCAAATGTAAACAAACATTGCCATGTGACTGCCATGCAGCATCTGTCAAAATCAATGTTTACATTCCATTGTGTGTGTGTACACATGTTTGTATACTTTCGATACACCTAAACATAATCATTAAAATTGACTTATTTTTTTATGCCTGTCAAATGTGTTGTTTACTGTTTAAAGCTTTTCATAGAATTCTGTTATATTCCAAAATCCATTCCGTACGAATATTCACAGTTTAGGCTTCTAACATTATTTAGGTCAGCTTAATGACGTTTTAAAAATGCCAATTGACCATACGGTTATTTTACATTATCATATTTGTTTTCCACGACATAGCACATTACATGTAATGCATGTTAATATTTTGCCGCGACTGTGTTTAACACTGTTACAACTGCGAGGTAAAGAAATGCAGTATTTATCCATTTGTTATTGATATGTGTTGGGTTATTTCTTTAAAAGGACTGCCTCAGCTCGAATAATGAAGGAATAACAAGTCCAACGAAAAAGCGACATTAAAATCAAACATGCAACCCGTGTCGCTCATTTCTTTGTTTTAGAAACTTAAATTATAGCGATTAACATGCACACAAATAAGCCTACGGTAGCTTTAATTCCACTACTCACTGTTTATTATGTTTATTGAAATTTATCGGGCTGGGCTTAGTATTTTGTTGGGACTGCGGTCAATCACGTTACATGACTGTGTTTCAAACACCTAGGGAAAAGGTACAACATTGTGATAAATAAACAGGCTTGGATGTAAATAATTAACTTCGTCATAAAAACAGTTCACAGTTAAAGCATATAAATAGTGCACATCAAATATTTGAAATCATGCACATACACAGGGCTAGCCAAACGACTACCACACAGCAATGCCACTACACATGCAATGGTTAACGAAACACATGTAACAGTATATTTATTACTGCCATGGAAACAGATTTATCATATTGTAACATGCCTAAGAAGGTTTAATAAACAACATCTACAAACGTGATGTGGTAATTTGAAGTATTTTTTCGCAATTAGAATAATTTCCGCTTCGTTTGGCAAAAAGCAATACGCCATATCTAATATATTAAATAAGTATTCAAACATTAAAGTCTCTTTTCAGTTGTATATGACCAATTAAAAAATCATTATTTTACTATAATAAGTATGAAATGTGCAACAATTGAAAACGTGTATAATTTCATTGATTACTAGCGAAGCGAAATATCCCGAGTGTGAGAGAGAAAGAAAGAGAGCGACAAACCTCACACAGCCAACAGTTTCTTCCTCGCTCGATAAAACAACCGCCGTGCCACTACGGCCGAAACACAATATTTTGCACTGTTATTTTAAACTGTTAAAATGAAATATGTTGCCATCAGGGCTACCTAAATATTAAAATATTAAAATAGCACCGTTTAATTTACTAATAGAATACTTAAAATCTAGGTTAAAATAACATTTTAACTGTGAACTATTTCTTACCGGCCACTGCCAACACGTCGCTGC